>JANPWX010000013.1:10089244-10243161 GCA_024734555.1 Trochalopteron elliotii
ATATAAATATAAATAAATATAAATATATATATATATATATATATAAATTATTCCTTATTAAGTAGAAGAAGAGAAATGCAGCAAAAGGGTTGAGATGGGCAGGGACGGATGTTTCACCAATTACCATCATGAGCACAACAGACTCTATTTGGGGAAAATTTATTTAATTTATTACCAATCAAATCAGAGTAGGATATTAACAGAAGAAAAAAAAAAAACTTAAAAACACCTTTTCCCCATCCCACCCTTCTTCCTATGCTTAACTTTACTCTCAATTTTCTCTACCTTCTTGCCTCCAAGGCAGGGGAACAGGCCAAGGGGGCTGCAGTCAGTTCATCACGTGTGGTCTGTGCCAATCCTCCTTCCTCTAGGGGAGGAGTCCTCTCCTTTCCTCTGCTCCGGAGTGGATCCTCTGCAGGATCACATGTCCTTCCAGTGGCATAGACTCCTCTTCAAAAGTCCACAGCTCCCACAAGATATCTGCTCCGGCATGGGCTTCCCACAGTGTCACAGCCTCCCTCAGGCATTCACCTACTCTGGCCTGAGGTTGTCCAAGGGCTGCAGGTGGATCTCTGCTGCATCATGAACCTCCATGGGCTGCAGGGACACAGCTGCCTCACCACGGGCTGCACCACAGGCTGCAAGGGAATCTCAGCTCTGGTGCCTGGAGCACATCCTCCCCTCCCCTGCTCTGCCTTCCTGCCTGACCTGGGTGTGTGAAAGGTGGCTTTCTGCATTCTCACTCCTCCCTCTGGCTAAAAATTGCAAGGTTTAGTTTCCTTCTTAAATCTGTTATCCCAAAGATACTACTGCCTCTGTTAACAGGTTTAGCCTTGATCAGCAGCAGGTTCATCTTGGAGCTGGCTGGCATTGACTTTACTGCATGCAGGAGGTCTCTGGCAGCTCCTCACAGAAGACAGCCCTGCAGTGCCTCCACTGCCAAAACCTGGCCACACAAACCAAATACAGTAATATTGCAGTAGGAAAAACCAAAATTACTGTTGCAGTGTCTTATAAATGGCAAGGGAAGAAAATACTTATAAACAAGCAAAATAATTAGAATCCATGTTAGACTGTTATCACTTGCAGAGAAAATGGTACCTTCTATACCAGTTTATTCTTTTTTAAAAAAGTATAAATGAAGAACAATGACAGCTTTTTGTTCCTGCATTTATTATACATGCTACATTTCTTGTCTCAATAAACTTCCTTAAAACAATAAACACATTTTGTTCATTTTTCTTCTGTTTAGTGGAATGTGTTGTGGGTTGACCTTGTCTGGCTGCGAGATGTCCACCCAGCCACTGTCTCACTGTCCTTCCTCAGCCAGATACAGAAGGGGAGAAAATAAGATTAAAAAGTCCATGGGTTGAGATAAGGGTAGGGAGATCACCTACAACCATCACTGTCATGGGCAAAACTGACTCAACTTGGGAAAGATGAACTTAATATGTTGACAATTAATAAGAGATAGGACAATTAAAAACAATCACAAAATTAAAACTACCTTCACCCTCAATACTGTTTCTTCCTAGGCTCATCTTCACTCCTGACTATTCTGCCTCCTCTTTCTCAAAGAATTTTTTGCCCTTTCTTAAACATGTTTTCCCCAAGGATCCACCGCCTTGGCTGCAAGGCTCAGCCATGCCCTCCAGTGGGTCACTTGGAGCTGCAGGAGCCATCTGTGTGTGGCATAGGGCAGCCCTGGCAGCCCCTCACAAAGACCACTCTGCAGCCCTGGCTGCCAACATATGAGTGGGTTGCCCAGCTTGGTATGCATCTGTAAATTTGGAATATTCTAGCTGGACAATAATCATTGCCAACTGTAGTGGTTTTGGTTTGAATTTTTTGGTTAATACACTATTTATGTGGTGGTTTTATGTTTGCTGAATTTTGTTTACTAACTGGGAGATAGGATTTTGGGAGAAAAAGGTGAAACAGGTTTAATTTAAAAGTAAAAACAGATAGATTTTATTAACATACACTAAGAAAAGAGAAAAAAGAAAAATGAGACATTCAAACACTTTCTTCCCTACAACAAACTGTTTACTTTTTTACTTAAGACAGAGAGAAAACTATGATTTTCGGTCAGTTGCAACTATTTAAATACAATTTTGCATTACTTTGGGAGAGGAGGTTTTTTTACTTTGTGGAGATACACGCTACAAGAAAAAGTTTGGTGGCTTTTAATGTCACAAATCTGCAACCGTTTGGAATTTTGCAGATTCTGTGCAGTCTTATTTATTTAACAGTTTTTTAAGCTGTTTATGGGTTTCTGAATGTTACATGATTTAAAGCAACTCAAATTTGAATCAGCTTTTTGAAGCTCTAGAGAAAGATTTTCAATTTTTTTTTCTTTTTTCAGACTAGAGGTTCCGGCAGCCGAGCCAAAAGCACGGCTGCCGCAGCCCCTGGCGCAAAGTTAGCACTGCCGATTTGTAATCCTCCTCCTCTCTCCATTGGAGGAGCTGAGGGGAGAGAAAGGACACTGCCGGCCGGGGCAGCTCTCCCACAAGTAGCAGCCTCCCCCTGGATGGCTTAGCTGGGCTTGGCCCCAGGGCGCCTAGCCCAAACTTGTGACTTACAAAGTAATGTTAACATTTCACCAGCCAAGAAAAAAAAGAGATCGAGTTACCTAAAACCTTTAATTTAAGCCAGAGTCTCCAGAAGCATGTACAACACTCTTATTTGCCAGCCAAGCTGTCAATCTATGTTATAACTTCTTTTAAAAAAAAACAAAAAACTTTACATTCATGCTAAACTACAACATCAACTTATTTGGAAACATACCAATCTGTGTTCACTGTAATGTTAATGAAGGAATCATGCAATCATTTTGGTTTGTTACATAATGCTGGGAATTATGGGAATCTCACCCATGGTTAGAATTTCTTGTGCACGCTCTTCATGACTTCTCTTTCCTAAATGAAAAGGTTTAGCAGTCACCCACTGATACCTTTACAAAAATCTCCCAACCTTGTTCAATTAATTTACCTACTGAAAAAATCTGGCACAGCAGCCCTTATCCTTTTGTGTAGATAGAATTTTTTATTGCTTCTTTTTCAGTCAAGGGTGCAATCAGCTTTTACAAAAGATTTGTGATTTGTGTTTTCTCCATGTCATAAAACCACTGTGAAGAGAAGAAGTGCAAGGGGTGCACACTGTTTCATGGTCAGTGTGCTAGAGGCACTTTTCTTGCAACTCTGCTTAATGACATTTGTTCAGAGTAGAGAGGAGAATGTTTTGTGGGTTAATGGAATACACAACTCTTTACAGGAATTCAAGGTGGCTAATGGATGTGCATTCAGATGCTGAAGTGCTGTTGAAGAAGGAAATCTGAACTGGTAACAAGAAAACTCCATTAGTGACATATTAGTATTTTTCTGAGGCTTCAGTGGGATCAAGAAGACTGTTTTCTTGTTCATGGATAAGTGAGCCTGAATGACATTTTGCTAAACATGAGGGACATAGGAAAGAAAACTGAGGCTTCTAGAAGTAGTAGGCGACATGCGAGCTGTCCTGGTTTGGGCTTGATTAGAGTTAATTTTCCTAGCAGCTGGTATAGTCCTGTGTTTTGGATTTATGGTAATAATTACTGATAACACACACTGATGTTTTAATTGTTTCTGAGCAGTGTTTTTACTAAATCATGACTTTTCAGCTTCTTATGCTGCCCTGCCAACAAGAGGGCTGGGTGTGCACAAGAATTTGTGAGGAAGCATAGCCAGGACAGCTGACCTAAAGGAATATTCCAGTGTAGAAAGTCATGCTGAACAATAAAACTGCAGGGAGTTGGCCAGGGGGTGGTAGCACACTGCTTAGGCAGTGGGTGGTGGCAAATTGGATTGTGCATCACTCAGTGAGTGTATTCTTTTACCATTATAATTATTTTGCCTTCTTTTTGCATCCTTAAAGTGTCTTTTTCTCAACCTATAAAAGCATCACCTTTTTTTTTATTATTCTGTCTCACTGGAGGAGAATAAGCAAATGGCTGTGTGGTGTTTAGCTGTCTGATGGATTAAACCACAACACACACCTACTTGACCCCTATTGCCAGCATGCCCTCACCTAGGATAAGAGTCAGAGGATGGCACTTTGATCAGGAATCTCTCTAAGTATAGAGGGACATATGACTGTGTAGATTGAACATGTTTCTGAATTCAGCAGTAGAATGAGATGGACTGCAGAGGCATTCTTGCATCATACTCAGAAATGCATGGGATGAAACCTGACCCAAAAAGTGCTTATTATTTTCCAGCCTAAGCTTAGTTTTGGGATTAGATAATACAGCAGATGTGTTTAAAGTGAAGCTCCAGTTCTTCCTGTGTTTCAGAACTATTAAAAAGAAACAAAAATAAAATGACAGAAAATGAAAAGAAACAGCAGTTACCTTCAAAAGCCTAGTTATTGCTATACTTGATCTCTACAAAATTTAGATGCTTCTCTTCCATATTTTTTTCCAAAGAAATGACCAAGGTCATTGCCATGTATAAAGTTAACCCAACACTACCAAGCAAAGAAATTTTCTACATGGACTCCTTCAGCTTCAGTCTATTCTAAGACTACTGATACAGCTCTTCCGTTTCCCTGAAGAAAATGCTTGCCATAATTAACAAATATCACCTGATACACTTAACTCAGAAACTGACATTCCTCCCACTCTAATATATGTTCACATTAATTCCCAAGTTGTTTTCAATTCACTCTCATAAAAATAAGAGTGATTCTGGGTGCTAGCTTAGTAAGGAAAATATCAAAATAAAGGGATTTTTACCATCCCAGTCTGAGAAATGCCATAGATACTGTAATAGATGGAAGAAATTGCAGTTTAATGCACACTTCACCACTGTGAGCAACACATGGTGAGAAAGCCAGCTTTTCTTCAGCACATGGAGCAGCAGTGATTTGCCAGTGGCACTTCTGGAAAAGAAGGGACAAGAAAAACAGGTCAGTAAAACAAGTGTAACTGTAACAGGACGTGTGTCTGTGC
The DNA here is from genome assembly GCA_024734555.1 of Trochalopteron elliotii. NCBI lineage: Eukaryota > Metazoa > Chordata > Aves > Passeriformes > Leiothrichidae > Trochalopteron > Trochalopteron elliotii. The sequence goes on from JANPWX010000013.1 coordinate 10,094,235, forward strand.
TTCTCAAGACAGAATTAAGCCACAAAAATCAAATATTGTTTATGAAAGATTTTTAATGAGATTATTTTCACGGGAAGTGGATGTCTGCATAATACATTTGTTTGGAAAAAAAGAAAAGGAACCAAAGTTTCAATAAGTTTATGTGATTTTGGAAAATACGGAAATGCTGACATGATTTTAGTAGAAGCTATTTAATCTTTCTGTCCTCTGTGTGTGCTCTTTTCCAAATCATACTTAATAATCTTACATGGGCTTATTATTTACAACTGCTTACAGTGCATCCTTAGTAACTGTTTGTTGCCTTTATTAATAATACACATCATACTACTTCTACATTTCACACCAAGATAAAAGATCTTTTTTTTTTTTTTTTTTTTTTTTTTTACTTCGGGTTCCTTATCTGTTTCATTCAGGAGTAAATTTTGATGCAAATCCCATTAAAATCAATGCAAGAATTACAATGTTTTGAGATGACTTTGTCATAATCTGAATGAAGTGTGGCAACCATTTAATAGTTTTTTTCTTAATATTTTCTTCTTTTTTCATAGAAAAATTTAAAATATAAGAGCAGAGAAAGAGAATATTCATTTATTTTCAGTCTTTTTTTTTCCTGTTTGTGGTAAAATAAAGGTGCAACCATATAGAGACAATTCAATATACCTGACACATCTGCTATAAAACTATATCTCTTACATTAAAACAACTTGGCCATCAGATGTCTTTTTTTCAGTGTCTTAATGAGAATGTGGGATGTTAGCTTGTCTTAGAATTAAGTGCTTTTTGAATCCTATAGTCTCAGGTGTTAAGAATTATATGAAACAGAAAAAAACAAAACTCCATCTCCAACTTACCTCTAAGTAGTTTTCAAATTTAAGTGATTAGCCAGTATGAGATAATGGTAGCAGTATTTTGGAGTATTTTGCTAAGTGAGATGTCCAAAGTTATTTAAGGAATATACAACATCTTCTTTCTCTGAAGACAGGGTCACAAAAGTCTAGAATCAATGAGAAAACAAAATGCCACTTCTCTTCACATTTTTCCTTTCTCACAATTTCTAGCCCTGCTCCGCATAGTTCTAACACTTAACTCAAAAAGCTCTATGTTGAAATGACACTGAAAACAATATTTTTGTGTCTGTATATCTCTGTATATTGTTCCCCTCTGTGGCTTTTTTCATTGTAGCTTGCTATTTCTTTCTCACAGACAGGGCTTTAGTCCAGTCACTCCTGCACATCGAAGTTTATCACCAGATCACAGTAAGCCTCTCTTTATAGCAAAGTATAGGAAAACACAGATAACTCTCACTCCAACTCTGTCTGTATCTTTTTACAGCCAACAGACATTACTGTTTCAGCTATAAAGGATGTAGACAGGGTGATGGGTTTTTTTACACTGAATGAGAGACATGGCATCTATCAACATTGCTAGGGTTAACCTAACTCAAAGCAGTGTTGAAATGGAAGCCATAACTGGCAATAGAAGTTACAGAGCAGAAACCTAAGGCAACTGAACTGTTAGCTTAGACAAGCCACTTAAATTTCTGAACCTGGGTGGTATGAATTTAGAGGTAGGTGCCCTGAACAATGTCAGATGCCCTTTAAAAGAAAATCAACCCAGCATAAAAAACCTGAAGCAATTTGCTCCCAGATGAGGAACTTAGCAATTAGTTTTTTTTCACTACCTGGTTACTGCATTGTGCTATATTTAGTAAATTGTTAAGCAATCACTAACAAGCTCTAGCTTCATTGACACTGCTATGCCACAAGCTATTGATTGCTTGATTTTTTTGTCCATGTCCACAAACATTTGTGACACTGAGATCAAAAGGGAAAAACATGTTAGGGATGGTCATAGCTATGTTCAGAACACTCCCTTTCCAGCCGCCTCCTCCAAATCTTACTCGATAAAAATGACTTCATAGACCAAAAAGTTTCTAGAGTCCTTTATTTATCAGAATTATTTACACAATTATTTATCAGGATATTTATTATTTATTATTTCCAGTACAGTCTTAAACTATCTTTCCAAACTAATGCTTATATGTTCTGCATACTTCTAACTTATATAGAAGGATAAGATCTCCATGGAATGGAGTGATATTTTTTGTTTTCTTATAAAGTATGGTATTTTGGTGTCGAGATCCACCTTTCATATCACAGACTCACAGAATTACTGAGGCTGAAAGAGATTTCCTGTTAAACCACCTTTCTCAAAACAGGGGCACCTAGAGTCCCTTGCCCAGATTTTTATGTTCAGATTTTTTAAGTATCTCCAAGGATACGAACACCACAACATCTCTGGGCAAGTTGTGCCAGGGCTCAGTCACGCTCAAGTTAAAAAAAGATGTTTTCTGATGCTAAGATGGAAACTCACATGTTTCAGATTGTTCTCATTGTCTCTGGTTCCTGTTACCGGGCACCACCAAGAAGAGCCTGGCTCCATTCTCTTTGTACCCATACTCTTTGTATTCATATATATTGATGAGCTATCCCTGAGGTGATCTAGGCTGAACAGTGACATCTCTCTCAGTTTTTCCTCATAGGAGAGGTGCTTTAGTCTCTCAAATACCTTGGTGGCCTTTTGCTAGACTCTACAGTAGGTCCATATCTCGTAAGGTCCACAGACGTTAAAATATATACTAGTTCACATCTTAAAAGTTCTCAAATGTGTTGCGGTGCATGATTGAGGTTCTCAAAGTTGTATCTGTATTTTGTTTAATTTCCTGTATTGGTAGATTCCTTCCAAAGCCCTTTCTCCCCCTGTTCCCAAATATCCCATGGTATCACCCTTTCCTGGACCACCCCCTTCCTTCCCTCATTGGCCCACAGTTTCCTCCTCCCAGGCTGTGCCCTGGAAAAAGGAGAGACAAGGCCTCAAAGTTCTGTTCTGCCATGTGGAAGTGCAGTGGAATAAACACCTTTCCAAACCCACGCCAGAGCCCGCTCCTTTATTCCAAGCCTTAAACCACGCACAGCCTGAGACTGAGGAACCCACAAACTGTTTCAGCTGGTCAGGGAACTACTGCTTAGCCAGTAAGCAGCCCACAGAGACCAAACTTCACAAATGGGAGTGAGCACTCCAAAGTTTTCAACGAGGTTTCTTGACAGGGGATCAAGCTTTCAAAGTTTACATGAGGCACAGTGTTTGAGAGCATGGATTACAATCCCAAACTTCCCTCTATGTTTTGAATTCCAGAAAATGGAATATGTGTTCTGTAACTTCAGATGCCATAATTATTCCTAAACACTTTGAGTTTCTTTGTTTGTAAATGCACTGAAAAGGGCAGAGGCAGCAGGAAAAATAATTCATGTTTTAATGCATTTCCTCAGATGAAATGGGATTGGTATTATTGTTTCTTTTCTTCCATTGATTTTAAGACAAGCAAGAGTGACGCACTCAGGTTTTAAAAGCTAACATTTGTATGTTTAACATAGGCAAAATAAATGCAGGTATTATCGTCTAATGTTGGACAGCTTTCCTGAGTACTAGAACTCTGGGTTCTATCTTCAGCAGAGTATGGTTTGCTGCATGATATACTTCAGAAGTTTTTTCCAACTGAGCACACTTATTTTCTCCCAGACATAAAGCAACCTCTTTGCCCTTCAATGAGCACCTGCTTGACTCTCTTTGCATATGACAACACATGAAAAAGGAATAATCATGCTTCCCAGATATATACCATAAAGAAAAAAAACACGGCCAAATAAAAGGAAAACTTTGCAAAGCTGTTCATGCAATGATTTATTTTGTATTTCAGAAGGCTATAATTTTCTTAATTCATATCCAAAATGAAGTCTTCCTAATAAAAAATTCATAACAAAAAGCTGTACTATACTTTTAAGCTATTAACATTACATTAGTTTTTCAAAATATACTACAGAACACTTAAAAGTTATTATGAATAATTGTAAAGCAATAGAACAGAAATATACTTACCAAATAAATGAACAGTGTAAGGCAATGGATTTTCCTTACTTGATAATTCCCAGAATTCCATCACTGATAACAGAATAACCAGCATTTACTTCTAGTGAAGCCAGTATTATTAACAAAGATCTAATGTAACAAAGGTTCAAAACAACACATCTGACGCAATGTTTCAGAGGCTGTTCTAATGCTTGACAATCCTTTCCATGAAAAAATGTTTTCTAATATCTAATCTAAATCTACCCTCGTGCAACTTCAGCCCATTCTTCTTGTCCTAGCACTTGTTATTTGGAAGAAGAGTCTCATTTAGGTAGTTGTAGGGAGCAATAACAGCTGCCCTGAGACTCCTTTTGAGTTCTAGGAAACTGGGACCTCCCTTGTTAGGCAGGACTGATGGTAAATGATGAAAAGTGGATCTGTAAACACTTCTGTCAGACCTCTGAATATCTATGGGTGGATTCTATCTAGCACCATAGATTTGTGTGTGTTTAAGTGGTGTGCTAACTGGTGTAGCAGGTTTCTGACCGTATGACTTTGGTATTGTGGAGGCTTCATTCAGCTCCCCATCTCTGTGTTCTGGCTGAAGTGGATGGTTACCTGGAGACCAGCTGGTATTACTATGCAAGACTGAGGCAAAGACGGTATTAAGTACCTCAGACTTTTCCTCATCCTTTGTCATTTTGTTTTCCTCTGAATGCAATAAAGGATAGAGATTTTCCTTAGATTTTTTTTTTTGTTATTACTGCATGTCCAAAAGCATTTTTAATTGTCTTTCATGGCAGTATCCAGTTTAATTTCTAGTTGACTTCCTTGTTGACATTTATATTTTCCCTGAGTTCAAGCCAAAGCTCTCCAATCAGCCAGGCTGGTCTTCTGTCTTGCTTGTCTTTTGTCACATGGGGGTGGCCTCTAAGATCTTCTTCTTGAAAAATGTCCAGCCATCCTTTTGCCCTTCATGACTGCATCCCAAGGCCAAAAACCCAAACAGGCCAAAGGCTGCCCTCCAGAAGTCCAAGACAGTGGTTTGGCTGACCCTCTTCTTCACTCCTCTGAGAAATCAAAGCTCTATCCCTTTGTCATCACTGTGCCCAAGATGGGCTCTAACCACCACATCACCCATCAGTCTTTCTCTGTTCTTAAATGCAGGTCCAGTGGGACAACTCACAGCACTCTGCAGCTATGTCAGGAGCCTATCTTCCACACACTCTAGAGACTTCCTAGACTGTGTCCTATCTGATGCATTGCATTTCCTGCAGATATCTGCTAAACTGAATTTTCACACAAGAGCAAAATCTAGCTATCATGAGACTTCTCCCAGCTGCTTATAGCATATTTCATCTGGCTCTTCATCCTGGTTGGGTCTGTATCAGGCTCCCACCATGATATCTGCCTTGTTGACCTTCCCCTTTATCCTTGCCAACAGCCAATCCTATTGTAAAAATCATTAAGTTCTAGAGAATCAAAGCACACTCTAACATAGAGAGCTACCTCACTGTCTCTCCTTCCTCGCCAATGCATTCTGATGAGTTTATAGCCATCCATTACAGCACCTCCAGCTGTGTAAGTCATCCCACTATGTCCCACTATATATATCGTTTTACTGCTATACAATGGCTTCCAACTTCTCCTCATTGTTGCCCATGTTGTGTGCAAAGGGTAGATGCACTTCAGTTGTGCTATTGATCTTTTGGGGGCAAGAAGCCCTAATTCCTACATGATCCCAGGTGCATCCATGATTTCTAACACATCAATAATCCTTGCATCTTTAATGCCATATTGATCTCCATCCCTCACCTTTACTGAGGTGTCAGACTGAAAGACCACATACACCATCCCTCAAATATTATCACGTCATGACCAGACTCATGTGTAGTGAACCTGACTTTTTTTTAACTTTTCCCCTTCAAATCTAGTTTGAAGCTCTTTCAGTGAGCCCTGAAAACTCCTGTCCAAAAATGCTTTTGCCCCTTTGAGGCAGGTGTACTCCAGAAGAATTTGACAGCAAATATTTTCAACAAGACTTTCAAATGTGTAGCAGAAATCATGAAAAAAATAGAAAATCCTGGGTCAAGGGCAGTTGTCATGTGTGTCCTGAAGTCGGGCATTGTCTATGCTATTTTCTGTTTAAGGCTATGACAGTTTGCTCACACCCACTTTTAGTAAGGTTAGGACCACACTTCTGTGTTATTACAAATGTGCTTTTTTCCTGTATTAAATCAAAAATACTGTGCTGAGACTAGTAGTAGAAAGACAAAAGAAAGATAGAAAATAAGCATGGAAAAGGTGAAGTTTTGTATTGGTATTCATGTATAATTGCACTCTGTATAACAATAGAGGTGCGTAAGTGGTTTCTCTCCTTCCAAAATTTTCACAAGAAAATTCTTCAGTTTCTCTTGATAGCACATACACTCCAAACCAAACCAAAATAACATGAAGTCAGTTTTAAGTTTGAATGAGCAAATTTCAACTGATGGGTCCTAAAATGGCAGAAACAATGGAGATGTCTGCATAAGATAGCCAGCCCATCACAGTCATAAGCACTCCAGATTTAAATATTTCTGATATAGTAAAGGAAAACAGAATTGGCATTTAAATAGCAAATGCATTTTTGACACATACAACTCCATAAACTTAACTTCAGGTGTAAATGTGACGTACAGAAAACCCCCCAAACCTATCTGTAAAAGATTGGCAAAATTGTCACTGTAAGGGAATAAAAATTGAACTTTTTTCAATTAGAAATTGAAATTGAATTCTAAAATTGAAATTTTAGAATTACTGAGTGTCCGTATTATGAAAATGTTTCAAAATTAGTGACTATTTTGCAAAAAAATAGAATTAGCATCTTTCTATTTTCCACTGATGTCTGCAAAGCACTGAAGTCATGTCCTTCAAAGGTCACCCTTTTCTTTGTTTATGCTGTAAAAAATGCTAAGGGGCTGCCTACATACACAGCAACTATCAAAAATAAAACTGAGTTCCTTTGACCTTTAACCTGTTACGAATACAGACACAAAAGTATTTTGTCTTTTGGGGTATACTTAATTCATGGAACAAATAATGACATTTGACAAGTGTGGCATTTGATGTCAAGGAAAGAAGAAAGTGAGGAAGAAAGTGAGGAAGGAAGGAAGGGAGGAAGGGAGGAAGGGAGGAAGGGAGGAAGGAAGGAAGGAAGGAAGGAAGGAAGGAAGGAAGGAAGGAAGGAAGGAAGGAAGGATTGATTTTCTTTTTACAATAGCTGTTTACTAGAAATGTTTTGGGGATTTTTTGTCCTCTTTGTGCTTTGGAACTTTGCCTGTGAGTATTCTGTTTTGAATGAAATTCACAGGACAGAGATACAGATGATGGAATTTCTGTTACAGGAAGAGGTTCCTGATTTCTGATTTTTTTCCGAAGGACAGTGATGTCTAGAAAGAATTTTTTCTAAAACTGCAACAGATAGAGGCACGGAAGTACACACAATGCTAAGAATTAGATGGCCAATGCTTGTGCCTTGATGTGCAGTGAAAAACTTTGAAAAGTGGTGATTTAACCTTAATCCAGACCAGAAACCTGGAGCAGATTGGAAGATGATTTCCTCTCCATTTTCACATTCACCAGACATATATACATTGTGCTGCAGTCGTTCAAAGCAAAAGAGATTTGTCTCTATTTTATGGTCTATTTGTCTTTCTGTTATTGAAGTTTTTCACTTAATGCAGTGAAACAAAAGACCAAGATGATCTGTGTGCAGACCATATAGCAAAAGACTCTTTATGGAAGAGTCATATAGGTAACTAGACATGATTCACTAGGCTAAACCTATTCAAGAGAATCACAGTCTTTTAGCACACACACAGTATTTGATTTTGATGAATTAAAATTCTTGGTTATTTCCAGCAGTGACCAAACACGTTTCTGTGTTTCGAGGAAGAAAAGCAGTATCTAAAACAAAGGAGGCTCTGGCCTTTCTAAGGTGTTTGAATCATTTGCTGATTACAGCAGGGCATAGTGCAGATTTGCCCTCTGGGAATGAGGAACACAATAGTAGCATACTGCCACGGAGATTGCTGACTGCAAAGTAGCAGTTATTCACATTTATTGGAATCATGCTGCTCCTCTAGATCCCCAGATAAGCAATTGCTAAATTGTGCATAAACATTCTAACTTATTTTAAAACTCAATGTGAAAACACCTATGCAGATGACTAGTATGCACTTTTGATTAGTTCTTGACAGAAATACATTACAGACACAGAGCCCCTGTCACAACCCCTAAAATTGTATCCTTTCCCCACCACCCCACCCTCCTTTTGCCTAACTCCATTTATAGCTTCATAACTGTATAAAATGCTGCCTATATTTAAAGCAAGTTTTGTATTCCTCCCTCACAAGCTTAAAGAAATATTTTACTTTCCTCATATGATGCCTGGCAGGAAAGCACTGCTTAACAGTTTCTGGGTTGGTTTGAAGCAGAAGTGTCAGCCTTATATATTCACAGCATTTCAATGAGTCTGTGCTGTAGGAGGTAACTTTTCTTCTACTACACTCCACAGCAAGAACTACTTGCACAGGTTCAACAAGAAGAATATTAGTGGTCATTTTTTCAAGGCCAGGAATAGAACATTGTAAATGTACCATATCTTGTCATTAAAAAAACCCTAAGCCTGCTGCTTCAAATATAATAGAAACTATGAACAAATTCAAACTAATTCTTCATGACAAAATCAGATTTCTGAAGATAAAGAAAAGTAATTTAACCAAAATTTCTGTAGATGGGAATATTCAAACTTCAGCTGCTCTCTTTGTAGCTTATTAATAAACCTCATGTTCTTTGGCAAGACAGAAGCAGTCAGAATATTGTCTTCTTTTCTATTGGTATTTAGTACTTAACAAAAAAAAAGAGTCTACTTTTTCATTGTGTTTGGCATTGTATAGTATTAACATGGTAATCCTCAGTGCATTTTTTCTTTATTCATTGTTCCAAGATATTTTGTTTGTTGCACATTAATAAAGCAGATTATCAGGTTACCTGAGGATTTGATAACTAAATTCTCAATGTACAGAATTGCTTAACAAGCTTGCCTGCCCACCTATTATATAAATTAATCCCAGGTGACAGCACAAGAGCAGTAACTATGCCTAATATCATCTCTGTTTTATTTCAAAAACAAATTTCTGCTACTTAAAAGGATTTGAAGCCCATGAAGGCTTGTCTTAGCTTTTTGTGGGCTTTTTAAAATTTTATTTTAATTTTTTGCCTTTTCCTGTTATTCAAGAGAAATTAAATGACAAGTATCTTAAATGAATATTCTTCAACTTGTTTGAAAATTGTAGAAATTATCCTGCTATTTATGCTCGTATTTATGATCCAGCAAATTCCATTAAAATCTGTCACTTTCTTGAACCTTTTGAGCTCTATGTTGTGCACCAAAAAAGACTGTCTTTAACATCAGCCAGCAATTAAACACAGTTCAGCCAGTCAGTCACCTCCCACTCATGGGAAGGGGGCGAGAATCAGAAGACTAACAGTGAAAACTCCTCAGATAAAGATGGTTTAATAGGCAAAGCCAAAGCCATGCACACAAGGAAAACAGAAAAAGGAATTCATTCACTGTTTCCCATCAGTAGGGAAGTGTTCAGTCATGTCAGGAAAGCAGGGATTCATCACGTGACAGTTATTTCCTAAGACAAACCGCTGTAGCGACGCGAGTTTCAGGTTTTTGAATTTGTATTTTGTGTTTGTTATAAGTCTGTACTTGGTATGTCCCTTCCACCCCCCCATTCCTACCCCTGTGGGTCCTCCTGATGTAACCCCTCCGCCTTCCATTCCCCATTGGGTCAGTGTTTCCCTGCCCAGGGCTGCCCTGGGAAAAGGGGACACACCACGCCCCCTCTCTCTCTACTCTCTCTCACCATGCTTCCCCCATGCTGAGAAGGGGTTGTGGCAGAGCGCCCTTCCACATGGCTGCACTGAATAAACATCCTTATTAACCCAAGAGAGAGCGCATTTCCTTCATCCAAGCCTGAACCACGCACAGCCTGCTGAGCTGACGGACCCACACGAACTGTTTCTGTGGTCTGGGGATTCCTGCTAGCCGGCATTAGCACCCCACCACGAAAAAAACATCTAAAAACCACTCTGAAGGTTCTCCCAGTTTTTTATTGCTGAGGATGATGCCATATAGTATGGAATATCCCTATGGTCAGCTGGGATCAGAGTCCCAGCTATGTCTCCTCCCAGGTTCTTGTGCACCCCCAGCCTCCTCACTAGTGGGGTAAGAAGCAGAAAAACCTTGAGGTTGTGTAAACACTCAGCAATAGTTAAAATATCCCAGAGTTATCAATCCAGTTTCCAGAACAAATCCAAATTAACATTATAGTAACTAATGTGAAGATACTAACTCTGTCTTAAAACCAGTGCATAAAGACAAAAGTCAAAAAAATGGTCACAACAAAGGAAATTCAAACTGCACATTAAGAAGCTGAATGTTTAACTGCAATGATGGCTGTTAAGTAACAGAACACAGGAAAGTGTGGAATCTTCACCCTTGAAGATATTTAAAACTTGACTGAAAAAATTGTGAACACTCTTTAAGGTTTTAAACTATCCTTCCTTCAAGTCAGAACTTGGCTGTAAACAATCACGAGATGATCCTTCCAACCCTTCCTTCCTTCCTTTCTTTCTTTTCTTTCTTTTCTTTCTTTCTTTCTTTCCTTTCTTTCTTTCTTTCTTTCTTTCTTTCTTTCTTTCTTTCTTTCTTTCTTTCTTTCTTTCTTTCTTTCTCTCTCTCTCTCTCTCTCTCTCTCTCTCTCTTTCTTTCTTTCTTTCTTTCTTTCTTTCTTTCTTTCTTTCTTTCTTTCTTTCTTTCTTTCTTTCTTTCTTTCTTTTGTTTCTGTGACCTCTCTCCACATACAATACTTGAAATTACAAGCCTTTAAAATGTGGGAGATTCATGTCCAGTAGTCAGTCTTCTTTTTCAGATAAGGATTTGAAAAATGTCTGTGTCCTGCTGGACTAACTTCAAAGTCAGCAGTTTTCTTCCTCTAAAAATGTAAATGAATTGTCACCAATCAAGTAATTTGGTGAGATTAATCAAAATAGTCCTCAAGTGTATGTGGCAGACTGTGTGTTATGGATAATTGTACTGGATCTGGCTGAAATGGAGTTCATTTTAACACAGTAGCCCTTAGAGTGGTGTGCTTTGTTCTGGTAGGAAAGGTGTGGGTAACACCCCAGTGCCTTGGCTGCTGCTGAGCAGCACTGGCACAGCATCAGTGCTGTCTCCCCAACATTCTGCACCCTACCAGTAGGATGAAGGTGGCCAGAATCCTGGGAGGGAACACAACTAATACAACTGACCCAAAATGAAAAAAGGGATATTCCATAGAATATGACATCAGCTCAGATATAAAAGCTAAGAAAAGGAGGGGGGTGCATTTGTTATTTACAATATTTGCCTTACTAAGCAACCATTACAAATACTGAAGCTCTGTTTCCCAGGAAGTGGCCAGGCATTGCTTGCTGATAATAGAATAAAATCTCTTTTTTTTTTTTTTTTTCACTTTGCTTGCACACACACAACCTTTTCCTTTTTCTTTAGTAAGCTTCTTTATCTCAACCTACGAGTTGGTTTCCATCTTACTTTCTCTCCCCTGTCCAGCTGAGAAGGGGGAGCGATAGAGTGACTTGGTGGACATCTGACATTCAGTCTAGGTCAATCCTCTACAATAATCCCTCTTCTACTGCTCAGCATAACCAATCTGTAAACATACACAACAGAGAGTTATCTCATGATAAAGGCATGAATTAGGAGATCTTGATTCCTGTCTCTATAGTAAATGAAACAGAACTTATCAAATTAAATTTTGAATTTGATTCAAACTACAGAAGTTTTATCACAAATTGCTTCACAGATATATGCTCCAAATCCTTCTTCTTTCCAATCTCAATAACACTATAATCCCTTACATTGCCTCACAAAACATGACTTGATACTTCATCTATATACTTAATTGTCTCTGGTGCAATTAATTTCTTCCTAGTGTCTGCCCCAAATAACCCAGAAAAGAGGCCAGGTTAACACCTGTTTTTATGCAATTTATGTTTAACCTTGGTCTTAACATCTACTGCTTTCTCTCTTTGCCCCCAAACTGTATTCAAGCTGGGTCCATAAGCCAAAAACTGATTAAAATACTCTTTGCTCATTACCTAAATCTCAGTTTTCTAGTCCTTTAATTGAGTCCTAGGCAACTGTGGCTGTTAAATGCACATATTTCTTTGGAGGACTACACATTTTACTAATGACTAAAAGGTGACTGTTTAGCAATGTATTAATAACTAATTATAAACATAAATAATTGTGTTAAATTAATATTTGAAAATTATTTTGAATGAAGAGAAATTGACTAGATTGTCCAGAGACTAGAAAAACTGAATGCATAAAATTCTGGAGGTAAAATAATTTAAAAAACAGCAAACCAAAACATCAAAATTTTTCTATACTTAAAAGTGTCTTTGAATTCAATGCAAAATTTCCATTGAAGGTGCAGAATATTCTGATTATATTGTATAAAATGCATTTAAATTAATTGAAATAAAGATTTTCCCCTGAAAAAATTATTATAATTTCAACTGTCTAGAACCTGTTTCTATAATTATATATTATTACTTTTACTCCCTTTAAGCTTTGGCAAAACAGTTAACAAATGGGACTTTTCCCTCCTGGCAATGCTATGACAAAAAGTTATTTGCTCATGACAGTGCTTCAGTGTTTAGAAAAAACACAACAGAATTCTTTAGCCATCTAATGAAATGAAACATTTTGCTACACAATCAGAGTATAAATTTGAACCTTATTCTTTAATTAGGAACAGATTGAGCAACCATGACCCGAATGAACCTGATGGGGGAATAGTGAGTAAGCAACTGGATAGGGGTTTATTTGCCAATCACAAAAGAGAACAAAGAGAACAAAAAGATTAGTCATTAACTAGCTATGCAATTTTTTATTTAAAATAATCCATGGAAATTGACTTTTTAATTAAATTACTTAGCTGAGTAACCAAGAGTGGGATAAAATAATTTATTCACAAAATAATAGGATTTGGCTATACCATATACAGAATATTGCAGGCAAACCTTGGATAAACCAATCTCTTTGGTAAGGGAAAGTTTTCCATGAGAAAAAATTTGTTAGGGTTCAGTTCAGATCAGATTTTACTGGCTTTACTGATGTTGCACAAAATAAATTTTCTTTGATTGGACCAACAATTAGGACACGGATAAGAAATTGGGCATCATGACATTTGCTAAACTTGAGTGACTTCTTTTGTAAACTGTTAGAAGCAAGTATTTGACGTGTCATACTCACTGTAGCTAGCAAGAGGAGATACACAAACCCATATTATATGTATCCATTTTCAGTTCCTGATCAGTTGTTTCTAATGGCTGTATGTGGTCTTAAGGTCTTTAGGCTAAAGTTAAAGAAAATAATTTAAAAAACCCCTTACAATGTATTTTCTTTGGTATTATTTAAGATTTTTTAAGTTTATTGTTATAAGATTTTATTATTATTATTTTTAAGATAGAAAACTTTATATAACATCAAGCCAAATATCATAGAGATTAAAAATCACTTTTAACAAAGTTAAGGCAACTAGATGTTATGGTTTGATAAAAAAATTGCCTCCAAGAATTGTTTTTATTGTTATTTGTTGATGGATCTTGAAGCCTGACAGCATTATGCTTGTTTTATAGCTTGTATCTTTTTGCTAGACAGATTTGCTTCATAATGTTCAAAGACAGTCAATTTTGGATGATGCAGGGATCTGAGATAGAACTATATTTAAATAAAAGTAAATATAGAACCAAACCAATTTTTCATTTTAAGAAATACAGGCAATGAATAAAAGACTTCAAATAGTCACTTCTTTTTTTTTCATTTTTATGCATTTGTGTGAAATATTTTTCAGAAGATGGGATTTTTTTAAATTTTGTTCTCCATATATATGTTTTGCTTTATACAAGAGTGTGCAGTTTGAGATGCTGTCATGTGACTGATATATTTCTAAAGGCTTCAGCTCTGAGGCAGGAAATATCCAACATACATCATTGTGGGAAAACACAGATGAATTAATCAAGCTATTTATTTTACATAAAACTAGATGTCATCTATCAAGTATGTTTATCCCATGAACAAATCTGACATGAACAAACCTGCTGCCTCTGGTAAGGTTCATAATACAAATGTTTGTCTTTGGAACAACTTGTCTTCTACTCCAGTGCTGTAGAGTGGAATGTAATAAAAGATTAATGGGCAACAGAGAAAGCATAGGCTGGATGGTCTACTTCAGATAAATATGACAGTTATGAAAATAAAGACCCCCTTAGATGAGTGCAGAAAAGTTATTTTTTGGTTGGTTTGTTTTGTTACCACAAGACACCTGGAGAATACAAGTAAGTGAAAATATTTTGTTTTCAACAAAATGAACAATTTGGAAAAGAAAAAGAAAAATAAAGAAATAAAATCTAAAAAATAACAGAAATCTCAGAAATCCGGTTTTAGTGTTTTTATCACAACAGCTAAAAAAGAAAATTTAAAATGAAAATATATGAAGATTTTCTTACAGTGTGCTTGAGATGATGAAAAGTACTGTCTGTGTTGGTGCTGATGTGATAAAATCCTGCATAATTTTCAAGGAAAAAACATTAAAACAGATGGAAAGAACTTTTGGAAGTTAATTTTGTTTCTGGGACAAATGCATAATTTGTTGCTTAACATAAGATTGAGTCCAGAATTCATGCTGTGTTAGAAAATATACCCAGATTTCAGGAAATTACTTCCCTTCCCTTCCCTTGTCTTGGGTGGTCCTCTGTGTATATGTCAAGTAAGTGGGGGAATATGGGACTAAAGTGAGACAGTTTTGCTTACTCAAGTAGCAGAAAAAAACAACTAAGAGAAACACATGTTTCTGGAATAATTTCCATGAAACTTGAAAATGACACTGTACACCAAGAGGGATTTTTTTTAGTCATTGTCTCACATTGTACAAGAACATTAACTCCATTAAAAAATGACTTTGTTTAACAGCTTATGCATTTGATATCATCATGAGTAACTGTTAAATAATAGACATGCTGCCATATTTTGTAGAAAGGAGAGTTTCTAAGCAGAGAGTAAGGCACCCTTAATTTACATATAACTAGAAAGCAAGACTCAAGTGAAAACCAGAAAACTTAAGAGCAGTTAGCATCATTGACCATGAGGAACTTAATTTAAGTCTAGTAAGAAGTGGAGGGTTGTCACTATCCGCCACTGCAAGCGGGGTTCGTGATGGTTCGTTTTAAGGATCTCAGAGCGCAAAAGACACAGCAGGGGACAACTCAGTTTGCACAATCACAAATGCACCTTTATTTAGTGCCAACAAATGCGATAGTGGGGAGAGAAATTAAGGATAGTAAGAAAGACAGAGAAAGAGGGGAAGGGGATTATAGCTACCAACGTGGAGGGACGAGTCCTCGAGGCTTAGAGATGCCTATAGACGCGAAGTTCTCCAGTGGGGTGATCACAAAAGTGTGAGAGGGTCTCCAGAGCTTTTATAGGTTGTCAAGGCGGGAGCCAAAGCGAGGGGCACGGAGCCAAAGCGGGAACCACCTGTGTTGAGGTTGGGTGCTCAGGAAGAAGCTGCAAACCGTACCTCTGGTACGGACAGACCGGTTCGGACAAGCAGCCTTGGCTCCGTCCACCGTGACCAGTTCCATTGTTCTTGCACCCCGTTCTCATGGGAAATGCACACCAGTCTTCCGAGACTTGGCAAATGTTCCATCTCAACCAGGTCAGGGGCTCCTTTCAGAGTCTGGGGTCTCAGTCCTTGATCATTGGAGACAGTCGTGAGGCATATCACATCCTTGGACAGACTCTGACAAGGGTTCTCTGATTTCAGTCTTAAAGCAGTTCTGAATTCTTATGTATTTGAAGATCAGTGGACAATGGTACGGAAGCTTAAAAAGCCATGTCAGGACCATAATTTTTTTTAAAAATTGTTCACATTTTAAGGCCTCTGATAGTTTATATATTTGTATAAAGGATATTTAATACTCTGTTTTCTAGAATGTAAATGTGTGGTAATTAAAAATATTTTGTTCTAAATTCCTCAAGAAGCCACCACAGCTCCTAAGATGACACACAAAATAATGAAAAAAAAAAAAAAAGTCATGCTCTTCTTGAAATTAATTGAGACTTCAATATTCAATATTCAATATTAGACTTCTAGGGACTCATAGATAACTCTTCTCGGTAGGAATGTTTAATTTGATCCTCTCTGATATGAGAACTTCTACATGTCAGTTACTTTAAAGGAGCATTCCAGAATCAAGACTTCAATGAGCTGCAATAAAAAGTCATGTCAAAGCAACAATGGGCACAAAATTGTAATGATTCTATATCATGTAAGTACATAAAAGTATATGTATCTACATTTGCTGTTGGTCCAGAACAAGGCAAACCCTCAAAATTATTTATTGAAGTTTAGGGGACATAATTTTTATATTTTGGGTATTTTTGCAATTTTTTAAAAACTTCAAATTAATGCATTCCCAGATTTTCTCAGGATAGCTCGTCCCAAACTTTCCCATCATGTGTACCTTCCATATAGTATGGGGGAGATAAGCATTAGCAAGTACAAATTTGTGAATGCATAACTTGTAGAACTGCATTCTTAAAAACAGTTTCAAATTTTAAAAAGGAAATTTTAAGCTTGAAAAGGTATCAATATGATACAGGGGTTTTTTAATGCACATGATATCTCAATGATATACTAAATCTACTTATTGGTTAAATAATTAATCCCTTCTTTATTTATCTAGAAAGCATTGAAAGTGTTATGAAGACTTTTCTTAGCCTTTAATCAGACCAGAGGAAATTTCAAATGAAACAAGCCAAACAAAACATTTGACATTGAATCTTCTAATGCTTATAAAAAGAAAATAAGAACAATAAAATAAAAAAATTAGAGTTCACTACAGATAAGAATACTGTTTCTGCCAAAAAGAGGGATAGATGTTAGGAAGAGAATAAGTAAAAAGCAAGTAAGAAAGTGACAAAAAATTCAAATGATATATTGGTAACATACTGAAATTCAAGAAACAAAACATATGAAGACTTCTACTAATCCTGCTGGTTTCAGAAGGTAAAATGCATAATCCCTGCTTCTCTTGGAGTCATTGGTACAAGCTGAAACATTTACCCTTTGAACAAAACTAGAGGTCCTGTTACATGGGAGATTTTATTCTTATGAAATATTCAAGAGAGATGTTAGACTTAGCAAAATCTGGCCACTTTGGTATGCACCACAAGGGGGCTGAATATGTCAGGTTTAGAACCTGCCCCTGTTAAATAAAGCCCCCTATTGCAGCAGAATCCTAGCAGACAGCTGGCAGCAATGAACAGAAGCAACAAAGATTATACAAAATACAAAGCTAAGTGGACTCCTCTTCAGGATGGAGAAAGAGATGCTTTAAAACCTGAAAGTTCTTAACCACCCTTCAGTGTTCAATGTGCTTCTGATGAGATGTAAGCATATGGCTCAGTCATGGTTACTCCATGACTGACAGATACAAACAGTTACAGGTGTCTATTAGAACTCTTCATCTTGATTAAATATCACATGTATTTGCTACAGGGAAATGTAAAAGGAAACTGCAAATGAACCGATTGAAAATTTGTAATGAGAATCTGGAATTTGAAATCTGTCAAAAGTATTGCATCAGTCTCAGAATCATAGAATTATAAAATATCCTGAGTTGGAAGAGGATCTTTAAGTCCAACTCCTGGCCTTGCTCAGGACACCCCAAGAATCACACCACTTGCCTGGAATCATTGTCCAAATGCTTCTTGAACTCTGCCAGGCTTGATGTGTGTGATCACTTCCCTGCTGAGCCTGTTCTGGTGCCCAACCTCCTGTGAGTGAAGAGCCTTTTCTTGACATCCAACGTAAACCTCCCTTGACACAGTTTCAGGCCATTTCCTTAAGTCCTGTCGCTGGTCACAACAGCAAAGGGATTGGTACCTACCCCTCTCCTTGCCCTCATGAGGAAGTTGTAGACTGCAATGGGGTCTCCTCTCAGTCTCTACTCTAGGCCTGCCAACTACCAGGACTCCCAGGCCCCTTTCTGTAAGGCTGTTCTCCAAGCCTCTCATTCCCCAGTTTGTCCATACATCCAGGGTTGCCTCATCTTTGCCACTATCTTCTCCAAGGGTAATTGATTATCCAGTGAAGAACAGAGTTTTAGTGGAGAGTTCAGCACTCCTGTTTCCAGGTGTTTTAGAACTTTTTTTTTTTTTTCTATTCTTGGAATCATGATATTGATATAAGTATGAGGCTGGTGTTTCAGAAACTCCCCTGATTGTTAAAGACCCCTCAATAATCACATTAAGTTCAGTAGTCTGAATGGCTATCACATATCTGACCTGGTGGACTTTAGGGTATAATGCTCTCCCAACCTTCCTTTCTGCTTTCCCCAAATCTTTAATAACTTAAGCTATTGATGATTCAATTTAGGATTGTAATGAAAGAAACAAGATTTTTAAATAGCTACAAGGAAAACTTAATTACTTGAAAACTTGAAAACCAATACTGAATGTAGAAGAGATTAGTACCATTTTTAAGCAATTTCAATAATTGTTTAACAAAGTATTTCTGCAGGAAAAAGATTTATGAGGTTTTTTGGTTTCTTTTAAAATTAGGTTATAATATAAATAAGTCATGTCCACATTTCTGAAAAATATATTACATGGCATTGTGTAATGTCACAAAAGGAATAAGTTCACATCTTTCATGGTATTCAAAACATAAGAGTACAACAACAGGTTATCTTAACTTCTTAACTTGCAACTGTGTGGGAGAAATTGAGTATTCAGGATTCTAATTTTTCCACTTAATGAGTCTTATTCTGTGTCACTTATAATGGTCCCAAAGCCTGTTTTGAAACCACAGTTTGTGTCTGCTGTATGAGTTGGTTTTGGACAAATTCCTCCTTGGATTATCCACTTAAAAATGCAACTTTTAAACTTATAGAAATATTCATAGGTGCTTTGCATGAAGAAGTTTTCTGGAGTATGTTTAAGCTTATAGATACCTTACTTGTATTATACAGAAGAACTGAAACAGAATAAAACCTTGAAACATATTTGCTCTCCCAGCTCCAGAGTTTATGCTGTTTGTGGTGGCCCAACACTTTATATGGTGTGCTTCGGAAGCAAACTAACAAATAAGCTAATAAAAAAGAGATAAATATTGGTATCTTCAAAGTTTCTTCTATTATTTTTCCATGTAGACAGACCTTTTCCAATTAGTTGAAATATCTGCTTATTTTTATTGCTTCAACTACTTTAAGGTACGAAATTCCATATTATTAACTGGATAAAGAAATTGTAAGTCTTCTAGAATTTTCTTTGTCAGAAGACTAGCTGAAAAAAAAATAATTTTGCAGTAGTAGAATGGTGAGAGAGACACAGAAATAGAAAAAAATTAACTCATAAGTATTTTATCCACCAAAACAATGGGATATCATCAGGGTTGTTCAATTGGTAAGCTTCATTTGTAAAGTTATTAAACAAAAAAAAAAAAAGCATACAGGGTTGAAATAATTTGGGATCTGGAAGTCTGTTAAGGCCTCACCCAAAATCCTTTTAAATCAGTTTTACTTTTTAGGGTGTGTTTTATCAGTCCTCTGGGTGGATACGGATAACAGTATTGAGATACATAATGTATACTGCACAACAGCGTGGAAAAATTGAGAAACTGAAATTTTAGAAAGATCTGTTTCTCATATGTAACCCATGAATTATTTTCTGCACTTCATAATATTTATTGTATTTAAGATTAGGCAATATTCATGAAATAGTATTTAAAAGCTTTTATACTTGTCCAGGGACTAAAGGATTATCTCAGTGTGGAATCTTATTTTCAAACAGGTAGAAAAACAGAAGGGCATTCATCAAGAATGGCAATTCTACTTCTGGGTTTGTATATGAAAATCAGTCCAGTTAGTCCAAAGGGCAATATTGGCCCCAGGCAGAGTAAATTTTATTATCTCAGAGCCCATTCCTTTAAAGAATGAATAACTTATCTTTTTTCCATGAACTGTAGTTTGTACATATATGAATTTTCTTAGAAGTTTCCATATCCATCCTGACGTACCTATTTCCATAAAGTAGGTCACTATTTATGGAGAAAGTCACTAAGCAGACTTTCTTCTTAGAAAAAGTTTACTATTTGAGTGCAGTGAAGTCTTTAAAAATGAATAAACCACAGAAACATATGCAATCTTTGGTCACCAGAGCTACCTTTATGTCCCCAGAAGCCCTCTACAACAATTTTTGTTGAATATAGTGACACTTCAGATTAATTGCCAGATTCTCCCCTGCTGAATTCAGCCAACAAGCCACTCATGACTCAAGTAGATGTTTCTGCATTTTAGGCAAATTGCAGCAGGTTTGTATTCCCATTGCTCCCTTACCTCCATTACCTGTGACAAAGGCTTTTACCAGAGATATCACAGGAATTTTACTCACAAGGAACAAGATGCTGGCCCACATGCAGTGCTGCAGTGTAGCCTAAGTTTCCTTCAACCAGCACCCCAGAATGAAATATTAAAAAAAAAAAAAAAATTTAGCTTCATCTGTATATCTACATTGATGATTATTGTATTTACAGTGCAAAGGAGGACAGCAGGTTCCTCGAGCAAGTCCCTAGGAAAAATGTATTTGAACTCGTTTCACTAATGATTTTCATAAAGCTAGTGAGGGTAAAAAGTAGCTGTCTGAAATAAATTGTTTTTCTGTGTCTTGAAAAGCTAAGCAGAGACAGAGTGGACAGTCTCCTCTGTAAGCACAGCAGTAAGACAAAATATTATAAGGACCAAAGCAGTACAGCTAGTTTTCCCCTGTATTGTTTTATGGTCCTCAGGTATCCTGAGGAAGACTCCTGTGGGGAAAGGATCAGACAGCTCTCTTGTAGCTGCTGCAGCTCACAGTACCCTACCCCAGCTGGAGAGTCAGTGCTGCCAGGAGCAGAGCCCCGTGCCTGCAGCTGAGTCTGTGCGCACAACCTCTGACGTCCTTTTATCTCCCCTCTGAGTGTTCTTACTCTCCAACTCCCACACATAGTTCTGTGGTGTCCTTTTATCCATCAGTGCCTGCTTTTCTTAGAGAGACAGGGAAAATATGACTGACAGGCTGCTTTTACTACAGCTCAGTTGCTATTTCAATATCCTTAATCATCCAAATTAAATTGGATTAAAAAGAATGGTGGGGTTCTGTAGAGTATGAATAGGCTGAGAAGAACTGCATGGGAATGGCACATTTCTTCCTGAATATGCCACTTTTTCAGTGACATTTCATTTCCAATTCAACATAATTTTTCTTCCTTCTTTGTTCCTTCCCTGCATCAAAAAAAAAAAAAAAATCCACCATTTTTGCAGAAAGTCTTGGAACAATCTCATTTTTGGGAAATATTTGTCCATCTGCAGGGTGTGTGAGGGCTGTGTGTAGTTTTAGTTATTTGTGTAGTTTTAATTAATAAATGTGTGATGCTAATCCAGTCCTCTGAATTGCTTTTCTTTTTTTTCTTAATTGAAATAATTTCTTTGTCCAAACCCTTTCCTATGATTTCCTCTCCACTTTCAGATCTCATTTTTGAAAGCATACTGTTTTCAAAATTCTTTGTCTCATTCCTTCTTTCTGTATGACAGAAGACTTCAGGCTTTGTCTTTTCAGCTGGGTGTCTATGGCATCCCTGATGCCTATGGATCAATGCCTTGTGGCCTCATGATCATTGGAGTATCATGCACTTACTTTGTGTCCTTCTTGTCTGGAACAACACAGATGTGCTGTGAGAATGCAGAGACTGGCACCACCTACACTTTCCAGGTTTGGGGACACATGACCAAGTGCTTTGTGAAAAGGCGTAAATGAACTGCATCTCTGAAGTTTGGAGTATATTCCAAAGCTCTGTGAAGCAAATCTCTTTATTTTTGCTACAGCCATGGCCATGAAAGCCCTAGGTGTTTTGAGACATACTAGACTTTTTAAAATTCAGCTTTCAAATTTTAAAAAAGTCTCTTTCATTATAAATTGTGATATCATTTAAAGTTGCAGTACAAAAAATATAACAATTTAAAAAAACCTCAAAATGTGGAAATGTTTGTCAATAAACTATTTACTTCAAAGTCTAGAGAAATGGGGTTATCAAAGAAAATGTCATGGTGACTTAAAATTTATTTACATTTGAACAATGTGGGGGGGTTTTTTGGTGGTGCTTTTTTTTTTTTTTTTTTTTTTATGCTGAGAAGAAAACCTGGTCTGCTCAGGATGAAATCTTCCCAGAAGTTGTAAACAAATAAAATCAGGCTAAGAAAAACATCTGACGCAGAAAATAAAAGGTTAAATGTTAAACAGTGTCAATTGTCATCTGCTGAATATAGGATCTTTTAATGGGAGCATCATAAAACTTTGATTAAAGATTGTTGATCCACTCCTTTTAAAAGAGGAGTATTATTTTTTTTTGGTAAGCATTAAAAGTAGAGGTATTTCATACAATAAAACATTTAAGAAGAAAAAATACCTATTTCTTCTTTCCAGATGATTTCATTTAAACATTCCTTCAAGCAGTCTTTGAGAGTTCTAGTACTGCCATGGGTGATGATAGGAACTTCGTAACCAGTATACTTTAATTATGATTTTTCTTTTGTGCACTTTTTTATCAAGTCAAATCTCTCGCTTTTTTCAAGATCCTAGGAGACATGTAGTTTTTTCAAGATCCTAGGAGACATGTAGTATGGGAAAAATAATATAAGCATATTAATTTCTGCTTCCATGCTATTATGTCTAGCTGGAACATAAATATATATATATGTGTGTGTGTGTGTGTGTGTGTTTTGTTTATGCTTTAATTAAAAAAATAGAATTTGAAAATATATTTCAAAGTAATTTCCTGTTTCTAGGAAAAATACCTGTAGTACATCTCTTGGGGAATGGATGCAATCTGTGTATTATTTCACTTTTGCAAGTCAAAATAGATATATACATATATATATAAATATACCTCCAGAATGCTATATGCGAAGATCATTAATAATGAATTTCTGATACCTACAGGAAAAATGTCGCTATTACACTGCATTTTTAGACACCTAAGTTTCTTTATAAAGCATCATCTAAGGGATTTTAAAAGTATAATTTTTTTGTTGTTGCTAAATTTAAAATTTTTCCAACATGTTATCAGCAGCAAGGCTGTTTACACACCACAGCTCTCACTAGGGGCTTTCAGTCACAGGCAAAGCCATCTTACTTTCTTATTAAATTCCATGCTACTGCCCTGTCTGAATCATGTCACCCACTAGATATAGCCAAAATGTCAGCATTTGTGATGAAGTGAAGGAAAAGGAACTCACTTGCTGTGCAAAGCCTTACTCTGTGAAGCTTTATAAAGCTGATGCTGTCAGTCAAAGCCCATCAGTATTGCTTGTGCAAAGCGCAGGGCTTGCTATTGATTTAATTAACTGGAGTTGAGATAAAGTTCAGTTTATGCAGCACAATAATTTGCAGAATGTCCACAGGGTTTCACAGAATGTGTTGGGAGAAAGGAAAAACACAGGACTGAATGGATGCAGCACAGCTCTAGAACCAGTGACTGACAAATAGAGAAGACTGCCTATGTATCAAGTATCTGGGCAAAATGTTCTGTGCTACTGATATTTGAGATACAACAATTGTAAAATATATGCAAGGAAGTCAGTTCTACTTTCACTTTCCATTGCCAGGTGCCAACACAGATCAAGAAACTAGTCAGATCAACATTTGTTGTGTTATTATCAGAGGAATAATACTTTTTAATATAATTGCCTTTAAAAGAATATGAAGCTCATTTTTAAAAAACACAATACAATATTGCCAGTGACACAATGATCCATCTGCTAGGCTGTATAGGCAGTTTACTTTTAAAGTCTGATTTTTCATTTGTGCCTTTGCAGGTTTTTATTACTTTTGATCCACTCTAGGAAAATGAGTGCATGTGACATGATTAAAAATAACTCCCTTTTTAACTACAAGCAATTAACAAGTTTTTTCTTCCACCTTCAGCTTGCACAAGTAACTTCATTTTTATATATGTGTATCTACAGATGCAGTTATATGTCTGCAGTGTATATATATTACTAAAGTAGTAATAGTGGTGCACCAAAGTCACTTATTTTAACTAATATTTTGTCTCAAATATCTCTTCTTGGTTTTCAGCTGTGTTGAAATGAGCATCTATAAAATCTTGAGGTATGTGGCTCTTGTGGACTAATACAGTAATCAGAAATATTTTTGTGAGCTTAATACTCTCATTTTGCATAAGAGCTGCTCTAAAAAGACTTAGTGAATTAGTCTTAGATATCAGTGCTTCAAAGTTCTGCTTGATAGGGAAAAATCTGCTGACTTTTCCTGCTAGGAGGCTAGTTGCAGGCTATTCCTTGCTTCAGACCTTTCTTTGTCCACTCCATTGTTGGCAATATGGTAGGTCCGCCCCATCCAGCAATAAAGCCAACCTGTTCTCATCTCTGTATTTGACACCATTGCTCCCATCTTCTGTGGTGGTCATCAGGGAGTCCTTGTTTTCCAATAAATAAATATAATTGCAAGGGATTCAGTGGATCAGACCAAGGTCAAAAGGAAGTTTTACATAAACGTAGACACAGACATGGACATACACAGTGTTATAGATATGGATGCTATGCACACACACACACACACACACACACACGAGTATTTCTACATGTACTTCTATGCCTCTAGATAGTAATTTGTGTATTTATCTCTATATATAAATGAAAGTCTAGATCTTTTGTATGAAATCAAAACAATATAATAAGCCTTTAATAATTAGTAATGTAACAATTAGTAATTAATTAATGTAAAAATTAGTTAAAAACATTTTGAAAATAGGTGAAGTGGAAAAAAATTTTGGAAGTACCAAAATGCCATTGTCCTTCAAGATTCCAACATTTCTTTTTATCCTCAATTATCTTAGGAGTCATTTTTCTTAAAGTAGTAAGTTGAAAAAAGATCTCCATTTTAATACAGTAATGTTGGTAAAGAATGGTGCATTTTGCTTTTCATGAGGCAACTGATGATGTAATTGTTCAGATTTTAACAGAGTTTTATTCATGTATAAAAAAATATAACAGCTATTATGCAGAGTTTTGCTGTACATTGATTAAATGTGTTTGTAAAAATCATAAATGACATGAGGGAGTCTTCATAAACTGTGTTTATGTGTCTGAGACTTTGCTACAGTATCCCAAATTCAGTTGATTTTGGTATCTTGAAAACATACATGGAGCAACATAAGAAAAAAAAGTGCTGCAAAAAGGATGAGAGGAAAATAGTGTTATGAGAAATAAAAAGAAGATGGTGACAGCTTCGGGGAGATGTAATAGAAAACACCCTTCTGATGGTTATAGAGTTTATACAGAAAAGTGGCATGTTCCCTATGAAATCTGCCTATTTATTTTTCATTCCATTAAATATTACAGAACAAAACAAGAAAATTTTCCAGATTATACAGTCAAGTAAACTCCTTCATAGAGTGAAGGCTGAATACAGGTAAAACTTTCAGAAGAATGTCTTTGAATGTCTTTGAAAGGAGGAAATGAGATCTATACATGAGTGAAGCAACAAAGTTAAGATGACCTTTAAAAAAGTAGGAGTCAAACACTTCTTGGCTTATCCATGATCAAGCACATTGACCTTGATTATTACTCCTGACCATACAAAGATGGCCCAGGTGCACCCTTTAGATATGGATCTGGTGCAAAAGTAGAAAGAACAAAGGCTCTTTTCCTTACACTCTTTCCAAAATCATCTGCAACTGGTCACTGCTGGAGACAGGATACTGCTTTAAAAGAACATTTACTCTTCCGTATGAAGGTATTATCTTATGACAGGCTTATCTTATCTTTTTTCTAAATTATTTTTTTCAGACTTACATTTTAAAGTACTCTGTCTTTGAAAGAATAATTTTCTGGAATATATACAGCCTAGATAAAGGCTATTCCCTGGTAGTGTTTGAGAAGACTTGCAAATTAACACAAATACTTTGGAAAACAGTGCTAAGCAAAATTTTACTTTCATCATTTTCCTGTAGAGTATAGAACAGCGGCCTAAAAACTTTTTCTTTCATGCAAATCTAGTAATTTTTTCAGTGTGTTAATTTATACTTCACCTCTAAACTACTCTTTGCTCTTGCTTTCTGAAGTTCACAGTAAAGGATATGTTTGGCTTCAAAATAAGACATCTGTATAAATATTACATGATCCACTGTGTGTTTGAGGCCACTTATGCAGAGTGACCAGTGTAAAAGCAGTTTGAATTGCTTTAATTAGCAACATTCCTTAGCTTCTTGCAGGCACTGGCTCTATTGCCTGGTGCTGTTACTTTCATTGCAGCAAAGAGATATTAGTAAATGTTGAATTTATTGGACCAACTTGCATTCATTATAAAGTTTCTACACTTCTACCAGAGCAATGGATAAAACATTCATTTATTTTAAATTGCTTAACAAATACATTTTCCTTTTTGGATCAGTTTTCATCTTCTTTGTTCTACATCCATTATCAAGTGAAACCTGTCACACGAGTCTCTTATCTTTGTGGAATGTCGGGATTCTTCATACATTCAGTAAAAATACAGTAAAATAAAATAAATTAAAACCTCCCCTCCCTTCTTTTATTTTTACGGATTTCTAACAGCACCTTTTGACTATGATTTTTACAGCACATTTTGATGTGGCAGAGACCCAAAACTGTTTACATTCTTCTGGTTTTTGCTTGCTTACACTTTTCATACATTTATAAATAAGACAATCTTGTGCTAGGAGAGAAAGGAAGATTAGTACAACAAATACTGAAATTATAAAATGACTCAAACCAAATTAATATCAGTTCTGAGGAAATTTTCTCATTAGAAAATTAGTTGAATAAGAAACAATGGGGGAGTTAGAGGTATATTACATATCCAGAGTAGAAACGGGGAGAGAAAACTTGTTAAAGAAAAAACGAGAATGGAAGAGCACATAAGTCAGAGAAGGTCAAAGCATTACAAAAATGGAATGCACATGGGAGAGGTGTAAATATGTAAAAGGATTCTAAGGTATCAATACAGAAACGGGTGCAAAGGCATCTAATATGTTATTCAAAACACAGTATTTGAGGAGGTGAGATCTGTGGTGTGAATATGAACAGAGATGAAGGAAACGGAAGAGAATCAAATTAAAAACATTCAGTTGAGAAAAAAATAAAATCAAATAACACCATAAGAGTAGTACAGAAAACATAGAGATTACAAAGAAAAGAGTAGCAATTAACAGTGTATGCTGAATTCTATTCAGTATAAGAATCTTGTTACACTCTTACTAGGTAAAGTGAACTTTCTCTTACTTCATTGTCCCCTATTAAACTTTTGTTGTCCTGTTCTTTCTCTCAACACCATCTCACGATACAATATTGCATGATTGCATTCATTATTACTCATTGTAGGTGAATTTTAACCTTATATTAGTTCTTCATTCATCCTAAGTAAGCACAAGTTGTAGAAATATTTTAAATGTTCTTGGTTGCTGGTTTTTCTATCAAAGTAAAATATATATTAATAGAAAAATATTTTACTTCATACATCCATGACACTTCTACCAATGATCATACAATAATTTATGATAGTGTCTGCTATTAATCTGTTTATGAGGTGCAACACATTAGTGAAATTTTATCTCTAGAGGACTAAGAATTATTCTATAAGCACTGTAAACCTCAAAGCTTACTATTCCTTTAATAATACAAATTATATAGTAGTATGTATTACCTGGTAGTATATTCTCTCTACATACAATGAAATTACACTGTGTATTAGTACCTTTCATACACTGTGCAGTGATGGTCCCTTCTCAACACAGACGTAGCAGAAAGGGAAAAGGTTTCACAGAAGGGTATGAAGGATGATCAGATGTATGGAATGGTTTCCTTAAACACAGCTTCAAAGCTCTTATTTTGGAATATGGGCAACTGAACAGACTATGATGAATAACTACAAAATCATCAGTGGTATGAAAATGTGATGAGGAATCAGCTGTCTACTCTTCATTTCTGTGGTAGAACCAGGAACTATCAGTTGAAGACAGCTTTCGACCGCTACAAGTTTGGTTAGACTTGTTTGTTTGTTTGAGTTGGGTTGGGTTGTTTGTTTGTTTGTTTTCCCAAAACGACATGTTTCTACTGATAGTGTCAGAATTAGTGGGAAAAACAGAGAGAAGCTGTGGCTGTCGAAGCTAAAATCGATACAAGTGAAGGTTGGATATTTTGATTAAAAAAGTTTTCTGCAGGTTATGCATTGCATAAGCCATTTCATTCTCATGCATTATAAATTTCAATCAGTATAAAGTGTTGAAAACTAAGGGAATAGTCAATGGAGATATTAGGCTTATTCTTCTTCTGGGGCAGCTTCTGCGGGAAAAGTAATACTGATTTAGCTGAATTTTAAAGATTCCTGGTGTAATGCCTTTTATGTCCTTATCATTGCTGAGCTTTCTATACATTGATGATTTTCATCCTATAAATTCTGTCTCCAGACTTATCACTTGATCAGTAACTCAGTGTTCCCTCATCCCTTTGCAGTTAACAGCACAACTGATCACTCCAGCTTCCTCAGGCTGATCTCTGCTGGAGCTCTTTTTTTTTTTTTTCCTTCTGCCATTTTGTTTACTCCTGGCAGCATACACTACAGCAGCATTAATGTTTTATACACCTATGTAATACAACGTTTGTTTGCCAAAGGACACAATTCTGACAAAGAAAGCACTTCAAATGTCCACCATTAAATAAATAAATAAATAATCCCTGATTTACTTTTTAGACAAATTATTTGCATCCTGAACCACTCTTAATTGTGAAATGACCAACATTCTAATATACCCTAAGAATTTGTATTTTGATGTTTTTAGCTGAAACATGTCTTTCCATATAAGAGCTTTGTGTGGACAAAATGTGTATTATGAAAGAAAAAGCCTCACTGAAAATATATCAACCTGCTCACTTCTTCTCAGTGGTGTGTTGTCTGGACTCTGTTAGTGCAGGAGCTGAATGTTGAACAAGACAGGATAAAAGTCCCTCAGACTGACAGCCTGTGCTTTAGCTCGTGGTAAAAACATGCTTCAAAACAGGAAAAGCAGAGAGGTAAATATCACTTAAAAAACTTGCAGCATACTTGGTTCAATGTTATTGAGTGGGTGTTTCAGGAGACAAAAAATGTATATATGTGTACATTCACCTGTTGTGGTTTAACCCTCAACAACAACTAAGCACTACACAAATACTTCCAGAAGGATGAGGTAAAGACAATTGGAAGGGTTGGAGTGAAAAAACTCATAAGTTGAGATAATAATAGTTTAAAAATATTATAAGACTTGTAATAGTAGCAGTAGTAATACTACTACTGGTACTGCTAATTTGTAGTGAAAAAGAAAAAACAAAAAAGAAAAATCAAGGAGAAATAAAATCCAAGAAAGAGAAGTGATGCAAGTGAAAAAAAATTACTTACCACCAACTGACTGATGCCCAGTCACCTAACTTTCCATGTCTGCAGCGTATTTACAACTGAGCCAGTCGCACTAGTCTGTGAGACTGGTCAACGTGGAGAATAGGCACTTCTT
Source organism: Trochalopteron elliotii (assembly GCA_024734555.1). NCBI lineage: Eukaryota > Metazoa > Chordata > Aves > Passeriformes > Leiothrichidae > Trochalopteron > Trochalopteron elliotii. The sequence continues at coordinate 10,123,889 of JANPWX010000013.1, forward strand.
GTGTACAGTTCTTAGCATCCTGAAGCAATCTAAAATCCAGTTGACCTGTGCGTTAGAGGTATCCTTCTGCCGTGGCTGTGCATGGAAGAAATGTATGGTGATTGGCTCATAGGCATCCATGCTACAAAGTTAAATTAGATGATATCAGTACAACTCCTGTGAAATGGATCAGAGGTTCAAGATCCCTGTTCACTCTACCATTCACTAGTTCAAAGTGAGAATAAGAAGGATTGGTCAATTCTAAATTTCTTTTGGATGTCTGACCATCACTTATGTGCTGGAAGAGAAGTTGTAGGAGTCTGAGAGGTTTTGGAAATTCAGTCTTTCCAGTAAATAAATGAGATTTTTAAACAGTCCTGTTTTCATTATTTTTCTTATCTGATGTAAATAATTTACAGTAATATATGTGAGAACAGCAGGTCTGAGTAGGCTGGTGTGAGATTTGGGTCTAGAAAGAGAACTGTCTTTTCTAATGAGGGGCAGTTGAGAGATACCGTATGCTCTTAACTTTGAAATTAGTAGAGCCATCTGTTAAACAAGTTGTTTGGGGTTCAAGTTTTTGTTCTTTTTTTTTTTTAATTCTTTTCTTTTATAATTAAATTCAATTACTAACCAATGATCCTACTTCTAAGTTCTTTACCTGGAGTTTTCAAAGTTTTTAAGATGAGATTCATCAGGTTTTGACAAAGTTAGTAGTCTTGAAAAATATGAAGACTATAAACTGCTCTCCCTAAGAGCTTGGTTCTTTGTTGGACAAGTGATTGTCCATGGCCTTTCATGTCCTAGAAACTGTGAAAACCTTCAGATCACAGCTTAGCTAGAAGATATAATATTCATATATTTATATTTGAAGCCTATTAAAAGCCCCAAACACATTTGTTTTCATGGCAAAGAGTGTCATGTCTCAGAGAGGGGTAAAGAGCATGAATGAAGGAAATTTCTATATCCAAAACTCATGACTCTATTCATCTTGATTTTTTTTTCCTACACAAAATAAGTCTGTGTTAATATTAAAAATAAATAAAAATAAAACAAACAAAAGAAAACCCCAACCAAAAAACCCAGCAAAACCCTCCCCACAACAAAAATCGAATCCAACACACTTACATTACTACTACTATTAATAATACAGTAATACATAATAATAATTCTTTCATAAATTGAATTTCATTATTCCACAATTTGATGCCTTTCACTTTTAGCAAAACTTGAACAGTTGGATTCTTTCTGGTGTGTGCAACTCTTCAGAATTTTTTTATACACCAGTGGAACCACAGCTTGTCTTGAACATGTTAAAAACTTCAACTTTTCCATCTGGGCATATTTTATTATATGCAAATTTGTTATAGCTATTTTATGCATCTTCACGCCCCCCTTCTTCATTTATCTTTTTCTAGTGCAAAATACCTATAAACACTTTCATTTTTCTTTTTTTTTTTTTTTTTTTTTAATCTTTCTCCTCTCATTCAGTCAATGTTAGACTGCATTTGCATGTTATGGCCAAACTGTTGGAATTATCGTCCTCACCTTGTTTACCTTCTGCCCTTCTCTATTTGGTTCTGTCACAGTTAGGCTGTCTTTCTGTCAAAAAATCTGGAGTTCCTCACACACTTTCAAGAATATATACAATTCAGAAAACTAACAGAAAATATTTCTTGTTTGATTTTATTTTTTTTAATTGACTGTATAGTTTTTTCCAAGGTTTGAATGAGTTGACTCAATTCTGTGATAATACAAATGAAAATCATAACTGATTTGAGGGAAATACTGAGTTTACAGGGAGGCAAGGAAAAGTAAACAGAAAACATTTCAGAAAACAGGAGAACATTTCAAAGGTAGACTCAAAAGGCCCAAATGGTATTTCATCCTTCAGTTGTCCTCAGCACAGCAACTCTTCTCTGCCTCATATTCAGTTTAAATGGAAACTCTTCAACTGCATTTGCTTAATAGAAATCAATAGCTAATCAGTAGAAATTATAAGCAAAGAATGGAAGAGTTTGTGTACATTGTCACTGCTAATTACAAGTTAAACATGGTGAGCTGCACATTTAGAGATCCTATACCAATTTTCAGTTATTGAAGTGTTCTCACTATCCTCTCTAGTTGGTGCATGACCACAGTAAACTGGATTCTTAGCTCAACCTCACCTCTATCCCTGGTAAAATCCTGGGAGATATACCAAGGCTTGTGAATGGCAACGACATGATTGCAGACAACACCTCCCTGCGAACTGCTGCAGTCTGAGTCCATCCTACAGGCAGACAGTTCTCCCAAAGCTGCTGTGGTGTGGGTCACTCTCCCACAGGGTGCAGTCCTCCAAGGACAGGCTGTTCCATCATGGTAGAAGGCCCCCTCTCTCAATGTGTGTCCCACAGGATCACAACTTCATTCCAGGCATCCACCCATTCCAGCATGGACACCTCCCCCATGGGCTGCAGGCAGATCTCTGCGTCCCCTGTGGATCCCTGTGGGCTGCAGGGGCACAGCTGCTTCACCACAGTGTTCACAATGGCCTGCAGAGGAATGCCAACTCCGGCGCCTGGAGCAGATCATTCCCCTCCTTCTCCACTGACCTTGGTGTCTGCACACTTGTTTTTCTCACATATTCTCACTCCTCTGTTCTCTGGCTGGAAAATTACAACTTCACAACAACCTTTGTTGTTGAGTTTGTTTTGATTTCTTCTTAAATATGTTATTATGGAGGTATTACCAGCCTCTCTAATTGGCCCAGCCTTGGCCATCAGTGTGTCCGTCTTCAGAGCCATCAGGGACTGGCTGTGCAGAACATGGTGGAAGCTTCCAGCAGCTTCTCACAAAAGCCAGCCCTGTGGCCCAAAAGCAAAAACCAGTCCATGCAAAACCAACAAAGATGGCACTAATACTTAAATAAATGGTCTAGGACATAAATGACGTTAGACACATTCTTTACTTTGCCAATATGAAACATTAAAATCCAAGGGTTGCTATGAATCCATCTTGCTCTTCGTCTGGATATCAGTAATTTTTCTTTCTTCTAAAGAAGTTTCCTTCTTTACAATATCCAGGGAAAGAAGAAAGCTATTTTTTCCCCTCACCTTATAATAATGTTATTGTTACTCTGACATTTTAAGATCTTTCTCAAAAGTTTCTGTCTATGTTATTTAATCTTACAATTAGAGATTAAAGAATATTTACTTGAAAAGTAAAAAATATGGTGATAATCAAAAAAAATTCCTGTATTACTCTGCTGTCACTTAAATTCAAAGTTAAGATTGTTTTCCAATTTTCTCAAAAGAAGGAAAAATAAATTAGTTTCTAAGTTGAAGATTCTGGGAGATTTATGGAGTTTTATCTGGCTAGTTGCCATGGAGGTTAATTACTCTTGAGATAAGCCCTAAGGATTATGAAATTTCAAAGCTAAGAAAAAGTGTCATTCTTTGTTATATAAGGAATAAGTTCCCAAACCACTCAGATGTCCTTGTTAGGAGAAGTATGGGGAACAGGAATAAGCTGGGAGAGCTGCAGTCTTGCATTTTTTTGTTGCTGTTTTTTGTCAGGTTTTGGGGTTTTTTGAGTGGGGGGTGGTTTAGTTTGTAACTTTTTTTTTCTTTTTTCCTAGTGATGTTTCAGGTGAAATGCCCCTATTACATTTGTAATCTTTATCCCCTTCCTTCTGAGGATATGTGGAGGTAAGTTGGTGCTTCTTGGTTATGAAACCTTTCCTTTGTTGCTTTAGTTAAATTCTGTCTTTGCTTTGTAGCTATATTCAGCTCCAGTATTTTCTGAGCCATCAGCAAAAATATTCAAAATATAAACAAGAAGAAATGATAATATGAACAGAAGACACCTTGTTTTCTGCATTAGGTCAGATAATTTAAAAAGAAGTGTTTAAAAATAAGGTTATGAATTTTCTTACAATATAAACATTGGAAACATAAAAAAGGATCCTTCTCTTTGATCTGTATTAGGAAAAAGGGGTAAAAGTTTATCAGCTTCAATGGTTTTCATTTTCGCTGTAGACAATTTGACATAGCTTTACCTTTGGTATAGGTAAATAGCATATCTTCAAATACCCAGAATCAATCATGGAAGATGTTATGTACTTAGATTTAATAAGCAAAAAGGTAAAAGTGGTTTAAAGTTCCTCAGTCTCTGAACAGGGAAGACGTGTTAGCTTTTTAAGTCTTGTACAAGAAACTAGTTTTTAAGACCCAAGGAGTATCCTTAAGCTCTGGAGTTTTTAGTTCCTATGAATCTGGAATAAAGTAATAAAATGCCAAAAGCATTGAAAACTTGATTAAAATAAACATACACTGAAGAAATACTATGAACCATATTCACCTGACAGACCTGCAAGAAATTGGTTCATTATTCTCTAAAGAAAACAAGGATTAAGAGAACCTTTGCCTGCTTTGGTGCCTTTTAAATAATTTATATGAAAAATCACTTTGTATAAATTTTTATTTCAACACAAAACCTTTAATTCACTGTTTTGCTTTCCTGAAATCATTTTCCATTCTATAGAACTGCTAATAAATACAGGAATCATACTTATTTGACTTCTTAATCATTTTGTCAGTGAGTCAATTAAACACTCAAGTAATCACTTTTAAGAGGACTAATAGCATCTAGTTTAAGATTTTGATTCAGTTTGTCTCCTCAGCTTTTCAGACTCATATTTAGGCTATGTGATTTTATTGACTTGAGGGCTGTAAAGTTTCACCACACACACACATATAGCAGTTAAATGCTGTTTGAAATCTGGCCTATTTGCTAACCTCCAGCTTCCACTGCATAACTTCATAAATAGTCCTTAAGTCTTGTGTAAATTCATCCTATCCCATGGGTATTTGGTTGCCCAAAACTCTCAAATGGCCATAGATATCATTAATTATGTTCAAGATCTCTGTGGAGAGTAATGGAAATTTAGGCATCAGCCTCAGTGCAGAAACCTGCATTTAGACACCTAATTTAAGTGGCTTGCCTCACTTATAAATTTGGATACCTTAATTTCATGTTGAATCCCATTCAGATCTTGGTTTTCTTACTGAAATGCAGCGTTTGGTACTGCATAAAGAACTCAAGGATGTCTGAGCCATCCCCATAAGATTGGTAGAAATGACACAGGAGACTTAAAGGAAATTTTTTAAATCAGGAGCTTTGGCCAGAAGAGATACACAGGAGCAGTTTAAATAACATTTTAATAGATTCTTTTTTTCATTTAAACAGAAAAATGCTTAGTTTAGTTTATACAACAAAGCCATCAACTCAGACTGGCAGATATGGCACAGTACATTATAGAAGTCTTGCACCATCCAGAAGCTGCAGCTAGAACCTTTGAATCCCAGGCAGAAGAGAGTGGCCCATATGTAAGCAACTGAATTGAGCCCAGGGTGTTGACACTGGCCATGTTTAAACTCATCATCCCAAATTCCATTTATAGCTAATGGCAAAAGAGTGACACTCTTAGGGCATAACTGGTCTGACCTAAATTTAGATGTGCTCATTAAAGATCATACTCAAGGGACCTCTGTAAGTCAATTAGGGGCTGCAAATTGCATTAGAAGAACTGCAAAAGCATTTTAAGGCAGTTTTTGTGACTGCCTGTGCACTGACTCCTCACACTGAAAGTGATGAGCATATTAGTTAGCTTATGTTGGGTAAAGTTAGTAGCTAGACATGAGTTATGATAGGCTCTAGAAGAAGCAGCTGCCGAGTTTGTGCGCACAGCAAGGGCTGACTGCTACTGTTACAGAAAAAAAATGGAATAGGCTGCCCTGTAGGACTCTTGTTGTCTAAGGTTAGGTTGAGTAGACTCACTAAAAAGAGAGCTGGCAGCAATGCTGTTCTTTCTGTCTGTGACAGGATGTTTTTGCCACAAACAGTATGACAGAAAGAATATTGAAGTTGAAAGATTCAGGGCAGTGGAGATTAGAGTAAGAAAGATTTCCATTAAGAAGGAAGTAGCTACAACTGTGAGGTTAAATGCAACTGATATAACAGAAGCTAGAGACCTGGGAGAAGAATAACTGTTGAAAGACATGAGGAAAGCCAGATATGTTTGGCAACGGTAGACAGACAGCTCCTCATTTAGTAGATTTGAATATGCACCACATTAAATTCTTCTTTCTTAATATGAACCAGAAAAATATAACACCTAGGTGTGATAAAGGAGGTTGGGCAGTTTGTAAACCAACCCAGGACCAAGCTCTGAATCTTCAGGCAGTAAGGGCTACTAGTTTTAAAGAATTTATATCTAGCCTCTGTACAATTACTGAAAGCAAAACAAGTGAGTCTTGGTAGAGGCTTGTAAACCACTGCTTCTCTGTTCTGAAAGGGCTTTTGAGAAAACTAGTGAATTAAAGCAGTTGGCCTGTGGGAACTTAAGTCTAGTTGTCATTACAGGGCAAAAGCTCTGTAAATGTTTGTTTATAGAAACACACACACACACACAAACATATATATATATATATGTATGACAGATATAAATAGTGAAAACAAACTGTCGAAAAAGGGCTCATACAAAAAAACTTTTTAAGGTTCACAATAAAAGGTATATTCATTATACTGCTACTGAAGTATGAATAGAATATTAGTAGGAAACTATTTGGTTGGACATTGAATATGTCTTGAGAAGTTTTTGAGCTACTTAGTCCTAAGCAGCATTATAAACTCTGTTACTATAACCTCAAAACTTAATTTTAGAATTAGATTCAAGGGATACAAAATTCACATCTGCTTTTTAAAGAGCCCGTCAATGGGCAAAACAAAGATAAAGGCAGGCTGATCTTCCATGAGGCCTGGGTAGACAGACCTTGCAATGTTTTCTATAAAGACAGTACAGGTAAACTGTAGCTTGCTGTTAACCCTCAGCAAAGTCTGAAGAAATGCCACATCTATCAGGTTATGGTGACATATATAGATTACAGCCTGAAGGTAGAAAACCAAAAGAGCAGATCAAAATCCTAAGAATGGAAACCTGTCTCTTTTTAAGTATAACTGTTCTCTCCCAAAAATCTCTAGAGTTATATCCTATTGAACTGTAAAAATGTATAAATCTGGAGCAAGATAATAGACTATCATGTCACCTTTACCTGTCTTGTATGATTCACCTCTAAAGATCCTTATCAACACCTTGGAGAAGCAGACGTTACACTGAGTGTTAAAAACAAATTCAAAAAATAAAGAAGAGAAAGACCCCTGACTTTATGAGCAAACAGAAAACACAGAGTGATAATTACAGAAAGGTAATAACATTATTGATGAATATTGGCTAACCTCTTGTGCAGTGCTTTGAAATTTAAAACTTTTAACTAAATTAAGATAAAAACAGCTGTCAAGGGAAGAAGTATCCAAGGAAATGGACAAAAGATTGTAAAGGACCAAACTTTTTACTTTGTACAAATGCAACCAGTCACTGACCAGGACCAAACTGGTTTAATTAACCTTGGACTACAAAATACACAAAAAGCTACATCGAAGCTGATTCAAAACATGCTTTTGTACCTATTTATAACAACAAGTGTTTTGTTTGTTTTGTATGTTTGGGTTTTTTTATCTGCATACATATTGTGTCTAGGTTAAATGACTGTATCAAAGTGTGTCAAAGACAGTGGGATTTATTTAAAACTTGATGGATATCTGTGGAAGTGAAAGATGTGGGGACCAGAGATTAGATGAGTCACAGACCAACCAATTCTATCAGTATCTTTTGTAGTGAAAACATGTGTTTGTGAGTATTATTCCAGAAAATGAAACAGTCTTTGCAGAATTCATTCAGATAACCAGATCTCATTCCACATGGAGCTATAGATGGAAGTGAAGAAGAGCTACACCACTCCAGTGAAGATAAACTGAGACAGCTGGGTTGTCCAGCCTGGAGCAGAGAAGTCTCTGGAGAGACCATATGACAGCATTCCAGGATTTAAAGAGGAAGTACAAGAGAGTTGGAAAGGGACTTATTACAAGAGCATGTATTGACAGGACAAGGGGCAGTGGCTTTAAACTGAAAGAGGGAAGGTTTACATTAGATATGAGGGAGAAATTCATTACAGTGAGGGTGGTGAGATATTGGAGCAGGTTGCCCAGAGAAGTTGTGGATGTCCCATCCCTGGAAATGTGGAAGGTCAAGCTTGTCGGGGCTTTGATCAACCTGGTCTTGTGGAAGGTATCCCTGTCCATCGCAAAATGGTCGAAACTAGATCATCTTTAAGGTCCTTTCCAATCCAAACTATTCTATGATAATATGATCCTATATTATGCAAAACTCATAATGAGTGTTCTTTGAGGATACCTACTGGGCAGCTTTGTGTTTGATCACTTCAGACTTTATCCAGGACTGGAAACAAAATGTTTTGTGCTGAATGTACCGCAGAAGTCAAACATCTTTCCACATTCAGCAAAAAGGAATATTTTCCCTGGCTAGCAGAACACCTAGACAAACAAAATGAACATCCTGATATCCCTGTGTCAGTACCTGCTCCAAGCTTGAGAGCATCAGAATCTAGCCATTACTGTCTAATTGAGTTTAATGCTTTAATTAAAATATAATATTATTTGTAAGGACTCAGAATTAGCAAGTATCCGAGCTAATGAAATTGTTCTTTATGCTTTTAGTACCAGTGAGAGTTTTGATTTGCATTTGCTAGGAGAAAGTGATTCTTAATCAGTTATTGCAGAAATATGAAAGGATTGCTCTTGTATATTTTTTTAGATTGTACTTGAAAATGTAGAATTTTTTTAAAGAACTTTAGGGACAGAAAACAATATTTTCTTGCATATATTTTGAACAATTAGGTACAGTTGCATACTGAAAAATATATGAGTTAGAAAACTTCTCCCATAAGCCTTCTCAGGAGACATCATCTCTAGTCAGTCCCGGTTAAGACAAAGAAATAATGCTGATAGCTGTAGCACTATTAATTTATTAATTTCTAAAAGAACTGAATTCTTTTTCTGCTGCATGAGACAGATCATGTCAGATGGTTCTATGCCCTTTCAAGTTTCAAGCAGTCCACTTTCAAGCTTTTAGCACTAAATATCAAGAAGCACTAAATAACAAATAACTAAAAACCACTTAGCACTAAGCATTTAGCACTAAATAACAAGAAGCATTTCGCCTTCTTTTCCCCACTTATCCTCCCCCCACCCTCCACTGAAAGCAAGTGGAAGTAAAGCAATAGAAGTAAAACAGTTTTTAAACACTATTAAAGAATATTGTATCTTCACATGGTGACAACTATGAAAAACATAACAAAGTTATTAATAAGAACATCTTATTTTCCTTACTCTTGCAGTGCATGTAGAGTTCATTTCACCTAAAAATATATTATTATATCTGAGCTAATCACCTTGACCTCCTCTCTTGGGGAAGGGAGAGAATTAATCACTTATAGGGAAAGATTGTAATGATAGATTTCAAATGTTTTCTTTAGAATGAACTGCATCATGCTCTCCATTAGTTTTGGAAAAAGACCAACTGCCATTTACAATAAGGACCTTCACATTTAGTTAGATAAACCTCACGATTCATAACTTCTACTAATGCTTGCCCAAATGAAGCACTCCTTCATTCCCCATTGTCCCTAGAGTAGCTTGGAGTCTTGAATTTTGATCAGCAATTGAAAGTCTGCATTTTTCTGTACATACTTTTACATATGTGCTGTTTGTATGCGTGCATATGTGTAATATTGATTGAAAATGATAAAAAATCTTTACCTTATTCTGTAGGGAAAAAAAAATAAAATTGGTTATTCCACAGAGTCCGGAATTGTCCAAGTGGTAGACAAAAGTTAGGGGTTTCATTTGAGGTGTGGGAGAGTAGACTTAAACCCCTGTTGTTCATGACTAAGAGAACTTCATATCCCAGACATATCTATGTTTTCATCTTGTGGAATGAAAGAGGGCCAAAGAACAAGCACACTGTTGAATGGATAGCTCACTATCAGATTCCTTTTACAGCTACTCCAGCTTGTTTGCGCTGAGCCAAGTCTAGTGTAGAGAATGTTGTTCACCAGCTAATTACAGAATAGTCTGTACCCTTTCACCTTCAGATTACTTTCCAGGTCTTTGTCATTATTAAAATAACTGCAGACATGTCTACTAATAAATGCTTGTGTGTGTGTGTGTGTATGTGTGTGTATGTTTGACTTTGTGGGTGTTTTTCTCTTGGTAAATTAATATATCTGCAGAAAAAACACTATTTGGTCAAAAATATAAATATTATATAGCCAGGAACACCAGCTTGGTAGTGATCCTGCATGGTACATGCTAGAATTTAAGCCACTGTTGAGGCAGATGTCACTTTTGAGGAGATAAGTAAGTAAGTGCCCAAGGAGGTAAGCTCTTCCTCCGTTTTATTTTTAGTATGCATATTTGCTTATTCAAGGTAGTGCTTTTAGGGAAAACAGACTTATTACTGGAAGCAGTAAAAGCCTAGAGAGCTGTAGAAAAGTCTGAATGATAGACAGAGATGATAAACCACTAGAAAAAATAGAAGGGGAAAAAGCTTCACAAGTCATAAATATAAAGAACGTTTCAAAAATAAGAGAGCAGAATAAAGAAGCAGTAAATAAAGTAAAAAGCACAGTTTTGATTATGTTCAAAGAGAATGAACACACTACATCCATAAAGTCTGCAAACAAGGCACATATGAATGCAGCAACTCATCTAATGTTTAAATGGAACACTGTCCTTTTTAGTTACTTTAGAAAATTAAGAATTACTAGTAAGTTTGAAAATTAGTAGAAAGTACGTTACCATAAACATAGCAGAGGATCTTTGTAGAACAAAGATTGAAGAAATTAGTAAAACTGGAATATCAATAATCAAACTATTGCAGCAACTTACGCATATTTTGTTGAGTGATTTTTTCAATCTGTTTGGTACGGATAAACTATGACCTTTAATTGTGTGTTGTTTTTTTAATATGGAGTAACAGTAATGCATAATCAAAAGTATAATTCAGGAGTCAGGTATATTATCTCATATAACTGCAATGTCAGTTGACTTCTATACTGTATTAATACCATTATATTAGTGTTAAGCATTTGACTACTGAGGTAATTAAGAAAACTTTTAAGACATTTTATACTCTCAGCCATTTCACAAGGGCTATAAAACTATCCCATCAATTCAGTCTTCAGGAAAAATTGGTCCTCTGTGGGAGAACATCTCTCATGATGGCAATCAAAGCTCCTACTATAGCAAGATGTATTTGCTTACTTGTGCTTCACAGTGCAACTTTGTGCTTGAGATTTATGGGAAGAATTAAAATGAAATGCAGCATGTTTGTGAGCAGTGTGCAGATCTGCATGCATTACCTAAATTAGTAGTTCTAAAATATTCAGGTTCATTTTGTGTGTCCTTCCTGTTATTTACCGGATTTATCTTGGGAAGATAAGCTCATCTAGAAACTTCATCTTAGAGAACTTTAAAATATTTGAAGAGCTTTAAGGAATCCTATGCATTCAGTAACTGAAAATTTGTTTCCTCATTCTCAGAACTTTAGAAATAGTGAGAATAAGTGAAGAATTTGTGGCATAAAATAGAGCTAAATTGAACCAGAAGAACACTAAGAGCACTACAGAAAGTACTCTGTAACTCACCAAAACACTAGGCAGCAACTAAGAACTTTCTTCTAGATCCTTTCAGGCACATTTTTTACTTTTCAGCTTAGCGATTCAACACTGTGAACAAAAGATAGAGAGGCTTTTGAAGTCCATTAGGCTTTCAGCTTTGCTTATACACTGTTTCAGTGCTAGTCCGAAACAATATGGGATTTTTTTTGCATAACTGGAGAACGAGGGAGCAAAATAACTGTAGTCACCAACCCATTTTCCTAAGTGACTTGTATTTGAAAGATCTGTGCATGACAAAGTTTGAACTTAAGCATTTTCTGCTATAAATCTGGCACCATAGCTTCCAGCGTACTGTGGCAATTTTAAAATGCATTACACTAAAAAAGACATTGATTTCTGAAGAAAACCAGCTCCACCTGAGCTGAAACCAGCACAGGTGTTTTCAGAAAACACTGCCTTGTAAAAATGACACTGGTTTACTACTCATGTGCTCCTCATTTTTATCCAGGAATATTAATTGCTTCTAATAAACAAAAAAAAAGCTCACATGGCTAGTGGCTTGTTCTCCTTTGAGTCCTCTTCATCTCTGTTTTCACTCACTGAATGAACTTTTTCATTTGTTAAAGTCTCTTATACAAGTAATTCAGAAATTACAAGAAAATATGAATTTCCACCTAATGTAGTTTACATAATATATAACTTGAAGGAATACAAAGGGATTCAGGTTGGTTTTGGTTTGTTTGTTTTCGGTTTGATTTTTGTTTGGTTGTTTTTTGTTTGTTTTTTGTTTTGTTTATAAAAATTATTTTTATTTATTACAAGATGTTTTGTTATATATACTAAACTAAGAAGCATGGTAAAGTGTTTTATCAAAGAATAATTTTTTCTAAGATTTTTATATTTTCAGTCTTTCTTTTGTTTTCTTTTCCCTCGTATTAATATAAAAAAAAATAAAGACAGTATTATTGTTTCTACAACTGATTCATAGTATTAAGTATGCAAGAGAGTATTTTTGTTTCTACAACTGATTTGCTAAAAATAATTTTGGAAATAGTAGGCTATTTGACTCTAGAAAGCTCTAAAAGCTTTACATTATGTGCTCACTTGTTGCTTGAAAGGAAAATAAAAATAGGTTTCGGAAATAATTGAAGATTCTAAAGCAGCAAAAAGGCCTGGATGAGTCAGAAAGTAAAGTATAGGCAATTCAGAGAAGCAATAAAGGAGATTGACCTAAAAAAAGAGCTGACACTTGTCATGGCCTGGGTAGACGACTGAGGAAGCTGGTGGTGTAACATTTTTTACAGAACTCTCAGTCAGAAAAGTTCTCAGACTATGAAATTTCTGATGAAATGGAGAGCAGGTACAGGATCTCAGGGTTACAAATAACCTTGTGATCAGTGTAAGCTGGGGAGAAAACACCTGAATCATGTCCTTGGGCTGTCTGAGAAAGATGAAAGATTTCAATCTCAGTCTCTTATATTAGAGATGAATAACCTCATTAAAAGCTGTTTAATGAGCCCTTTATATGTCATTCTAAATTAACCATGTGGTTGAGTATGATACAGCAGGAATATTGATTCTGGGTTTTCCAGATTCCAGGTTTTTTGGTTTTTGTTGTTGTTTTTTTTTGTTTGGTTTTTTTTTGTTTGTTTGTTTTGTTTTGTTTTGTTTTTTGTTTTTGTTTTTTTTTTCCTGAGGATGGCCTGCATTTCTGAATCTGAAAATTTTATGTTTTGCCTGTTTGTTGGGCTTTTGTTTTTTTTTTTTGTTTTGGCACATATTTTGGTTTTTGTTTTTGTTTTTTTTCCTGTGATGATTTTCCAAACACATTTTTATTCTGTTTTATTTCGTAAGGGAAGAGGGGAATGTATGGGAGTTTTGAAAACAGACTTTATTTTCAACTTTATTTCCTTGTCGTCTTTTTCATAAAGAGTTGGTACTTCCCAGCTTCTGCAGTCTAATTATTGTAAAACCAAAACAACTACATAGTTAAATTTCTAGCTATATGGGTGTCCCAATTCATATCCCTCCCATCTTTATTTCAAAAGACCAGTTCATGAATGTACAGAACTATGTATAAAAAACAGAAATATGATTCTAGCTTGAGTGAAATATTACCGGATTTCAACCTGATAGATCCTTCATTAAATTAGAAACACTCTGGTTTTGCAAAAAATAGATCCTATTAAACTCTGGCTAAAAGTGCTCAACAATTGCAGAGCTACCTTAAGTTAGGGAGTAACTGGGAATCATTAGAAACTGACTTCTGCATTCTGTTTCTTGATCTGAGTTTTGCAGGAGAAGGTCCACAATCAACATTTTCTCTCCGTGTTTTCTGCTACATTTATGTTATTATTTAGAGTTTATTTAGAAACAGGCTACTAACAAGTAACTGACCTTGTCACTCTTCTCATTCTCCTTATTTCCCTCCTTTTAGTATCCTTTCTTCCCTATCAGTTTCAGCTGGTATGCTTCTCCAAATATCCTTAGTGCACTACATTTTCCCTTCCTGCTACATTTTTCCTTCACACTGTGTGTTTTAATCTTCTTTCTTATATTTACTCTATCTTTCTCCATTTCATGTCACTGACATGACTTTCTGTCCCCACTTCCATTCCCCGGTGCCCTATCAGCATTTCTCCTGTTCCAGCCTTTCCAATTTAGTTTTCATTTCCTCCTTGAGATAAATCTAGTAGTGTCGCAGATTTCTCTCTAACACCATGTAAGTACTGCATTAAAACTCTATTACTGGTAATTGAGCTAATGTAAGAGTGCAGATTACCTATAATTTATGACACAGTAACTCTGTGTCTTAGACATTGTAATGAATCACCGTTTTAATTTAAATGTATTGGACGCTTACCAAACCTCCTAAAGTGAGGTTGGGAATATTTGAAAGAATATTCTAAAACCTCTGACAATTGAAATGTAAGCAGTCCAAATCCAGTCTTTCAGGATGGTGGAGTTATCTTGGGAGCCTATATTCAAGCTGTCTTCTCTACCATGAAGAGGGTCATATATGTTTCATCTCTTGCATCAGCTTCCATATATTCATTTTTTGCAGCAGACAAACTAAATTTTAGTCCAGACTCATGTATTTTGCATGGGATCAGACAGTAGTTATTCACATACATTGATACTTAGTTATTGTATTCTGTCTTGTGCAATTTAATCATTGCTATGAGTCTAATTGTTTCAGTTAGGTTTATCAGGAGTAGATTTGGCCCAAATAAAGTACACTTTTAATTTAAGAGAGATTCATACTTTAGACATGTCAATTATGCTGTGCAGTCCTGAGTGTCTAGATTGTGCTGAGTTTAGCAGCTTCATGAAACTGACAAAATTCAGACTTTCAACAATTTGAAATTGGGAGAGGGGGGAATTTGGAACTGATCAGCAAAAGAACCTTCCCTGCCATTCTACTCTAAGTGTTTTCCTTGCAAGCCGTGCACTGATAGAGTGCTCACCCACAAATCATCGTTTACCTGCACTGATTGTTGTGCTGAAGCTAGCTAGTTGCTTTTTATGCCTAGCAAGACAGTGGATAATTTATGTCAGTGCTGGTTCAATAATTTTACTCATCTACATTTGAAAATACTCGGATATGTTTTAAGATGTGCAACTCATAAATCTAAGCATATGGACTGAGTAACCACATGGAAATAAAATCAGTCCACCAATGCAGTCTTCCCCTCTTATGCCCTTTTTTTTCTGATTACAATTCTAAGATCTTGTTAAATGAAACCAGCTTATAAATTATTATTAGAATTAATATAGCACTGTTGCTAAGGGAATAAAAGTATATATACACATATTTTTGTGTGTGTTGATATGCACTTAGGCATTTCTCCTGCCCTTCTTCCTATTTTTAGTGTTTATATTTGTACGTCACCCCTCCAGTGTGTTTGTGTGGTGGTTGATGGGAGAGTTGTCTGAAAAAATATTTTCCTGAAGGAGATGGCAACTTGAAAATTTATTTTTCTAAAAGTTTTATGTTTTCATAACTATTGCAGTCAATAAGTAAGCATTACATGCTATTAGCCTTAGCAAGGTATTTTAATCTAACAGTTCTGCACCATGTTCACATTAATATGCAAATAGAAGGAGAATACAAAATTAAATGGAAACGAAAGTTGAAAGTTAATTGGCATTTTTGTCACAAAGGCTCGGAGAAACAGTACTTATGGTTTAATGATGAAAAGCTAATGTGTCATCCTAGGGAGGGCTACATCAATTTAGAGCTAAGACGATTTTACTGAGAAAAAGTGCAAAGTGCTGTTTGTGTATGCAGGTTGCCAGCTCCCCCTATGCAGGTGGTCCCATCACCATAAACCTGGACTAAATTGCTGCCATTCATTAAATGCAGTGGCTGTCTGGATAACTGCCTAGCACAGACCTACACAGGCCATCTATTTTTGTCAGAAATATGATATGTCACTGACAAAAGCTTAATTACTCCATTAATTAATAGGACAATTTTCAAAATGCCTTGCAATGCAGCTTGACACTCATTAGTGCCATTTATGAATAATTTCTCTCAGGGTATAATATGCTATAAAGTGTAATTTGAAAGAGAATAATACATGTTTAAACCCTATGTATCTCTGAAACCAAAATCCATTCTTTGCTGAATTAGCCAGCTTTATGAAAAAGCAGTGACTTATCAGCTGAATGCTTGGAAAGATATTTCTCTATATCAAAACACTTCTGTCACAGAACAGCAAGTCTGTGTATTGGACAGCAATATTCTGGATTGGAGTCCAGGCCATCTTTCCCAGGAAATCTTAATTCCTCTCTAGATGCACCCTTACTCCCTTCAGTTCTGTGTGAAGGCCAGGGACACGGAAATGCTTGAACTTCTACTGAACTAGCACAGCCAGGGACATGGAAATTCTTGGACTTTTACTGAACTAGCACACCCCTATGTCCCTGAATGTCTATATCCCTTTATATGACTGGACAAATTAGAGGACAAAAGTGCTGGCAAAGATTATTCTATCATGTATCTTCTGAAATGGAGGACCAGGACTGATTTTGAAGGGCAGTAAAAGTGCAAGAGAAAAATAATACAAAATAAAGCAAATACGTGGAGACAGTATGAGCACTGCTCCATAGTTTTATATGCAAGTAAGTTAGGTGTGGAAGGAGAAACATTTTTAAAGATAATTGCATTTTTTTTTCCAGAGACAGGAAGTTTCAGTGTTTTGATAAGGTAGTGTCTTCTAGTACCTTCTCTGCAACAGAGCAGCTCTTTCTTATTGGATTTACAAGTTTTTCAAAATTTATTTTCCCACATTCTCAGAGTTCATTCAACATAGGGTAGGGTCATAAATCTAGTCTCTGGCCCTGCAAGTGAAAATCTGTAGATTTCTAAAGTCTAAACAATATGGGCTACTTACTGAGAGGTAGGCACTTCAGTTCTCTCTGCTCTTTGCAGATTCAAAAAAGTAAAAGTTTTACTTCATTCTGCTTCTGCTGCTCATTAAAAAATTCTTTTCTTACAAAAAACTTTATGCCACTTTAATAAACAGGCTAAACAAAATTATGGAAATAATAGGACAACATGATGAAAGTTGCCACAAAAATATATAGTATATATATATATATATATACATAAATATAAAAATATATTTAAAATAATAAAATATAATAAAATATATGTAAAATATATTAACAAAGACCTGCTTCCAAGGTCAGCAGCACTTAAAGTGTTTAAGAAAAATAAGTTAGTGAGATAGTTCTTGAAAATACTTTCTTTGTGTAAATGGTGATGCAGTAAAACAAACTGTCTTACAAGGGTTAGTGCAAACTCTCCAGTCTAAAATCAGGATTTTAGGAAGCAATTTTTTAAGTTTCTAATCTGGGACTGTATCACCTATGTTTTTTTTCTTAGTATCCACAAATTTCACTATCCAAACAACATTCCCAAAAGGAGATCAGAATTTGCTGAATGTTCGCCCTTAGAACATTTAGTTTCTTAGGCATTCCACAATGTATGACAAGGGTAGTGTGGGCTGGGAAAGTGAAAACCATTACCACTTCCTCTGCCTGACCTGTTCACCTGCATAAGTTGCTTGTTAGTCAACTGAAGAGGCTGAGCTGACAGTGTTCATCTGCCTTGGCTCAGGATCTGACTCTAGAACAGCATGGATGAGGGATAGAGTAACCTTTTCAGCCACCCCAGTCTTAACCTGCTTGTCAATCAAAGCCCTAAGAATACACTGAAAAAACAGATTTTCTGAAGGTGGGCACTCAGCAGTTACTAAAAATCCAACTCTTTGGAAGAAGTCTCATTTAGATGCTTGTCAGTTAGAGCCTCTTAGTTTGGTGCACACCTCTTAATCAGCCAAATCTTTATAGACTTCCACAGCTTGGGCAACTTTGACATTTAAACATGCCTTTTACCCAGAAAATCCCATTAATCATAGTGGAAATATGTTTAAAGTCTCAACTTGGCTCAGCTTGGAAATGTGTGCTCAGCCATGAGTCAATTGAAACATCCCCTCTCCTCCACATCCCCCTAAAGAAAACAAACAAACAACTCCAAACAAACTAAAAAAACCCAAAAACAAAAACAAACAAAAAAAAACCCCATCAAAACCAAAACCACAACACAAAACTCAATGAAACTTCTTGATTTTTCTTTGACTTCCCAGCAAGAATCCCATGCTATCATTTGGTCTGGAACTGATTTAGGCAAGACCATATTATTCAATCCTCAGTGACTCAGTATAGTCAGGTTATGTTCTTTCGCAAAAGAAGAGAGGCATGTTAAGTGGCACTCTAATGTGTCTTTTGCACCCTCCTATTCAAAGAATAGAGAGTATTATTTTAATCTCTAAAAAATAAAACCACAAAAACAGAGGGAAAAAATGTTGCTGAGTAGTTCACTGATGTTAATGAGTGGCTTCTGTGTTCTCTCAAAATCCAGTGCTCTTTCTTTGTTCCCCTTCAAAACCAATAAAGCACAGAAAAAAGTGAGAATTATAGGTCTGTTTGTCTTTAGCTATTGCAGTTGAGAGGAAAGGACTCCTAAACAAATGCCTCAAGCATTTTTGTTAGTTTTATACACTCAACTTAGTCCTACTCTTAAAATATTTTTGCAGCAATTGTTTCTTCTCCTCCTTGATGCTAGTAAGAACTACTACCCCAAAATATTAGAGAAGTAACTGGATAATCTTTCCCCTCTCCAATATAGATATTATCTCTCATCCCTATAAGCAGTGACTTGTGGACCATTTTTATTTAAAATGTCCTCACCTTTGATTTTGAATCCTTGAATCCAATGTACACACCTCAGAATATGGTGCGTAATTCAAAAGAGTATAAATAGATCTGAAGGCTTCCCATCCACCTAAGAGTCAGTGTAAACTAGGTGGTTATTTCTCTGTGGTGGTGTTATGCACTTTGTTGCATTGGAAGAAATAAGAAATCTTTGGTGGCCATGTTGACGCATCTGGTGTGGCTGTCCACCTTTCTAATGGGAGATAGAGAGCTTCTTTTCCAGAAAGAAAACAATAAACTCCATTTCCTGACTCTTATCTTAGCCATCAAAATAGCCAGTCATGATGATAAAACACATAAGAGACTTATCTTGACTCAGTCTGAGCTGATGTCAGCCTTTATGTCCCACATTGCAAATCAGTGTTATAACACTAAGCTATAATAACAGTAAGAAGGAGAGAAACAGCTTTAGAGGTGAGCTTCTACAATGCTGAAACCACAAAATTCCGGGGGTTGGAAGGAAAGATGGTAAAAATAAATTTAGGATCTATCTTAGGATAATGCAGATTATTGATCCTTGGACTAGGAAGGCACATAAATAAAAATAACATAAACTTCAAAAAATATAGCTAGTCCAAGCTAAAAAAAAATAAAGCAACCAACTGGCAAACCCCAAAATCTCAGGTGTCATCCTTTCCAGCCGCATTTCATGACCCGCCCCCCCCCCCCCAGTATAATACTCTCAATGGTTTGATGATTCATGCATTCCTGGGCTGCATGCTACATTTGAAAGAATGAAGAGGGTTCTCAGCCAGAACATGCCATAGGGAGGTGTTGTGACTGAGACTAACTGCAGCTAGAGTTTACCTTCTATTAATTTGCATTGCAAGAAATTCACTCCTCTCTCACTGTTCAAATATTTTTTACTTTCATTTACTCTTTTTGCTGCTTTGACCAGTGTTTCAGGGTTCTCTCCTCAAATAAGGACGCTGTGGGTGTTAACTGTCATCTGAACAGGCCTTAAATCCTGATGTGATTTCCTATGCTTAAGGTTGCTGTCATTATCTACTCCAGAGAGTTAAGGGAGATTAAGCAGCTGCCTACATTATCCTGAATTGCCTTCATATTTCCCACAACATATGTTTGTGTATGTATCTGCAGTTACTCAGAGACACCTGTGTGCTTACAGTTAGGTGACTGAAAAACAAGATTATCATCTGTGAGCCAAGGATTATTTAGTTTCTTAAGCCTTTATTTTGTTAAGATTTAGGTGAACTTTATCCATGAAAAATGTTTTTATCCTTAAAACATAGAGCAAACCACTAGTACTTACATGATTATATTATGGGAACAAAGGAAACCTTGCTGATATACTGTCACCTTCCTTAAAAGAAAAAAATCATCTCTTTAAATGCTTTAGTCTCATTAAGTAAAATTGTTGAAATAAACTTTTCAGGGTCTTTTGCCTGTACTACAGAATAAAGTAATGATTTCCGGAATGAGTTAGAAGAAATGTATGATTCCTAAACACAAATGGAGAATAATATTTTTGAACATCTTAATTGAATTAAGATACCCATTCTCAGCTGAAGACTTTTAAATTCAGCCTTGCTGTTGCACTTCTCACATTCAATATCATTACTCCCATAGTTACTATTCATATTTTACTGTTTGATTTGTTTTGTTGGATTCTGGTTAACTATGGCCTGCTGTTCTAAACCAGCTTCGCATGAGTTTACATTTGCTGTCATCGCATTCATTTTTATTTTGCTTCCATAATTGCCAGTGCAGGCTGCATAGCATTTGACTTCATATTCATCAGTTGCTGCTGTTTTATAAACATTAAGCCGGTTGTACTCCGCTAAGTGAAAATTGTAAATGTGTATCCTTTCCATTCACACAGCACCAAATCACATTCAGGTACCAAAACATAAGTTCACCAGAGATATAATTGCATTTATTTTGTTCTGCTAGCTACTTCCATTAACATGTAAGGCTTAAAAGACCTCCAGCTTTTGAAATCTTCTTCTGAATTGTTCTAAAGTGGCTGTTCATTCCTGCATATATTAGACATGCCCAGTCTTCCAGTCTAACAGCTATAGTGCATGTTTTCATTTTAAGATAGGCTGCATGAATTTTCAACAGGTAATAAGGTTATGGTAATACTTTTTGAGGAATATGTGCTTCTGTGTATGCTGTTTGCTGATTTGGTATTCAACATGGCTTTATGATGTTCTGAAAGTATCTTTAGTACTTCGAAGCTAATGTCTGATGGCAGATGACTGTGTCACTGAAATACTTATGAAGACTCTGGAAATGGGTCTGTTCAGACCCCACAAACTTCATTTCACATTTATTTCTCATGGAATAATAAAACCTTATTTTGCTTGTATGTCCTGAGCTAGGTTTGATCTGTTGCCAATCTGAGCCAAGGATTCCGCCTCACAAAATAGGTTGTGGAACCACAGCTTCTCATTATAGGCATATTGATTCTCCTGTGCTTATTTGTTACCACCTTCTGCAATGAATATTTTTATGTGACTGTATTGTACAAAAATTTCCAGGGTTGACAAAAACACCTTTCTTTTCATGCCAGCTTTTTAACATGTTTCCTGTTTTGTCATCTAACCATTAGCAGGTTGATTTTTCACAATTTAAGGCTATAGTATAGATAGAATATGTTTTTAAAACCTAATTGTTGCTTGAAGAGTTAGCATTTTTCACTTCCCGTGTTCATGTAATCAGTTGTGTCAACCTGATTCATTAGAAGCACTATAGAATCATAGACTCAAGCTGGAAAAGACCTGTAAAAACAGTACAAAAAGTGAGTACTACCATTAATGTAACACTGTCAAGTCCACCACTAAACCATGTCCCTAGGCACCACATCTACACTTCTTTTAGAAACCTCCCAGGACTGCAACCACCATCTCCCAACAGAAGGTTCCAATGCTTGGTAACCCTTTCAGTGGGGACGTTTTTTACTAGTGCCCAATCTAAAACTCTCCTGGTACAACTTGATGCTGTTCATTCTTGTTCTATCACAAATTGGCTCAGGAAAGAGATTGCCGTCCCACCCTTGCTACAAACTCCTTTCAGCTAGTTGTAGAGAGCAACATGGTTTCCTCTGAGTCCCCTTTCCTCTGGACTGAGGAACCCCAGTTTCTTCAGCCACTCCTCACAGGACTTGTTTTCTAAACACTTCACTCATTATGGTAAAAATCTTTCAGGGTTCATGCTCTGACTGAGTCTGACCACTTGAATCACTGTTAAATAGTTGCAGCATGAATAAAAATAATCTGCTAAACTGCCACTGGAATTTAAACTGTTATCTCAATGGAATTTATTCAGAGATCTCTAATCTGCTCCTGCAGAAGGTATGCTCTGTCTACTAGGGTTTTCAGTGGTTCAGCTGTTACTGCCAAGGAGGTAGAGCAAATCAAGAGCAGGAGCAGGAAAGAAGAGTTTGAGGAAGGAAAGAGGGACACAGAATAGGATCATAGGAACGGGTGGGAAAAGACAGACAAAAACCACAGTAAGAACAAGAAAATCATAACAGGGAAGAGGTTATCAGGACCATGCAGTCACAGTAAAAGTGAAGGATAAAACATGGATGTAGTCAGAAGAGGAGATTGAGAGCTGCTGAAACAGGGAAATGTTTGGGATTACAGCGTAAAGGAAACTCATGATCTCATTCGCTTCCACTGAAAAATTAATTGACTGTGTGTATATTGTTTTCATCTTTAATGACTGTTGATACATAAGACACGGGAATATGAAGGAGACATTTTGAAGAAATCATGTTTTTTTTATTGCTTTGAAACGCAATCATTTCATATCATGGGAAACCTATCAATCTAAATAACTATGGCAGATGACAGTTTCAAATAATTTTGGTTGCAGTAATGCATTCTTACTATTTCTTTAAATTTTATTTTTTTAGATTTTATTTTTCTTACAGTACATATGTAAAAAAAAAGTCACTATGTTCATCATTTTCATGTGGAGGAGTTGGTTTAAGTGGTAAGACTAAAACCATAACAAAGGAAGGGAGACTAGAATTCTATATGTACCATGAAAGCACTAACACATCCTTTCTCCTCCAAAGGACTTTTCTTTGCCTCACTTTGTATGTTGAAGTTTCCCGTAGGTAGAAAAAATGGATTATGAATTTTAATTGATACTTAATTAAATAATTTTATATCTGTGAGTGTTTAAGCATTCAAGTTGAACTTTATTCACTATGTTTTTTTATTCATAGTGCAGTAAGAAAAGGGATACTGTTGCACTGTCAATAGCACTCAGTTGTGATCTCTCTATAGCCTATTTGTTAGTGTGCTTTCCATAATATGCCTTAGGAGTCTTGATTTCTTAGGCAGTTGTTGCATAGGATATCTGCAGTGGGATCCAACATAAAATTGAACAGTGGAGATGGAACCACAGGTCTGCCAACTTCAAGCTGGCTGCCATGCCGTGAAGTTATAGAGTCAAGCCTGCATCACTGTCTTTCAGTCTTTCTGGGGGAAGAAGACAGAAAATGTCTTTTCACTTAGCACTGGACTGATGAGTGTCACTGAATCTCATCTCCAAATACCCAGCTGCCTAGTGATTGTAGCTGGAGATACGTCTTCATATCTACCCAGGCAGGAAAACAAATTTGAAATTAGCAGTCCTGTATCAAAAGCAAAGTGCTCTATTACTGAATTATCAGAGAAAATGAGTGGTATCACTAGCTTGTCCCTTTCTTCCAAACTTATTTAGAAATATATTAGGCCTCTGGTCATGTTCTTGACCCTGATCTCTACAGAGATAAACAGATATGAATCTCATATGGATTTAAATGTTCTCTGGAGCTGGGAGTTAGTGACTATATCCTTAGTTTCTATTTTCTTCTAGAGTTATTCTTACTATTTAAATTAATGTTGGATATTTTTGTGTGTGTTTGCCTTTTATACTCCATTCTTTAACATCAAGTTCTACCCAAATAACACACAAAACACTCTCTGTACTGCACAGTATAAATTTCACTAAGTAGCTGTGGCATGAATTTCCCTTGTGAATGTATAGCCTAACAGCCTGTCTCCAGGCAGCAATCAGGCCCCCACTGAGCTTGGCAAGATGCAGTTGCTGATCCAGAGCACTCACAACATAAGCTCGTGACAAGAAAGAACAGATGGAGACAAAGGTAAATAGCGGTGTGGTGGCAAACAGAGTAACAATGAAGCAGGGTCCATCTGTTGTTCCAGTAGGCACAGAAACTGTAGTTGTCCTCTGCTGTGTCCCATTGCACTACTTCATCTCTGACTGAGGGGGGTGTATTTATGTGTCAACCCTTCCTTCCACACCGACTTTGTTCCCTTCATCCTCTAGTCCTCTCAGCTCTGAATATCATCGCAGTTTCTCTTGGCAAGGTGGATGGGCATGGTGCCCTCAGTGTCTTTGTGGAGCAGCAGTTAGGTGCTGAGCGGGGAAATTCATGCATAAAGCTCTCAAGGCTTTTCTTTGAAGCTCTCCTAAAAAATAAAATGGTCCAGGAAGTGTTCTCTGGTTACAAGAACAAATGACTTGACATAGCTGGTGTCCAAATGGCTACCTTCTTTGATGCTCCAAAGTAAGCTGTTCACAGCAAAACTGCTTACTGGGAGTGTTTTTTGAGGCAAACTGTCCTTTAGCTGTTTCAAAACATTTGGGAACATGCTAGATGGTTCAGGTTAAAGCCAAGCCACAGACAGAACAATTAAGCTGTATCAGTTGTCTCAGGTCAGTGTATGAACACTGCCCTTATTTTGTTTGCAAATATAGGAGTAGTCTGAGTAGATAGACCTACCTCACACTTCATGAAAGATGCAAAATGAAAGGATAGAATGCAGGTGTTTGGGGAAAGCACTTCAATAGTTGGAGAGGTTTTGAAGGCCTGTGACAAACCATCCCTTCCAACTGTTTGGTTTGGGTTTGGTATTTGTAATGGGGCGTCAGTTTTATTCAGGAAGAGGTGACCTTCACATTCAGAAATTCTGAATGCTGGATCAATGTAAATAAAACAGCAACTTTCTTAGGCACTAAATGGAAAGCTGTGAAAATCATTCAGTTTAGAGGCAGTTGCTTTTATTACCCTGCAATACTGCAAAGGGACCACGATTATTTTAGTATTCTACTGCATCTCAGCTATCATCCTGTGTGTCATTTAGTCACAGCACCATAAACTGGAGGCTTGATTTCTGAAGTGATCAGTGCCAATCACCTTCTGTCCCCCAATCCACACGACCACTTGCCATAATGCTCCTAAGGATACCAACTCCTTCTTATTTTCTGTACCTGTGAAAGAGTGGAAAAAAAGAAGAAAACTAATCAAACAACCAGACAGTTAGTATTGTGTTTGCAGAAAGGAAAGAGACTTATGCAAATTGTATGTATGAACTTGTTGGTTGGGTATGACTTTCCAGCACTGTGAAGATGGGGAGCATTACAATAAGACAATACAACTGATCCTGATTTCACTGTCTTGACTAGAGTTCAAATTCTTATTTTCTGTGTTTGTAAAATTAATTTAACGTATGGCTGCTAGCTATAATCACAAGGGAAAATTATTTATAAGACAAGCACACTTGTAGCAAAAGGATTGTTCCATAAATATAAAGATTTACATTGCTTTTTATTTTGAAATGTTAGTTTTAGCAGTCAAAGTACAAAATTGACTTAAATACATTTAAATTTTTCTGCCCATGTAAAATCAAATAGGCTCACTTATGGTTATTGAAATAACTAAGAATAAAGATGGCAATAGATACCTTGATATGCTTTAAGAAATATAATTTATTAATAGAAGACATATACTTTATGTTAAACAAACTTTAGAGCATCATTAGAAAAAAACATCAATATGCCATCTGATTTTTATGGGAATATACCTATGTATCAGAAAACTATGTGAATAGTATGTATCAGAATTCACTCAGTTACAGTCTTCTTTAAATGATAAGGTAACATTTTTATCTTCATGTTGTTTAGCAGAATATAAGTTCATAGCTAAACATCAAATTCACATGACCATTCATTCTTTTAAATAGCAAAATTCTTATTGTGTGTACAAATTAGAAATGTGACACAAAATGGAACCTTATTATTGCTGTTCTGTATATACTAAACTGTATATGCAAGTAATCTTCAGTTTGAGGGGTATTTTTGAATTTGTTTATAAAACTAGAGTTCCAGTTTATAAACATGGAAGATAAATTTAAGTTATTGATAGACACATCACATTTTTCATTGAACTGAATAAATTAGAAAGAACAATTCTTTCAGGTTTAAAGTGAAATTGTATAGAGCTGCCTAGTACCATAAGTCATAAGCAGGGGAAAGTCCAGCTGCTTTGAAATTTTTTTAAGGATTATGTAACAAGCAGGTAAAACAATAGTAAGTGATCCATTTATGGATCATATATTTAGTGATAAAAATGCTTACAAAGTTTTAAGTGTAATTTTGTGATGTAAAGAATTTTAATTGGAGTCACCCACGGACCCTGTTCCCTGTAAAAAAATTGCAAAGCTAATTGTGTAAGCAGAGCAATTAATTTAAATCAACACCTCTGGCAACAAAGTAAACCTTAAGGAAGTAAACATGCTCCTCTTCAGACACAAGTGCACTTACCTTGACAGAAGCTATTAGGATTTGGCAACAAGGTCTGGCTTGACACCCATTCCAGTACTCTAAGACAGGTTCTTGTTAATCTAATACATATTATTACTATTAAAAATAATGACAATATTTCTTAATGATGATAAAGTGGAAGAGACTTCCTCTGATCAGTAGAAAACATGAAATTCTGTCTCTACCAGCTACTGGTTATTTTGGGGATGATAACGATGTAGTAAGCCCTTCTAAAGAAACTGACATTTGCTGATGCACATAAATAGGCCAGCTGTTCCTTTTTTGGGGATAAAATATAATATACAGTTAAATCTCCTCAAATTGCTAAAAAAATCCCCAGAGTAAGGTTGACAGTCCTTCAATGGAGACCCTAACTATAAATTCCTAAGTAATTAGAAAGAAAATAATTTTCAGTGTAAAGTAATGCATTCAACTATGTAGGAATGCTTTTTTTATGATCCCAAATGGCAATAATTTAGGATGTGAGAAATAAAGACATAAAGACAATCATTGTGCTATTTAATAGGGAATGTGATGGGTAATGAAGCAAGATTACAATTAAATTCTAGCATGCTGTGTCCTACAGGAAAAATCAGCTCTAATGTTTCTAACCTTTATCAACTGACAGTGTTGCAGTTATGATCCCATAAATAGTTATCAATTCAGTCTTTATGGCACTGACTAGGATTAATATCATAATCCTAATAGAGTAAGAAATCTAAACAAACTTAAATGTACAACATTGCATGGTGACCTTAGAATTGCAGAACAACTCTATGGATTGCAACTTCACATTGTCAGAAATACTTGCAGGCATAGTTTGGCAAATTGCAGTGTCTAAAATTAGGAAATTGAGTCCATATTCTGTCATCTCACTGTGTAGCTGACTTTTTCACAAGTACTGAGCACTTCTGACCCTATTAATGATAATGAGACCTAAACGCCCAGAAAACCTCTGAAAATCTGGCAACTGTCTTTTGTATAGCTAACTTATCAAAATTAAAAGCTAAATTATCAAAATTAAAAGTTGTAACTGAGAGATTTTTCTGATATTCATCACATGTTGAAGAGGCATGATCAAAAGGACAGGACACTTCTTGGTGGTATGTGCTTAGCAAAGGAGTACGCAACTAATGCTAACAAACTAATGCCATAAATTTTTGAGCATTAGACTTTAAAGGAGACAGTATAGGTGGACATCCAACAGGTGGAAGGTGGAGACTGCAAAAGAATTGCTTTCCCATCTCTGGACCTGACACATCAACTGAGAGGAGCAAGTGGAATGTCCTTCTGAGTCTTATGTCGATCTCAGGTGAGCTGGTGATGCTGAAGCTATGGCTTGTGTGGACACTTGTTTTTCAAGAAAGGAATTGTTATCCACCCACATATGCTACCCTGTAAAGCAAATAAGTTTAGATCACATGTCAGTGAACAGCACGGTTCTGTTCCAGTGACCACCGCTCCCAATTTCCTCTTAACAGTTGGCAGACATCTTTTCTTCTACATTTTTTTGTCAAACTCGCAGAAAGAAGCCGTTTGAAAGGAAAGCTATGTAAAGTCATCCTTGTAAATTGGTAGTGCTGCCTAAACCTTCTTAAAGGTGCATCAACCCAAATTCTTGGAGTGACTGAAATATTGAAGAGAAGTGTGAAAATAGACCCGATATTTAATATCCTGATGAATTTCCAACACTTTTCTGAATGGCACTTTACTTAATATATTAGATTAATGAGAACACACCTTTGTGTCATTGGAGAGAAAAGCATACTGTCTGGAGGGTGGGAATTCAACAAAGAAATTTTCTGTAAGTTTTTGATACCTCAGTCATGCAGCTGAAGACCCCTTTATTTATTTTTTTTATTATTTAAACAAAAATCCTACTTTTTATCCAGAAGTAAGTTTCTTCAAGCATTTTAATTAATTTTCACATATTGCAAACTGTAATAACTTTTTATTCCTTAATATTAATAACAATTCTTAAATATTTAAATTCAATAATTATATTTTATTAAATATGAAATGGAACTTTAATGTAAATATTTGTAATACATTCTAAATTATATCGTACCATTGTACCTTTGTAAAATTATTGATGGTGTACAGTTTCTCTTCAAAGAGCTTTAACCAGATGTCCACACTTGGTCTCTGTTTTGATCTTAAGTTTGTGGCTAACCACTGTTTTACCTTTGAACCCCTCTATCATAAGGTCAAAGTCACTCTGTAAGGAAAAACAATGAGAAGGTTATCCAGTCCATGCTGTTACTAGTGATGAATTGCCATTTACCACACATTTTATGCTGTTATGCTCAGATTTTATTCATAGATATCATAGGTAAGGAGATGTCAATCAATTAGTGCAATTTAATTCCAAATAATGCACCTGTTAGCTTTCTTTTATCTTCTCTCTAATCAAGTCTAATGATTTCCCTTTTCATTCTTTCTTCTTTTAGCTGGACCAAATCATACAATGAAGCTGTCAGTAATTTTTCCAGTGTTACTTGTCTGCTCACCTAATACTTGTAGTGATATAAATATTTCTTTTTGCAAAGTTTAGTCATTATTTATGTGAGAATTATGCATATGTTTGATTTTTGAAGGCTTTGGAATATAGTCCAGTTGTGTTTTAGCTCTGAGAGATTATACATGTCTGACTACTAGGGCACAGGACTTCCACAATTTTCACCAGGTACTTCAAGCATTGAATACTATACATTACTGTCTGAAATATCTGCAGATCTTTTCTTTTTTTTTTTTTCCCCTGAAATTAGATAAAATCTTACACTGCTGAAAAATAAATTACTTTTGGATAGGATGAATCTTGTTTATATGCCATCTATATGCGTGTTTCCTCTTCGGTAGTGTCCTGGAAGGTAAAGTGTAGCTGAATGCTTCTTCTGTCAGATTTCCCAGTTGGTAAGTGTTTTGAGGGGAATCTGCTTGCAAATATGAAATGGTGAGCTTCAAAAATATGAAAAGGCTTTTTGTAAATTTACAACTGTACTTTCCAAAACCATGGCTTTCATAAACTAAGTAAAAATTTGTAAGCACTAGAAGAAAAGAGTGTTTTAAGAGCAGAATGAGACAGAACAAAAATATAGGATTTTTTTAGAAAAATGTGTACTCTCCTTGCTATGGCCTTCCAGGTCAAGCACTTTCCTTCAGATTTGCTCTTGGTACAAGATTTGCTTTCTGTTTTTTTGGGGCCTTGAATAATCCACCCAGAGACCTCTGACTCTCCAAGGAATGGATTGTCTGCCATTGTGTCTGGATTCCTTGTTCCTTCTTGCCCTCTCCCTGCCCATAAACTTTTTCTTCCACAGATATGTTCTTTCTCATTTCAGAGATTCTAATGTGTTAGCCATGAACACCAAGAGACATTTATATTAAAAAAAAACCAAAACAAACAAAACAAACAAACCCAAAGAAACAAAAAAACCCCACCAAACCAATAAACCAAGCAATCAAATTATTAACTAGGCAAAAATACAGATATAACCTGTGAGCATCACAATTCTCCATAACTTGTCTTCCCATTGTTTTTCTGAGTTCAGGAAATATTGCTGGTAAGGAAAAAAAAAAACCAACAAAGAAATGTTTGGCATGCCCTAAAAACACATAATATCACAAACTTTAAGGAAGATACAAAATACTCAGCAGCATAATGTCAATATTTGAAGACCCACCTGCATGGCAACACATTACCCTGAAGAAAGCATACACAGATGGTTCCAAACAAGCTGGACTTAGAACTGCAAGAAATATTACTCTCTTAGCACAGCAACCTGGCTGAGCAGTGGGATATGTTTTAGCTTAAGCAGATCTGTGTGGTACCAGTGGATTCATACAAGGCCTAGCATGCCCAAGCTACGTTTTGGTCTCCATTTCTACAGCTACATGATACCACTGAGACAAACCTGTTCAACAGACAGTAGCTGCATATGCTAACAAGGCATCTTACTGTTCTACACAGACATATTGCCGATACATTTACCTCAGCTCTCTAGGAATTGATAATTTGCAGAGAATTTGAAACCCATTGAACAACAGTTTGTTTTGTTAGATATAAACAAAAGATTAAAGATTACTTGATGGTAACAGTACCCTTAACATCAAATAATCCAACTATTTAAATGCTTTTTGTTTTATTCTTTGTTACACCTGCAGTTTATGTTATAAACTACAATTCAGAGTTTTACTCATTATCTGAGGAAGTACTTGGACCATTTCATGCAATTTTGTGTTTTAAGTGCATTTGAAATTGTTATAAACTGCTAAAAGTTGAAGAAGCAGATGGTTTTATTATAGCACAAGACTATGGCATGGTCTAACAATAATTGGAAAGCACTTTTGTTAACAGACTCTCTCCAACATTATATATAAACAACAGTGACAAATAGCACTTATCTTACTAATACTTCACTACTAATGAATCAGCTCTAAGTAAGTCTCGGATGACCTGAAACTGAAGATTTCAGCCTTAGTTTGCATGCTTCAACAATTTTATTATGTTAGCTTTCTTTCTACATGCATAATGCACAGATAAACTGATCCACTGGAGCACTGCCTTGTCTTCAATATTCAGTAGATTAAGTGAAGTCTCAACCTGAGTAAAATGGAAAAAGAAGTAGCAATGTCAAATGCATTTGCAGCATGGGAAAAGCAGTATTATATATCACAGTGGAGAGTAAAATGCAATTTTGTTATTTGAAAATTTCTTCAAATTTAAATTGTAGCCCTGAATCTTATATGAAAGGCATATGTTTTTACCAATATGAAAGTAAATTGAATTTATTTTCTAAGTAAATTGATGCAAGGAGAAAAGAGAATAGATATGCGATTTTTCAGGGATCCAATTTAACGTCAGTGTCATCAACTGAACAAAATCAGTAATCGCTGCATAGTTACTTACAGGGAAATGTTATCTCAAACTTCACCATGTGTGACTAATCAACAAATCCCTATAAAAGAAAATTACTTGGTGGAGATGAGCACAGGCAATGTGTTCACAAGGCTTAGGAACAAACATGAGGAGTAACCACAACTGTTATAAGGAAAGTTAAACTTGTTAAAAAAATTAACCAAAGGGTGAATTTTGTTTTATAGAAAGGGTTAAGTATTTGACTTTTTTAAAATGACCTTTCCTTAGTTAATCAAGAAGTTTAAATGACCTCCTAAAATGTCTGGAGCAGCATGGAGGAGGCATATAACAGCCTCAACACAACTTGGAATATAAAGTCTGAGAAACTAGCACAATAAACCTTGAAGGCAGAGGTGGGTTTGAGCTCTTTTTGTATGTTTCTTACAAGTGACCCAGTGTTATGATGGTGAGCATACAGAGATTCCACTCTAAATATATCCTTATTCACTTAAATATATGCTTACCTCTTTCTATTGTTTATTGGGGAAATTTAACCAAATGTCTTCAAATAAAGTCCCAACATTAGACAAAGGCACCTACTGCTGTCTGAGATGCTCTCCAGATAAAAACCGTGCAAATGCCGCCTCACAATACACATCTCTTACGAACTATTTTCATTCATTTTCCCAGTATCTGGAAGATTTAAGTATGGATTTTTGTACATGTGATATTACAACAATATTTTAAATTACCTGATTTGAAAAGTAACAGGATTGCAAGAAAAAGTAGCGATGCACAATCAAATTTTTTTTAAATTATATTTAGTAGCTTCAGTTTTGCAATGTCATGCTGAATCTATTGGATTTTCCAGCTTGGATTCACATTCATTTCACATTGTTTATAGTGAAAAAAGCTAATTTTGTAGCTCTAAAGGAACACTTCTTAATGTTTGCAACATTAAAGGCAAAAACAGGAACTGAAAATCTCAAATAATGTAAGAAAATATATTAGTTTTATCATTAGAATTTTGGACTGGAATGTCAAGTTATTGCCATCAAAACAATATGCAAGATGGTTGAAAGTTTAATAAAAATCCCTTGAAAATTCTCAATTCTTTCTTGTTAAAGAAAAAAAAACCCAAAAAAATTAAATATGCAATCACCTCTATGAATATTTATAATTACAAACTATATAAAGAGAAATTATAAAAGAAAATATTACATTACAGGTTACAAATGGCTGCTTTCAATGTATGTTTTGAGACAGAAAATTAGAGATGTAACTGCAGGAAGTTGTTGTACCTCCAGTAGAGGGACTGTGAAATCAACAGTAGCAAGACTGTGAAATCAATTTCTCTTATTTTCATGCATAGGTATTTATACAGAAATTTATTTACACCTCCTCTATGGTATAATTCTATGGTTTGTATGTGTGGAGGAGTCTGTGAGAACATTTTACGTACAAGAGGTCAAAAAATAAAGAAGTACATGTGTAAAGTAATACACTAGCTAGTACAGCTAAGAATTGAGACAAAACCATAGTTGTTAACCTCTTTTCTTCTCTGGGACTGAAGTTAATTGTGTCCCATATGTTTTTACAATGATAGGTTTCCTAGGGAAAAATATTTCTTATTTTTCTTAGTATGTATATTATGAGGTATCCTGCAGTTCCACAGAAATAAAGAAAATGGCAAGATCATGAGGTAATAGTCTGTCTCAAAAGATTGATTTGTTTGACATTTTAAGCCCTCTCATATTTTAAACAAAATAGCTGCTCTTTCAAGAGCACTAGTGTCTCAGAGATTATTACCCTTTCTCTTGGAGCAATCAGAGTCTGGTGCTTCAGGTGAAGACAAAGTATATTTTAAAGAAAAGCAATGCAGAAAGGTAAATACTTTAGTCTGCTGCTAGTTATTCTGTATGCTGTGAGAAGAGGAACATCTCATCTCATGGTCCAAAGTTCTATCTCCTAGTTTCACATCCTATAAAACTGCATTTCTTTTTACTAGTTTTCAATTTGATTTGTCTCAATACAGCTTACATAAAGACAAATACATAGAACAGTAGTAGGTAGAATGATGGAAAATATGATGCTTCTGTTCATCCCTGATTAAGGAAAATGCTATACATTTATTTTAATCCTGCTTTCTTTCCTGAAAAGTGATCACTTGGACAAGTTTAATCACCTAGAATCCCTCAGAATTACACACTGTTTTGGGCTGAGGGAGACTAGTCTTTTTAACCAGGATGGTAGCAGTGGCATCCCTGCTTACACAGGATTTGGTGTAACTGAGACATTTATTCATACGTGCACAGATAAACAAAAGGAGAAATAGAGAGCACTTGGTACCAAGTTGCTACAGGATTTCTGCCTCTGTGGTCTCATAGCTGGGGAAGCCTGCTGTAATAGAAGTTGCAAGTGACATTTGAACTTAGGGCAGCGCACCTCCTGTTAACTCTAGACCTTTAGGAATATGACCTTTGTCATGTTCATCATACCTATGGCAATCCTTTTGTTTAGTGATAATTCCTTCTTTCTTTTCAAGTCTAGATTTGAGGTATTGCATTTCAGATCTGAAAAGGAGTAAATTGCACTGTGTGTTTCACAAAGTTAACTTAAAGGTTTCACATATTTTTCACACATAATATGCATAAAAGTACAAATTATTTTAGTTTATATTTTAGGACATAAAAGTTGAAATTATAGTCTAAGTTAGGGCCTGCTCTTTCTTTTATTTCAAATGAAAATAGTGACCAGTTTGAGAGAATGATTCATTCTCTCCATCCATGTCTCAGGTAAAATTGTCCTGTAGGGGTGATGTCTGTCAGCCATCAGTAATGACAGCGAGAGCTCAAGTTCTGAATTTAGATGGTATGATTTGACACTATGGGCTTGTAATATTGTGAGCTGAATCTAAGACTGTACATTAAATATGAACCCAGTAAAATTTATGGCTATAATTACTTTGGGAAGTTTAAAAGACCATCTTGTTTCTCTGTGAGTGGAAATTTTTGATGGGCCTTGGTTCTTAAAATTCCACTAAGACTTATGTTCTGACTTTAGCGGTATCAGCAGCAGAAACCTAAGGAAAAAATATAATACGTGTAGGAAGTTGAGAATCATCTTTTTTCTCATATACTTTGATATATTTTTCTAATTTCTGTCAAACAATAGTTCAGAAACATACTGATTTGGGTTTGCTCTGGATCTTCATTCAATTGAAAGAAAAGTATTTTTAAATAATTTAACTATTATTGTTGTTGTTCTTATTAGTAGGAATATCGAATGGTGGTCATTTTTTTTATGATATTATTT
This sequence comes from Trochalopteron elliotii, assembly GCA_024734555.1. NCBI lineage: Eukaryota > Metazoa > Chordata > Aves > Passeriformes > Leiothrichidae > Trochalopteron > Trochalopteron elliotii. The sequence goes on from JANPWX010000013.1 coordinate 10,158,491, forward strand.
TCCTGTGACTTCCTCTGTGTCTTAGTACAATGTTTATGTTGTGTGGTTATGAAGTAAAACATTTTTCAGTTGAATTGAAACTGACCGAAGCTTTAGCAGGTGTCTCCTACCTTTCTGTTTGGCCATCTTGTATTTGAGAGGTATTAGACTGAAAACAGATCAGCAGTTGTGTGCTCATATGTGTTAAAGGCAGACAGACATTTCTTTGAGAAATAAATTGACAAGAGAATTATTTGGTTTTTTGTAGCAATGTTTGAGGTCTTTTCTGAGTTCTACTTTTGGCAGTGTTAGGTTAACAGTTGGACTTGATGATCTTAGAGGTCTCTTCAGATCTTAACGATTCTATGTTTAGTTTATTTCAGTACAAATCACATGTATTTTATATATATATATAAAGCTACTATATATACTATATATACTATATATATAGCTACTTCTGTTTTGGAATCAGAGAACTGTTATCAAATATTTCCAGTTTACTTCAACCACCTGTAATCCTCATGTTTCGAAAGATCTGGAAAAAAAATCTATAGTAACGAATAATTTCAGCAACAGTATTAGAAATTTTCTATGAAAGTTCTATTTGTTCAAAGGCCCAGAAAAAAAATAGCATAGTGAAGAAATACTATACTTGAGATTCTGACCAGCCCTACCCTGAGTATGGCTTCACTTGCCATACACTTGAGCAAGATTTCCAGTCACTAATTCTACTACATTGTAAATAATTAGAAGTTTTCCAAATTACTACTTCACACCCACCTGCAAATGTGCTAACCTATGAAATAAGATGTTCTGTTTTGCAAGCATTATAACTTAGGTCTAGATTCTGCAAGGACATGCAAGGGAATGTTGTCACAAGCTGTTTTAAGTCTTCATTCCAAAGTTCACACATATTTCCATTTGTCTGCTGTTTCAACTTTTTCTAATTGGACATGAAATTTTAAATGTGAAGTTGTCCAGAGTATATTTCTTCTCAGTGGCTGTTACAGTGCTGTGTTTTGGATTTGGAATGAGAATGGTGTTGATAATACACTGTTTTGGATTTTGCTAAGTGTTGCCTATCCTAAGGCCTTTTTTTTTGTCTCATGCTCTGCATTCCTCTGAGGAGGAATGCAAAAGAAACTGGGAGGAAGCACAGCTGGGACAGGTGATCTGAACTGACCACATGGATATTCCACACCACAGAACATCATGCCCAGTGTTTGAACTGGGGGGAGTTATCTGGAAAGGCAATCAATCAGGGCTTGGGAATTGGTCGGTGGGTGGTGAGCAATTGCATTATGCATAGCTTGTTTTTTCCCCTTTTTCTTACCTTTATTATTATTTACCAATTTCCTTTTATTGTTGTATTTTGCTTTATTTCCAATTATTTAACCCTTGCTATCTCAAAATACAAGTTTTATGATTCTCCTCCCCATTCCACAAGGGTGGGGTGGGAAGAAAGGAGGATATTGAGTGAGTGGCTGTGTGATGTTTCATCTCAGCTGGACTTAAAACCATGACCAGACCATCACAAAAGCTAAAATCACAAAAGAATTTCTTTTTCACTGTATAACTTTCAAAGTTACACTCTGTGCATGGTAGTAAAACTACAACTTTTTATATAAAGATTTTAGTTTTGCAGTCCATGTAAGTTTTATCAAAATTTGTTTGAAAAAATCCCCAAACCAGCAGAATAAAATTTAACTCTGAGCAACTGCATCTACTTCTTAAATGTTGTCAAACCAACCCCTGACAAACATAGGTCACGATTCCCTGTTTACTATAGTGAAAGTAAAGAATTTTTCCAAAAACAATAAAACTGTGAGTATGCATTAAAATCTTACCCTGTCAGATCTATGCAACATGGAATCTCTTGTGTAGTATTTTTTGTGATAGTTAGCAGAAAGAAATAAGTTTATATTCTCATTTTTTTCTCAATAACTTAAAAGCTTAATCATAACAGTAAAAATTTTTTAAAAAGCATGAAAACCTCCAGAACTCTTGAAGTCTATAATAACATCAGAAAAGAAAAATACTTTATCAGAGATGAGAACTGGGCAAACATCCAAGGGCTAGAAACTTTTCAGAAACTAATGCAATAATCTTTTCAGCATGTCAGCAATGAATCAGAAGGAATCTGGATAAAGTGAAGATGTCATATGTATCATCAGTTTAAAATCTTTTACTGGTCATCTTTTTGTGCTTGGAACGTACACATGTTGGAGAATATATGTTGCTGTGTATTTACACTCAGCAATATTCTGGGGATATAAAATGTATCTGCAGACTAGGATGTGTTTTCATCCCGTGATTTAAATTGATAAGGAAGTTTTCTTTCTAAATCTATTTAAAAATCTCTTTAGAATGGATTTTCTTTTTTCAATTCATTTGTCAATAATTGTAACCTGTTTCCTAATCCACAGATGTTATTTAAAAATAACCTTTTAAATTCCTTAATAATGTTTTTCAAATTGAGATATTGTAACATTTGCTATGTATTATCAAAGTACCCTGTGGTTATTTCTATCTAACACAGACTAATGAGGATCATGAAACAAAGCCCTTTCCCAAAGATAAGACAATGTTCTATCTAGTGATGCTTCATCTGGCAGCAGCATGGACTTCTAAGAGAGCCTGAACTTCTAAGAGGAAGGACGGTATTTCCAGATGCCACTGAGATCTGTGGAAGCTATGGTATGAAGTGGCAGCCTGGGATTCTCTGTAACTTCCAGGAGAGCACTGTAGGACCCAAACACAAAAAGATTTTTTGTTCTTATTCTCTTTGAAGATTTGTTTGATTGCTATAGGCTTGTAAGTGCTTCCAGTCCTATTTTGATGAAGATGATGTGACTTTCTCCAGTAGAAATGCATTTTCGATTTCACTTCTTTGACGGTGAGAAGGTTTTCTTCCACTTCTGTAATGTGAATTAAAAAAAATATGGTGGACAGTAATACTTTGTCTGAGAGAAGACATTACAGCTTTTCTGAAAAGAGATGAGAAAGCACTGTTCTCACACCAATTCAAATAGCTAAACATTGAAAACATTCCTTGAAGATCAGGCTAATATAAGCAATAAACTTATATTTATTTATTGGTAACTTAGTAGTTTATAACAGAAAATTACAATTAGGGAATAATTAGGTGTAAATCAGAACTATACATAGCACATTCTCTTCATTTTATAGGCAGTCATGACAGTATTTGTTAAAGAAAACCAAATTTACTGGGATATAAATAAATTATAATTATTATGTAATTACTTTATAAGGATAATAAAGAAAAAAGCTATTTTTCTGGATCTTCACAGAGATATTCATTGCATCAGGAATTGAGTCCGCAGAACAGCATGGCTTGTCACTCTTTGGTCATGATGGGGATTCTGTATTTGAAGAGAAACTTGTTACAAGGGTCTTTGCAGTAACATCTGAAGCTGGGTTAGAGAAGACTTCTCAAAAAATGTTTTGCATAGTTCTTTTAAACCAGCTGGCCCTTGAACAAGCATAATTCCTTGTTCTTAATGTGTCTTCAGAATTTGCAAAATATCTCTTAAATAAACTGTATACAAAAGACTGATCCACCAGACCATGTCTGCAGGAATAGTTTTTAATAAAGACTTACAGTCTGCATGGAATTTAATTACTTCTATAGCAGAAATCACCTCTAGGAGTCTTTGGGACGCACCATCCAGGGTGATCATCAATATCAATATTTCAAAGCATATAAATTGGACTAGACGCAGCTGGAATTGCCTCAGGCTATTTTTAGAACTGTCCAAAATTTTTACCAGGAGTACTCCTTCTGTAATTAGTCAATCACTTAATTCTAATGGTTCATTTAATGATCTAGTTTCAAGTCAGTCTGTTGTCTCAATCCAATCCATCGTCTCATCTCTACAGATGACTACCAAGAGATTTCCTGGACCACCCAAGAACTAATGACTCCAGAACGATCACTGTGGAGACAAGCACAGCCCCAGCATGTAACAGGACAGGCCCAACTTTACCACAGAACATACTTGCTTACATACTTGTAATTTAAGTCTTGTAACCCTTACCCCCAGTAGACCTTCTTTTACACATAATACTCTTTTTTACTGTACTCTTAGAAGTATACTGAATAGTGTGCTGCCTTTTACTGACAGTCTTTTTGGGATTTGGTCCTGGTGCCTGTCAGTACTGCTGTTCCTGCCCGTCAAATACATTCCTTTTCCCATCCTGCTTCAAGTATATCAGCACGCGTGGAGGTACAGCTGCAAACCCCAAAACGTGGCAGGAATTACTTGCAGGGCTCAGCCAGAGGATTAGTACTCTGCAACTCCATCCCTTTCCATGACAGAAGTTCCTATTCCTAGCACTGATGATGGAGGAGAGCAGAGAGGACGAACAAGAGGAAACTTACCCCTGAGATTAATGCTAGGAATCATACAAAACCTGTACTGGCTTTCAGCAAAGCAGAAGATGGAAAGGACAGGAATAAATAACAGACAAGAAAAGCGAGAGATTTCCATAAGACCTAGGAGATTTCAGGTGAATTTTTTTGTTAGTCCTAAAAGAAATATTTGACTCAGAATTAATTCGTGAAGTGCTATTTAGATGAAAATTACTTCTAATCAAGCTTTGGGAAAAGTCAATACATTTCTGAAAGACCACATAAGAGATAAGGGTCTTTGAATACATTATTTTTTAATTGTTTTACACTTCAGAATATATTGCAAGGTTGAAGTATTGATTAATTATGGATGTGGGTAAAATTTCATTATCCACAGCTGGGACTCTTTTGTGCCCTAATAATAATATATTTCAAAACTGACATTATATAACAAACCCCTGTAATTTAAGTTTGTGAAATGCAGTGTAATATTTGTTGCTTAAGGAGGGACTGGGCTCATCATGCATTCTGTAAGGTGATTGTATATATGTTTTACCTTTAAGCAAATTTGATAAATTTCTCTGTGCATATGCACACGGATTTTCTGATGCAAAGTTAATGCAGACTGTTTCTTAGGGAAACAAGAAATTAAAAAGATATATATTCCTCTTTTTATTTTTTTAAAAATTATTTCTTTAGAAACAAATTAATTTTTTTTGCCATGTGACAGTGAGAGTCCAAAATATATCTATGTCAGCTCTGCTTGTCTGCCAGTTGCAGCTAACCCAGCAAGTTGCAAGTGCAGCTCTAAGTCTGAAAAAGTCCTTTCTCTCTGTACAAGTTCTTCAGAGAAGGGCCCAATTAATTCAGACACACTGAGTTCAATCTAATATTCAGTCCTGCAGCTGTATGAAGTCTGACTATGGTTGTTTGCATTTGGCCTGCTGTACAGACCTGCTTATATAAAGAAGATACAAGTGAGACTGCTCCCATCAAAATTTAACTGTAATGCAAATTTGTCTCTCTGTTCTGGTGGTATCAGACTATATGAGTATGACTCCAGGGAAGCTAAAGAAGAATTACTGTTGGTGCACATGGCTGGGGCATATGTGTAGGTTCAGGATTGTAATACCTAAGTGTACCTAAGTGTGGGATCCACACACTTCAATGACAAAATAGAATACTTGTCCTTACTCTCTATAATGTAGGTCAATAAGCAAATTTTCTATGTACTATTTTACAATTTCTTTTCCAGTTTCAAGTGCCTGTACTCCTGAGACTTAAACAGACATTCTGGAAAACATGAAGAAATTTTTCTAATAGTAAAACTGCGTTCCTTTGTAATCTCCCCAAATTTCAATCCAATATATTTTATCTCAATATTTTTAATATCTTATTCAGATATTTGCCTTCCAAAGGACCAAATAAATTCTCTCTTTTCTTAGTGTTACAATAGGAAGCGATTGGGTATTTTTTTCCATAGCACAAAGTCTCTATCTGTCTAGATAAAACTTCTTTGATTCATGGGATCTTGTGTAAACAGCTTGCTAATGTATTCAGTGCTTAAATAATACTGACATTATGCAAAATAAAGAATAGGAAATTGGTCTACAGGCTTTCTTCATTCCCCACTAGTATAAAGACTACAGAGGAGATCATCAAGCACTCTCCATCTCATCTCATGGTTCTTAATTTTGCAATGCACACAAACAAGGTTTTAAGAAGGTACATTGGGACATCAACTTTATGCATTTGTTTACACTGCCTTGTGTTTTCATAAGGCAACTGTCTTCCTCAAAATGATTAGATGGTGAAATGAAGTGCTCATGTTCTTAGCTTCACAATACTTAGTTATTGTTTGTTTTTGTTATTCTCATTTTCTAATATATATTTTCTCTATGTATTTTTATAAGAAGGAGTTTGTAGGACATTTCCCTTTCCTAGTTCGTTGCATGAAAATATGAATCATATCTGCCTGAAGTGAGTGCTTCTTTGAGATAAAGGTCACAATTTGCTCTATAGAGAGGGAACTCTTTTTCCTTGAAATTCGGTTTCTTAAACTTGGTGACCATGAAAGAGTGATTTATACTGCTATGGTAGAGTGGTTTAATGCTGCACTTGGATTTGAACACAAAAAAAGAAACACGTTTGCAGTATGCAGCAGAACTAATTTTTAAAAAAAATATAAAAAGCTGAAAACCTTGAAGTTGAGATAGAAATAGTTAGTTCTGAAAAAGCCTATGGTTTTAGCAAAAGAAATTCATCTGCAGCTCAGTAAAATACAATGCAGTGCAGCCTGCTTTAAGTGACATCAGTCTAAGCAGTCTGTCAGACTAAACAAGGACCAAACATTTTGTTAAATAAGACTGGTTTCTAAATTACTAATCTTCATGCTGCAGCCATTCAGTTGTAATTTCAGTGGCATTGGAAATGGGCTTTTCTTTTTCCAAAATTGAAAATAGAAACAAGAAGTTTCTAAGTAAAAAAAGGATGTTATATACACAGAGAATAATTTGAAGCATTTTGCAGTGCTTTACGCTTAGGACAATTTCTGTTTGTGCCTTAGAGGAGGCGCCTCAGAATTCAGACATGGGAGTGTGTATCTATAATAACCTTTATGCCTTAGACATTTTAAAAACAGGTATGTTGCAGTGAAATAGTAAACTTCTGTAGTAAAATTTGTCTCATATTGGACTTGTCAGTAAAAAAAAACCCAAAACAACTAACTGAAGCCCATGTGCAATTTGACCTCAGCCTAAGAAGATGTAGATAACTTCCTGGGAGGGGAAAAAATTCTGATCAGGATTAGATACCAAGGAAAATTTCTTGTATTGTGTACAGAGTATACACCATAAAGACAGCCTAGTAAAGTATGGGAACCAAGTATAAAATCAAGGATCAAAATGGTCTTACTTGTTGGCTAGCAGTTAGCACAATAAAACCTACCCTGAATAAGTAAAATACTTGAAACCTCCAGTTTTGCTAAGGCATTACTACTTTGGATGAGACATATTTTTCTGTTCAATATGGGACATATTTGAATATGACCCACTTAAAAATCTGACTCAAACATTATGCTAGATATATTCAGAGAAAGATGAATACAGAACTTGGAAGAGAGAAGAGAAAATTTAAATTAAAAAATAAATATATACAAAATAAAGAAAAAAATTATTATGCTTTTGTAGACCAGAGGAGGCAGAGTGAAAAACAATTATAGGGAGACTAAAAATAGAAATAAAGATATACGGCATGTGTTCTAATTGAAAAAAAAAAGAATATTAGATTAAAATCCTCAGTATACAGATTAACTTTTAAATATTAAAACATGTTTTTATTTATTATGCAGTTATGAAAGGTTTTTTATACATGAAAAAAAATCATAGATTATTATTTGTCATATAAATGAGTAACATAGAGATCTCCAGTATTTTAAGTATTGAATCTTAGTTTATTTACCTTTAATAAATGATTCACAGGTGGACCTCCCTTTTTAAAAAAGGCTGCTAAAGGAAATATCTGTGAGACCTGATGAAGGAGCAAAGATGCTGGAACCTAACGTGCACCAGCTAGTGCCTTGTTCATACAGGTACGCACTTTTCATAGAGAACTACTTAAAAGAAGCAAGATTAATCAAAATTTGCGTTTATGGTGTATAGCTACAGTTGAGTTCAACAATCCAGTTCCCCCTCCTTTCTTTTACATCCACTCCCACCGTTGTAGCTAAGTCAATCAAGGCTTATTGATAAGGAAAAAAAAAGATAAATATGTGCCCTTATGTATTACGAGATTTCCACTATTTTCTGCTTTTATCTAGAAAAGAAATATGAACATAGCTTTTGCTGTTCAATTTCCACTCATGTCTTGAATTAGGGTGTGCATAATCATGGAAATTCATTATCTGAACATGTTGAACCTCCAAAGGCTGTTCAGTTCACTGGAACTTCTGAGTGAAAGTTTAAGGCAGTCCTTATTTTTTCCATACTGGCTCATCCATTCATAGGTCTTGTACAATAATTCGGCTGTTCCTAAGGTAGCTGTAATAGGCTAGAAAAGATTTAATGTCTACATTCTGACCTCATACAAACCAAAAATAAGAAATATAGAAAAAAATTTCCTTTTTTTAAACACCTGGATGCTTCTTAGAATAATAAAAAAAGTTTAAATTAATTACTCTGAGTTAAACTAGAGGTTTATTTAACCCAGTGTTATCTCCCTGTCCTTGGCTAGGTGCTTATTAAAAGTCAATATAATATTTCCATCAGTGTATTATCAGATTTTGGCAATTAGTACTTAAGGTCTTCAGTAGTGAAGACTACTTCTGTATCACAGTGTTTTATGGACCTTGCTGGATATTTCTCTTATGAATTTGTCTAATCAACTTTTGATCCCATTTGTACTTTTGATGTCCAAAATATCCTGTGGCAATGAGTGCCAGAATTTAATTACACATTCTGTGAAAATCTGCTTCTCTTGATTTGTTTTAAACCAGTTGTCTTATAATCTCTTTTGCTGTCCCTACTTTCTGTGCTATAAGAAACAATGAAGAATACTCTCCTATTCATCTGTTCCATGCCATTCATTATTTTATACACTTTTATCATATCATACCACCTGTTCACATAACCTGATGATTCTTGTTCTATTTAATTTTTCTTTCTACAGAAACCATTTTATACCTCTGAGAATTCTCTTTCATATCAATTATATCCTTCCTGTCACCAAGGCACCAGAACTGTATGCAGTATTTGAGACATTGCCACACAGGTATTAGTGACACAGCAGTATTATCTGTTCTTTTCTCTGTTCTTAATAGCTCATGATGTTCAGTTTGGCTTTTTTGACCTCAGGTGAATACTGAGCTCATTTTTCTTAAGTTTGGATGCAGATGTCTCACCTAACTGACTAAAAATAAAAATTAAGCCCATCAAAATGCATGTACAGTTAGCATTGTAGTTCCCTCTGTGCATTAACATTTTTGATACTAATTTTTTCCCCAAAATATTTTTTTAACTGAGATTCTTTTTCTACTCTTTCAGTTTGTTTACTTATGACTATTCTCAAGTATCATTGATCATCAAACCTTTATCACTACTCATCCTTCTGTATTAGGTTTGTTAGTCACTTCATTTGATCTGCACAAATACCTTTCGTGACACAATCCCATGCTACCTTGAACACCAGCCATTTATGTCTAACTAGTCTTTTCATATTAGGTAACTATTATTGATACAAAAGATCTTATTTCCAATGACAGTGTAGAAAAAGAATCCACAAAACCCTAACAAGTCTGTGAAATATTTCTTCCTTCTACAAAACAAGTTTTATTCTTCACGATTATATTTCTGTTACCATGTCTCTTATTAACCTAATTTTGATCAGTAGAGTCAAAACTAAGTACTTATTATTGTAGAAAGGCTGACCTTGTTTTAATCTGTAGAATTTCTGTATTGGGAGAGCTAAAGGGTTTGAGAGGGTAATAGGCAAAATTACTCCTTCCATATCTGGTGAAACCTAGATGATGTTCAGATTATTATCTCAAGGCAGCCGTTCCAGTGAAACTTAAACTTTCTTCTGCACACTGAACCTATTAAATTATGCACTTAGTCATATCCTGAACATGGTACTTTCCAACAGGAAAATCTTTTCTTGCACTTAATTATTTTGTCTCTGTGTTAAAAGGACATTTTCTGGAATCTTTCTGGTATTTTATATGTCTGGTATTAATAATATCTTGAACCATCACAGTCAAAGAGAATCAAGTGTGTTAAAGTGAATATTCACTCAGAAATAACTTCAGATCCAGTCACTCAGGAGTGACTATTTGTCTGTTGGGGGTTTGACCTTCTAAACACTTAGCTAAAAGAGAGAAGACATCTGTTGCTAAAATGGAAAGGAGTCATATTTCACTTTTCTTATAGAGATAGTTGCTGGATAGTTTTCTTCTTTTATTCTAAACACAAGAAGGTAGGTTGCAGTTGATGCCCCATGAAGGAAAGACAGGAAGATTTGTAGAGGCTTCTTGGTTTTTCAGGTTTATTTCTGGCATATATGGAACTTTTCCTTTGGCCTTTTTCTATACTCAACCAGTAGTATTCATCTAAGCACAAAATAGCTCCAAATACAGGACCATGTATTGTGGCAGCATCCTGAAACAATGAGTTGGTGGAATCAAGTAAGAGAAAGAAGAGAAAAAAGAACAATAAAAAACACCTTATAAAAATACTGAGAGGTTCTGCCAATCACCTATTTAGTTAAATGATTTTAGATTGAGAAATTAAGAAAGATATGTCAGACAAAAAGAAGCATGGGAAAAAGAAAAAATCCCAAAAAACTAACTGCCTGACAAAGGAGATTAAGAGTTCTTGTAACAATCAAATAGATTTTTATCTTATGGCCAAAATAAACCGTGAATATCAAGAAGATGGTAAATTATATACAAAGTGTATAAAAATATGAAGTGATTTTCATATTGAAAAACAATGATTTTTCTCTTATAATAGAAGTCAATTTTCACATTTTCACCTTTTTTGTTTTTTCCCAGTTCCTTGGAAACGGTGTTTCTATAAGCTTGACCTTGAGAAGTGCTTCAGATTTTTTCCTCAAAAGCAAAATAATTTTCAGAAGTGAATTCCTGCTACTTGACAGCTGGAAGAATAATTTCCTGCCACCAAAAATGCCATTTACCTAAATCAGCATGACTTTACAGTATTTCACTTTTTTTTCCCCTAAAAATGCATAAATATTAATTTTCACATTCTATTTAACACCTTCAAGAGTTTTGAGTTTTGCTAGTCAATGATCTAGTGCATAGACACTGTGCTTTTTTTGTTTTGGTGAAAAACTGCTGCTTAGAAAAATTTTGGTAAGGTTAAACTTGGGGTTTAGCCAAGTTATAATTAGCCAAAATTATAACCTCTGAATTATGAGATTTGTAACAGAAAAACTCATGACCTTTTAACTATAGTAGACATGACATAGTACCCTAATAATTGAACAATATCAATGATTTTAACACAAAATCACCAAAGGAAGCAAGCTGAGATTTCAGCTGTTATATCTCCCTAGGTTGTATTTAAGATCTAAAATTATTTTTATATTTTCTCTAACAGGTAAATAACCAGTTTATCTTAATTAGACTAGATTGTGGGAAATGAAAGTGTTATTGAAAACAGCAATGGAGCAGAATATTGTGTTTTATCAAGAGCATTATCTTGTAAATGTCTTAAGCTGTCTGGTTACCATGATAAATAGGTTGGGGTACATGCACACTTTAATTACTAACAGTGAAATCTGCTGAAATTGAAGTATTGCACTCGGTAAGAACTATTAATTTTGAAATGACCCATTTAATAGTGACCTGTGGTATCAAAGTATGGATTTAAATTGGTAATTAATAAAAGTCCATTTCTGGAAATGCTAACACAAGAGCTCAATAAAAATGCTAAGTAGGACTCAAATATCACAGACAGTTTATTGACATTTTAATACATATTACTTATGCTAAATACTTTTATGCACCCAGAACTAAGGATGAGAGGATAACAATGGACATATTTTCCAGCTAGCAGTTGGGAGATCAGTGGCACACTTAGTGGACTAGCTCACTTTTGTAGGTTTTAATCCTTCTTATAATGGAGGAACATGGCATGACTTCTTTTTGAAGCTACATTTAGAAAATGAACCATTTTATCTCAGACTGCAGAGAACAAGAATTTTCCTTTAAAAAAAATTAACTAGGTCTCATCAGACTATGTTTTTAATGTCCAGGCGATGAGTAAAGTGAGCTCTGCATGATTTAATAGTGAAAGTGTCACTGCTCATATAAAAACAAAAGCTGACATATTATCTGTCTGGTTCCTTCTTCCTATATATCTGGAAACTGACATTTCAGACACTCAAAACACCTCATAAAATCCTGATTGCATATGTCAGAAAGTGCAGAAGTTTGTCCTCTGCTCTGTAGGACAGAATAGGTATTTCTTGAGAAAAATACCAAGCTCTAGTCTAAAGCATAGTCCCTTTTTCTCAGACAATCCAAGGATTAATTATCCCAGTTCAGCAAAATATGTCAGTGCATATTTAAGTCTATAGGATTAGTGTCTTGCTGAATGATGCCCTAAATTTATAGCTATTTTTATTGGTAGAAAGAGTGCTTTAATGGAACGATAGCATGAATCTTTAAACTGTAAAATAGCAGTTGAGGTATAGCATACATCTATGGAAATATATATATATATATATATATAAACACATATGTGTAAAACTTGTATTGAAGACTGCAATTTTTAATAGAAGAGAATTTTTTTTTTTTGAGGAAAAAAGCTGAATTACAGTTTTCTATCTTTTAGAGATGTTCTGGGACGCCCTGTAGCATAAACAATTAGCAACCACCAGCATCAGTTCTCTATTATTTTCTGCAGTGATATCACTTAAAATTTGGTTAGGACAGACCTTCCTTGTAAATTTCAGTGCTTAAATTCTTTTTGTGTCAGTTGTTTGCTCTTTCACTGCTTCACTTTCATTCTGCCATTTGTGAGTGAAATGATGGGCACTCTCTAGGCAAACATGTTCCTGCCTTTATTTACTGAGCTTCCCATCAAGAATTAGTTCCTACAGGCATGAAATCACTATAATAGCCTAGATATTACAATCAAACATAACCAATTACAGTGGATATATATACAGCTTATTTAAAATAATGTAATTTTTTTGTAAAACTACTTATTACAAAGCTTAAGACATTGGAAATATTTTACTTGTTTGTGATTACTTTTAACTGACAAGTGACAAATTCTGCTCTCTTCAGCAGAGAGAATTGTTGGGGCATTTCAAAGCTCACAGCTGGCCTGTATCTCTGAACTTCTTTTTGGGGATAATCTTGACAGAGTAGGTAAGAAAAAGCAGAGAACAGAACCAAATTCTTGTGAAGTCATGTCAGAATACAGTTAAGGAGGATATGATTTGTAAATGCTACCAGGATTTGATACAGGCATAACATTGAGTTTTAATCATCTAACCCCTCCCAATTAAAAATGGTAACACAAATCTGAATACTGAAAAAAACTTCAGAACCTGGAAGTCCCCATTCTGGAAATTCACACAAGAAACCCCAGATAGAATCAGTACTTCATGCTGTACTGAAATTTCTTCTGATTGCTGCTCTGTCCGTAGGGTGGTCATCTAAATATCCAGCTTTCCATTTCAACTAAATTACCCAAGAATAGTTGGTAGCCTTAGTGATTCCAAATATCTCTTCTTAGAATTGCTGTTTGGTTTTGTTTAGTAAAAGGAGTATATTTCTCAAAACTATCAAAGTATTTTTCCCCTCGCCTTTTTAAAAATTAGATACCTGCTCACTTGCCTACTTTGATCAAAGTAGGCAAAGTAGGCTTGCCTACAAAGTCAAAATCTGTGTTCTGTATCACCTTAAAATTTATATTATCAAATACAGTGTTGTTATATGGTAGGTTGACCTTGGCTAGCTGCCAGATGCTTTCCAAACCACTTCCTCACTTTCCATCCCCAACAGGATGGGAGAAAATAAAATGAAAAGCCTTATGTGCCGATATAAATACAGGGAGGTGACTCACCAATTACTGTCACAGGCAAGCCAAACACAATTTGAAAAAGATTAAATTAATTTGCTGCCAATTAAAATGGATTTGGATAGTGAGAAACAAAAACAATTAAAAGAAAACCTTTGCTGGACTACCCTCTTTTTTTAGGTTCACCTTTGCTTCTTCATAATTGACTTTTTTACTGTAGAAAACCTACTTGAGTATGTGCTTGCCAGGGGTGGCTATAGGTTTTGGAAATATCCATCTGCTTTAATATGGGGTCATTTACAGCCTGCAGTGCAGATTTTTATTCTGTTGTAGATCTCTTCACAGGCTGCAGGGGAATCTCTGCTCCAGCCCCTGGAGTACCTCCTCCCACTTCTTCTTCACTGATTCAAACTAATTAACCCTGCTGAAGGGTTAATTTCATGTTTCATTCAGATAGCATTGGACCATGGAATGGTACCTACAATTAAGCATATGAGTAAATTCTTGCAGGAGAGGAGATTAAATTTCATATAATTCCAACAAACAAACCCTGTGTGGACCAACTAATAGTGAGCTTTATATTCAGACAAAACTGATATGCCTCCTTAAATAACATAATTCAGTGTAAGAGAAAAATATGATAACATTTTAAATCTTCCCTACTTTAAACTCATGACTGTTGTTTACTTTGTTGAGAGAAATTGTTTAATCTGTCTAGAAACTTCTTGTACGTAAGTCAATATCCATTTGGCATAATGATGCTACGTATTAGCTAGCTACTTTTGCCATCTAATGTTAGCAGGGCGAACTTTAAGGAATTAATGGCTTTTTAAAAATAATGGACCATCACACCTCGAGTTGTTTAGAGTCTTGGTGTAGAATCCATTAATCTAAATTTGTTTCATATTTTTGCATAACATGTTAGGCATGGCAAAGAGATGCACAGTGGAATATAGATCATTATAAACTTCATCTGAAGAATTACAATCCAAACTTCTTTGAATTGATAGAACTAAATTCCAAATTATTGAAATACACATCTCAACCTAACATATTTTTGAAGGAAGTTCTGTTTTGCTTTTTTTTTACTTTTTAATATGGAGTGACACTTGTTTCAAATGCATGACAAAAGAAGCTCCACTTGGAGTCTAATGTCCTTGGTTTAATTACTCTGTTGAGACTGATGTGGTGGATGTTTATATAAAAACCTAGCTATTTGGTTAGTCAGTCTATGTCTGTATTACTAAGTATAATAGTTTAGTGACCATTTTTAAGTCTTGGTGTTAAGTAGCACACTGTAATTTTTACATCACTCTAAGCTTTTTTCTTCCATAGAACAAGGCTATCTTTTGGAAATGATCCAAAGCCAATATTATATTCTTTTCCATATGCAGAAAGCATGGTGTGTCTTTTGGTATGGGCCAAAACCATACCAGGATATATTATGTACATATGTGATACATTCTGTAATGCCAAAAGAAAGCCATAAGCCCGAGAAACTGTCACTTCATCCAAATTGCATAGCATTTGTTACAATTATTAAATAGATCCTGAAGACATGGATCAGACTTTTAAGCAAGTCAATTTAGACAATAAATATAAAATAAAAATATAAATATATATGTTGTTACAAACTAGACATAGCTAGTAACAGAAGATTACATTGTAAAACATCAGGGTAATTTAATTTGATAATTACAAACAAACTTGCAATTATTATTCCATATTTTTACTTTTTTTTGGTGTCAAGAAGCACAGTTAGCTGAAACACATACATATGATGCCTCACAATTTATTAATGTACTAAATTCTATGGACTTTGCACATGATTGGCACATTATTACTTTGCTTCTAGTGGGCTGATTTTATAGAGGTTTCTGCCAGGTTAACCAGGATAATAAGTCTTTTTAAAGCCATTTCTGCTTCTATAAGCATATGCAGTTCCCCATTTCTCCCACTCAACAAAAATGAAAACACATCAGTGTGTTTTATTGGTCACCAGCCATCATGTATTTTTAAATAAGGCATTGCCAGGGACTAGTAGTATACAAATCTTGTGGCATGGTGAAACCTTCACACTTTTTTATTTACTGCAGTTGTCCAGGAAGGGATCTATAATTTTAGTGTAAGGTTGCTTTTAGCTTGAGTCCCATACTGCTCCTTGTCTTGTGTCAGCTCTCCTGCAAGTTTAGGCCTCTGATATATTATGGGACTAAATGGAAATCAGCAATATTATGTTACTGATGAGCACCAGATGTAGTACTGAAAGTACTACACCATGGCAGTACTGAAAGTGAGAGGGAAAGGTGGGATGAGACAGGAGGATTCCCCTACTGCCTGGTTGTCCTATGAAGCCTAACGATCTCAGTCACTGTAACCATTGTAAATGCAAAACTACTATCAAGTGCAAAAACAATTGAAACCAATCTCTGAAAAATGGTTTTGTGAGAAAAACAAAAATCAAACCACTACAACCCACATGTTCAAAATTATTAATTGCCTTTGCCTGTGAAATAGAGAATAAAGAGACTGTACCTGATCTTGAGCATAACAATTAGGAAAGATGTTCTCTCATTCTCTCTCCCCACTTACTGCTTCCCACATCTCTTCCCACTTCTACCTGCTCCCTGCCTCCCAATATCCATGGCTCAGGAATCAAGTTAATTAGCCATACTCTTTTTTTTTTTTTTGTTTTAGTCAAATTCAAATAAATAAAGATGTGGTAATTTTGAAAAGGGTTAAGAAATAAAATCTGAGTCTCAAGACAAGCCATTTTACACCTAATTGTTTTATGAGAAAGCTGTCTGAATAATGTTGCTTTCTTCCCAGTATTTTGCACACTAGCCAGAGGGAAAAGAAAACAAACCCAAAACACAAAAGCCCCCAAAACTTAAAACAAATAACTAAAGCACCTTTCCAACGAAATTGAAAGAATTGGACATCCATTGACATCACCGATTTTGTCTGTTTCCTTCATGATTTGAACACGTATATCATTTTTGTCTTCTTGTCCATGAGCACTCATAGATAACTGCCTCAAGGCATATTCATTTAAGGAGGAGCTTTCCAAAACGACAGCAAATCCTTTCTGATTAGTCTCAAGGGACTCCAATCCAGTATCCAAGACATTTTTTTCCTTTCAAATAGTGACTTAGATGAACACTCTTCTCTCATCTAGATGCAACTGTCTTGAAAATTACTGGTATCATAAATGACCTTACAAACAACTGAGAAGCTGAAAAAAAACTAAACCAGAGGGCCATTTTTCTTATAATTTTTCAGACTTGTACTCTTCCTTTTCTTTTTTTTTTTTTTAATTTATTTTTAAACTTATTTTAAAAGGATAAGATTTGAATGGAATAAACCTTCCAGTTTTCCATTGTTTTCCTTCCCATGAAATTTTATGCTTATCTGAAATATAGTTTCTGACTCTTTTGGACTTTTTCTCCAGTGCAAGCAGTTGATATGTCTTAAGACTTTTGTATCTCCACGAGCATTTACCAAAACAATGATTTGCGTTTTCTAGTGTACCATAGGATCACAGTGTCTCAAAAGCACTGTGTTCTGTCCTCTTGGGTGGGCAAAATCTTTCTCTTGGGTGCTTGGGTGCATTTCAGGGAAGTGTCCTTCCTCGAGTTTAAAAAATAATCTGACAAAAACATTTGTGTCTTGGTTTAGGGTAAATTTGGGAGGAAATTTCTGAATGGGGTTTTTTTGAAAAGCAAATTTAAACAGCCCTTCCCCCCAGCCGGTCTGGGGAAATAACTTTTTAGAGAAGAGTGGAAAAAAAGCCTTATTTATTTAATAAACAAAATGCCCACAAGCATAAAGAATGAATAATAACAATAATAATAATATGAAACAATAAAACTTCTCGCTGCTCTGGAGAGAGATGGCAAAACTCAGAGTTCGTGTTAGGAGTTTGTTTATCAGTCCTTTCAGTGTTGAAAAATGCCGAGCCCCGGCCCGGTGGGCTACGGGTGTAAGATCTTGGTGCTTTTTTGGGTTTTTCAGTTTAGAGCAGATTTAAACAGTCTTAAAGAAAAATAAAATAATAATAAAAAAAAACAGTCTAGGAAAGCTTCTTTGCCTCAGTTAGCTAGACTAACAAAAGGAGAAAAAAAAACTTTTTCTGGCTGCCTTCTGTGCATCTGACGAAGGAAAAAAAAAGAAACTACACAGTCCTAAGGACGAGAGCAGATTCAGAGGAGTGAGTTTGTTTCTCAAAACAAACTGCGCGCTTTTTTTTTCTCTGCTCACTCTTAGAACCACTCTTAAAGATACAGAACACAGAACAGACGATTTGGGGATACATAGTCACTTTAGGACAATTTGTCACCACACTCAACAAGACAATGTTCAAATGTCCAAAACATTTCTAGTCTCATCGAAACTTTGTTTGCCTGATATCCAAGGAAGAGTGGAATGAGAAGAAGAATTAACTTACTTAAGACAAAGAAAAATCTTAATAATCCCTTAATTAAGCCATTGAAAAAAG
This sequence comes from Trochalopteron elliotii, assembly GCA_024734555.1. Taxonomy (NCBI): domain Eukaryota; kingdom Metazoa; phylum Chordata; class Aves; order Passeriformes; family Leiothrichidae; genus Trochalopteron; species Trochalopteron elliotii. The sequence goes on from JANPWX010000013.1 coordinate 10,176,888, forward strand.
CACATCTATTTGCACAAAATGTCAGTTGGCACTCATAGGGTATATATGAAAAACAGGAGTGACCGCAAACTCAATGCATGTATTTGACATGGTACGACAACCTTGACCAAACCTGGTGCCATACCTGGATATGTTTGTTTTCCCTCCTTCTACATTTGCAATTAGAAGAGATTGCAAGAATTTTTTCACTTAATGAGACTTCAAGATAAGCAAAGTTGGAAAATGCAGATACTAGATGTATGATTGTCTTCTAACTTCACAGCATCTTGTTACTGTGAGTTTTTAGGATAATGTATTTTAAATGTTTGCTAATAAGCCAGATTTGAAATTACTAGAGTTATTAAATATTTGGATGATTGAATTAATTTGTCTTATTCTTTTTTTCTTCCTTGCCATTTTCATATCTGTGTTTTCACCAGGCTGTTTTTTATTTTTTCTATTTTTTGTAATACAGTAAGTAAAAGAGGAATTTTTATCCTTTATCAGACGTGGACTAGACCAAAATAATTAATTTAGTTTTCAGAATGTCTCCCCTAACTTTGCTGTCAATCTGAATGGAAAATTCATAGCAGGACACAAGATTTTTAAGGTTGTGTTAGTATAAGTCAGCAGTCAAACTATTATAATTTAAACATACTGTGTAGCCCTAGAGAGTTCATTTTACAAGAAAGATTAGGTGCATTGGAGATCAATATGAGTGAACGTCTCTTTGCCATTATGTTGATGTTTGTGGGAAAATTGGTGGGGTTAGCGTCTAATAAGACAACATACTGTTGTAAAATTTCAGTCAAAAAAGTTAAGACAAAAGAAAAAGACAGGGTCATAGTAATGTTGTTTTTCTGTTGCATGTCTATGTTCCATCTTTATTATTTCAGAATCCTGTTATTTTTGAATCTCTTATTTACTGAAAATAAAGGAAACCTTTCCTGCATTTCAATAACAATGAGTAAAGGCAGAAATTTGCTGAGGTTTTTCTTAGTTGATATCAAAAATCTTGATATATGTTTATATGTGAATCATACCAAATTATATTTGGTTTCTTATTTAGTTCATATATTATGGCATTTTAGCTAACATTTAGTGCAAAATGTTTTTCAGGAAGTTAATTGAATGCATATTTTATTAAATCTTCTCATATTAATCTTATTTAGTCATCAGGTGATGCAGAAAGGATTAATGTAAATTCCATTCAACCAAATCACAATTCACACTGAAATCATATTATAAACTGTTACTTAAAACCATCTAAGAAATATGACTTGTTGAAGTGTAAAGACAAACAGTTCACTTCTGTCTTGTTGAGAAGGGAATTGAAATCAGAATCTCTGGGCTTAGTTCAGTGAACTTAAGGAGATTTTTTTTTCCTTTTCCTGTAAGAGACATAGGAAAGTCAGTTCAATGGAGACTGGAAAGGAAGTTATATAGATGTAGCAGAATTTCTTAGGGAAAGGGGACATGATCTGTGTTTGGACTGTAATTGAATCACCCAGACTGGGCCTCATGGTTGAGGCCTGTAGGAGTTTGTGGCGCAGGTAGAAATTCAGCTGCCAAGTCTGTGGTGCAGTTAAAGTTACAACTTACGGTGTTAGCAAGGGACAGAGGGTTTTCTAGTAGGTAGTAAGTACAGCAATTAATGTGGACACAGTAGCTGCCTTAAGAGTTTGTTCAACAATAAGTGTTTGCATTTTTCCCCGTGCTGTATGCCAATGAAGATGCACCTGTAAATGTAAACTATGTGGTGATGTACATAACCTGCCATTTTAGCCAGAATAAACAGAGAACGTAGCACTAACCATACTGGTCGGATCTGCATTTTGCTCTCGCCCAAACTTCCCATTATTCGGGGTTCCCTCACTATTTATGGATAATTGATGGAAACTATTAATTTTTTTAACAGCAGAACATCCAAAGCTTTTGATCATTTTGGGTAATTTTTTGTACATATATGAAGACTTTATTTTAGTCCAAAGTGACTTTAAAAAACTTTAAAATATTGACTTTTTTTCTTATTGGATATTTCTTAAAATAGCATGCCTGTACAAAGAGACTGTTTAGAATTATACTTGCTTTGGTAAAAAAATATTTTATTAGTCCTTATTATTATGTCCAGAATTGTGGTTTCATCTGTTTTATTAATATATGTATACAGTGATGGCATGAAATAAATGTGCATTTTTTTCAGGATTTATTATTTTTGAAAATAGGTAAAGTAGTAAATTTTCTTCATTCTATAAAGAACAAAGTGACTACATTTTGTAATCCTACTGGCATTAATCATGGCACATTGAATTACTCACATCTGACTCTGGGCTATTGATAGCAAACATCTGCAGTATAAAATAAATCAAAGAGGGAAAGGATAACTTGGAAAATAATGCTTTATATTCAATTTCCAGTTCCTTTGACAGCTAGGAACATTTATTTTCCCTGTGTTTTGGGTAAAACAAAATTATTTTTTCCTTAAATTTTGCAAGGATCAGATTTCTATGCAACTTCCCTTTATCTTCTGAATCAAGCTGTTGATGAACAAGGGTTGTTTATGTGGTCCAGGCCAAATGGGTTAATTTTTTTTCTTAGAGAGAACAATTGCACCTTCCCAATATGATTTGTGTCCCACCAAACATATGTAAATAGTTCCATTGCAGAACTGAACATTTTAAAAGACAATTCATCATGATCTAATGATAAAATAATACAAGTAATAAATAATGATAATAAAACAAGTCAGCATTTATTAGACGACTGATATTAAGCAAAAATCCTGAAATCAAAACAAAACTGCACTGAGGAAAGCCTTTATCATGCAAAGCAGCATAAGACACCTGCAGACCTTTTTTTCCCCTTGGGTTTGTAAAGTACAAGTTCATGTGTTCTTCAGTGGCAAAGCTAGTTAAAAAAAAAATCACTTTTCTAACACCACTTGCTGATTCCTGCCTCTGTGTTAGAATTTGTCACTTCTTCAAATGTACCAGTGAAACTATTTATAATGCTGTGCAGCAAAGTGAATCATTGATGTGAATAACAAACCTTGGAGACTCTCATTAATACAGTTCACTTCAGGGACCTATTTTACATTATGGCCTTACAAATGTTTTCAACAGCACAAAAGAGAGGATGGTGAATGAGAACAAGCAGTTGGGGGTCAAGGTGTATGTATTTGCGTAAGGAGTGAGGACCTCTTAAATTAGTTTCACTTCCAAGGAAAATATATGTAGAACTGTGCTCTTAGTCTTCCACCTGCTTTCTTCTTTATATAAAACTTCTATTCACATTATGTTTTTGTTCCTCCCTCCAGGGGGTATTCACTACTTAAAGCAAATGTCTGGTAGTTGAAAATTCTATTCTCTTCAGCAAAGTGTAATTTCTCAGGTTAGGAGGGCCCCAATGAATTCCCAATAGCACTGCATGCACTACCATAAATATCTACAATTCCTGTCACAAGGTAAGAGTTTTAACACATTGTTTTCTTTCTTTATTTCAGATTTTATTTCAGATATATTTTTCTTTATTTCAGATATACTCTTTATTTCAGATCTATTTCAGATATTTCAAATACTTTCTTTATTTCAGATATAGAGAGAAAGGAAAAAGAAGTCAGGCGTAATGATGACAAATGTATTCACATATTGCCTATGCAGCTAGTCCTCCTTCTATTGTGATTAACAAATTCCTCTTTTACTTCAGCTGAAACAGATTCTGAAAAGCTGTAGATGGACTGAAATAGTAAATTGAAACAATACATTACAAGTGCTACCCACAATCTCTCCAATTTCATGCTAGATCTTACATTTATGTGATGTAATACCTGCCTATTTCACAAAATTTTAAAGAAGAATGTCAACTATTGCAAGTATGAAAAAACCCTACGGTCTGGGAAAACACTGGATACAAAAAGTCCTGAATAAAGACTACAGCTTCAGTAGAAAAATATTACTTGTTTTTGGGGGGTTTATTTTCAGATATTTTCTGTTCAAAATGAGACAAATGTTTCACTTACTAAGTAATGTAAAACTATGCAAGTTATCTTATATACCCTGTCCAACCTCCCACTTAAAGCCCATTGCACAGGACCATATCCAGATGACTTTTGAATATCTCCAATGAAGTGTGCTGGTTTTGGTAAGGGTCGAGATTTTTTTTTTAAAAATGGCTGGTATGAGGCTGTGTTTTGGATTTGTGCTGAACACAGGGTTAATAATATAGACCTGGGGTTTTTTACTGCTGAGCAGGGCTTACCAGGGCCAAGGCCTTTTCTGCTTTTCACACTGCCAAGGAAGTTATGGGTGCACAGGAGGTTGGTCAGAGAAACAGCTAGAACAGGTAACCCAAACTGGCCAAAGGGATATTCCAGACCACCTGGCATCATGCTCTGTATATAAAGGGGAGGGAAGAAGGAGGAAGGGGGATATGCTTGGAGTGATGATGCTTGTCTTCCCAAGTCACTGTTATATATGATGGGACCCTGCTATCCTGGAGATGGCTGAACACCTGACTGCCCATGGGAAGCTGTAAATTAATTCCTTGTTTTTCTTTGCTTCCGTATTCAGCTTTTGCTTTCCCTCTTCACTGCTGAGTAAGAGGTGCAGTAGAGCAGCACTCCTCATTGGCTTAATAGCAGAAGATAATCATCAAAGCATCCTAAGAACCTCTCATATTGCTTACATCCTGCTAGGTTCTCCTAAACACCCTCCATAGATGTAGATGAAGACCCCCATGAGGATCAGGGCCTGCAAACCTGAGGGTGCTCCTGTTTGTAGAGGACCTGATACACTCATTATTTCTGGTTAGGTGTCTTACAGCAGATACCCATTATAATGTCACTTGTACCTTTCCTGTCTTTTATCCTGACTTGTAAGTTCCCTGATGATTTCTCATCAATCCCCCCACAGAGGTCCATTCACTCTAAGTGCTCTTGCACATAGAGGTCAACTCTATCATCTCCCCTTTCTGCCTTTCTTGAAGAGCCTGTGCCTCACCCTTGCAAGGGTAACAATGTAACCCAAGCTTTTTTGCACACTCTTGGCACCTAGAGTAAGATTTTCTGGTTCCCCACACGCAGCCCTCTTTATCTTTTCTCTGACCTGATCTCTGCATCTCTCTCAAGTGAGATCCACACCATATTGAAAATCTGATATCTAGTCAGAAGTGATTACAGTTTGTGGTACAGGCACAGAGGAACACTTCTCTTCAGGGCTGCTCTGAATCCATTCTCTGCCTGTGTTTGTACTTGGGATTGCCCCAGCCCAAGTGCAGTACTTTGTACTTGGCCTTGGGAAACTTCATGAACTGTGAACATGCCCATTTGTCAAGACTGTCAAGATCCCTCTGGATCGCATCCTTTCCCTCCAGTGTGTCTGACCATGAAAGCTGGTATCATCCCCAAACTTGCTGACTGTATACTCAATCTCAGAGTCCATGTTGCTGGAAAAGATGTTAAACAGCACCAGTCTTGATACTGACCCCTGAAGAGCCCCACTTATCACTGGTCTCCACTTGGACGCTGTCATTCACCACAACTATTTCAGTGCAACCATCCAGCCCATTCTGAATCTATTGAATGATCCATCCAAAAAAATCCATGTCTTTCCAATTAAGACATAAGAGTGCTGTGTGACTCAGTGTAAACATTTTGCACAAACTGGTTAGAAGACAGCAGACACTTTTCTGTTCCCAAAAAAATGCTGTAACTCCATCATTGAAGGCCACAAAATTTGTCAGACACCATTTACCATCGTTAAGCCTTGAAAGGAAATAGAATTTCTCTCACCTCAAAAGAAATGGAATTTGACTTTTTCTTTCTGTGCAAATCATTGCCTGGTTACAATGATTTCTTAGCAGATAGCCAGTCAAAAGATTAATAGAATTAGAATCGTTGTAAAATAAGCCTGTTCTCACTGACAGCTAGCTTGGCTTTTTCTTCCTTCTTTTTGAAAGATAGTAAACAGAAACAAAGCCCGCAGCAATACAAAGAAAGCTAGCACATGAAAGAGGGATTAGCTTCAGGAGGGTATGACAGATGTAAAGCGCTTTGCACACATTGCTATGTGATGTTCGACATATGTTGTCAATTAAAAATTGCTTAAGAAATATTTAACAAGGCAAAGCTAACATACCCCTAGTTTGTACGAATATATTGAGCTTGTGCATCACTGCCTCTAGTTTAATTTTTTTCAGTTTGTTGTAAGCTGAAGAGAACCTTATATAACATGACTCTCAGCTACCTTATGCTTAAAGTACCATTTAATTCAAAGTATTGGAAAACAGTGTTTGTTTTATCTTTTGGTAAGACAATGACTGGATAAATTAGCAAGGCAGAGGACCTGCTAAACTGACTAAAATTAGTTTTCTGCAGTAAAATATAATTTGCTGCATTTTTAAAAATAGGCATCTAAATACTTTCAAGGTATCATAGGCTTTGCCACATTCTTTAACTAGAATTTTCTGATTTCAATAACTCCGAAATTTTCCTAGTGAACTTCAAGGCATAAGACACAAGCTCCTATGGTAAATTCTATTTTATCATCTTTATTATCTCCTACTCCTGAATCTATCTGCAGGCAAGGCAGTTTGGGTTTGTTTGGGTTTTATTTTTTAAATGATGATGTTTTGTGCCCTTTTCAACCCTCAAATAGCCACTAGACATTATTCGCTTTATTCTGCCCCAAATACAAGCATCTTTCTACACGACTGTAAAGCCTCCATAAAATAACAACATTCTTGTTGAACTCTGATGCCTCAAGATGTCTTCACAAAAAATGTACTTCTAATGTTAGGATATTCCTGAAAGCACTTTTTTTTTTTTTTTGTGTGTGTGTGTGTGTGTGTGTGTGTGTGTGTGGCCACAAATCAAGAGCTTTTTACCCCTGACAGCACACAGGTTTGCAGTCATCTATAAAAAAATACTATTTGTGGCTGTGGTATATATATGAACTCCTTTTTGGAGGAAGAGGAACTGAACATGTGGAAGAAATCATTGATAGGCCCACAGATACTTCGTAATATCTTATCACCTCTGCTAACTCCTGAAATGTTCTCACAGTGAGTTAACCTTTCAGTTAAAGCCTATATTTCTACTTGTAATATTGCTGTCTTGAACCTCCTCTTACGGAATTCTGTTTCCAATCATAAAATATGAGTGTATAAAAATAAAAGTTACAGTGTTTATTCCAAGAGTCTTTATACTTGTTAAACACATATGCTGCTGCATACATCATCTGCCGACCAAATGTCAGTTCAACTCCTACTTCCCTTTAAATAAGGTATAAAAGAATTCAGGAGGTATTCATGGAACTGTGAACTGAATGTGCCTTAAGTGTGTTGTTGATTGGGGAATTTATACTAAATTAGTGTGCTGATGGATGTTTGGCTATGAATTGAACTATTAACTAAGAAAAACTGAAACATACTCAAATATTGCAATATATATTATTTTAAAGAAACATTATAGAACAGAGTTTGCTCCCTCAATGAGAGACAGAAAAAGGCATGGTGAAGGAAATAAGATGGATTTTCTGAATATATAACCCTGGATCTACTGAGCAATTACATTGGTTTAGATCCTTATTTTTCTTCCTGCTCCTTTTTAAAATATGTACTATGGGGTTATAAGCATATTTTTTTTTTCAAAAGTGACAAATGTAATGATTCTAAGAACTGGTAGATCATGTTGTACAATCCAATTTAGAATCCAAACTATAAAAAATATATGCAAAGCATATTGGGATTTTTTTTGGTTTGGGTTTTGTTTGGTTTTTTTTCAATAATTAAATTCAAGTCTGATAACAGTGCAATGTTTTCAGAAATTTTATTATTATTATTATTCAAGTATACCACATGAGTATTTTAGTAATGGCAAGAGGATTTGTTTATTGTATGTTCTGCTAGATGCAGTACTAAACGTAGTAGGTTTTTTAGTTTTACAAATCTAAACTTTGTTGCTTAGATACACCTTTCAGTATTGTTTGGTTAAGTATATCCTCCACAAGAAGGATTGAAAACCATGTGGGCTGTGGAAGTCTCAAGTCATGGTAGCTTATTAAGAGCAGAGAGAAGAAAACTTAGGAAATAGTATATATTTTAAACCTTTCTTTTTGTCCACACAGGCCTTACCTAAGGTATCATTACTGAGAAAGAAAGGCTGCCATGAAATTTATCAGCGATGTGCAGAACTTGAATTGAAGTTCACACAAACGAATGAAAAATGGCCTAATAGTGAATAGTGAAGTTATGTCCTTCTTGAAGTAATTTAAACTGTTTTACTGTGTTGGAACTTAATATGAAATATACTTATTTTCTTTGCCATTGTAAAGGATCTTCAATATTCTGAAATAGTAGCAAAGGATTAACACTTGTTAGATTTTTGTATTCTGTTATTTTTTGGTAGGGTGTCTTTCAATTTTTATTACTGCATTAAATTTAGTTTATCAATGGTCATTTTCAAATAAACAAATTCTCCTGTTTTTATGCAGGAAAGGCACAAAAATCAAAGTGTATCAAATCTATTCCACCATACTGCTATGACATATTTTCTGCCATTTTTCAGGTACCAGTTACTTTTCTGTTTTGATTTTAGTCTCATGGTCCAATGGCCCAAATTTGTTTTGTTTGTTTTGGTGGGGTTTTTTTGCTTGGTTGGTTGGTTGGTTTTTGGGTTTTTTTTAAAGCTGTCTTGGTTCCAGGCAGGACAGGTTTAAACTTCTACAGTAGTCATGAGGACCTAAATGTTAATGTATGCCACCTCACCTCAATGTCAGGGGAAAGCGAGTCTCCTTCCACAAGGAAGGGGTCTCCTCTGGTTGGGCTGGCAGGGCTGCAGTGAGGTTGTAGGCTCTGTGGTGAAGGTTCTAACATGTGAATCATTCTCTCTGTTGTACACTGTTGTTATTAATATATTTGCTGTTAATGTTGCCTTCTCTTAACTCATTACTTTTTCCAGCAAATTGTTCCTATCTCTACCTGTGGTCTTTGCCTTTTGTGCCTTAGATTCTCCTCTCCAACCCATAGCATGAGGGAGGAAGAAGGGAGAGAGGGAAATGAGAAAGTGGCAGGTGCTTTTAGTGGGAGCACTAAATTAGAGAATACCCTTCCTAAACCACACCAAAATCAAAGTTGGTTTTATCACATTTCTTATATGAAAGTATATTTGTTTCTTATATGAAAGAATACTTGTTAGTTTGTTATAATGATTTGCTAAGAACTACATTAGCATTCATATACAGATATTCAGCTTTCTGGTTGAGTTTGCAAATCTTGAGAGCTAGCACTAATTGCAATAGGTCTGCAACTTTATCACTGTCATCACCTAAGCAGTGCCAATTAATGCCAGTTCTGAATTTGCAGCAGTTATGCAGGTATTTAGAAAATTCATAGCATATTTGTGAGGGTTTTGCTAATCTACAGGGTTTTTTTCAGTCATAACAAAGTGACAAAATATGATTATCTGTTTCATTAAGATAATTTTAGGTGCATCATAGATGCAACCATTTATAGATTATAGAAGTTTTCTCCTGGAGATATCTGTTTATGTTCTCATTTCTGGCACTCACATATCTATAATTTTGATGATCTGATCTTTCCTTTATTAAAAGTCATGGCTCGAAATGTGTAAAAATATAAACCTCATTAATTATTAAGTAATATAGACAAAAAATGTCCGTGTCCCTCTCTTTTCTACCTATTTAATAGAGGTCTTCAAACCTTGTAAAAGCAGACAGAGAAGTTGTGTACTATGGTGGTGAGCTAGCATGCATATCCATATTAAGTTTCTTTAGCACCAGCCCACACTAGAATGCATTATGACTATTGCAGCAGCTCAAGAGCCTGTATCCTTAATGACTCTATATAAACTTCCCACATCAGTAGTGAGACTTCTTGAAACTAGGCCTCTCTTTTCAGCCTGTTAATGCAATTGTCAACTTGTACCAATTACGGAATGGCTTATTGTATAATTTTTTCTTGATGGACTACATATGTCAAAAACTTTTGGCTGTTATTTGTTTTTGATATGAGCTACTTCTGTGGAAATGGTCACATCCTCTCTATCCCCTCAGGCTGTAACATGTGTGGCAATGTCCTTAGGCTGTGCTTAGCAGAAAGCAAACTTGGGGCCAGAAGTCTGGGAGAGTGAACAAATTAGAATTTAAAGAGATTTATCTTACTTTTCATTCTGTGTGCAACTTCCTGCACATAGGTCCCACGATAGAGGCTGTCATCTGAAACTAAGCTGGCTGTGCTGTGCTTTAAACTTTCATTGTCTTATTGCAAAATCTGAATCAGAGTTTTTTGTGTTTTTTTTTATCTGCCAGTTTAGATATGGAATGGAAAGTGAAAGTTTACAACAGCACGGAAGTGGCTGAACAGGTAGTGACAGTTGAGTTTGCACTGAAGAGTTCCCTTATGCAGAATTTAGTGCTGTCAGAGCTATCTGTCTAAACCCAGGTGATGAGAACACAGTTTTTAACCCTTTGGTGAATTTTATATCCAAGTCTTCACATTGACTTTACTTAATCATAACTCATCTATATTATGATGGCTGTAGAAAGGCATGAAAAATCCTGATGTGCAGTGGCCCAGAAGTACAAAAATCAGACTCAAGTAAAAATATGCATCCAGTTTCTATACACACAAGAGTAAATTCCAGAATGTGAACAACTGAAAAATATTTAACATGAAAAGGTGTCTGAAGTGGAAAAGATAAAAGTAGGGACTTTGCCTAATTTGCTTGGTTTCTGTCATTTGGAATATTTCTTTTTGTTTTTTCATAGACAACATTCTTAAAGCACATCTTCTTCTTGTTTTAAATTTTGCACAATTTTGTTGGTTCTTTCCTGTTCCAGTTCTTAAATTAGAAAAAATACTAGTCATTAATTTGATGAATTACTACCTAGTCAAATAACTCAGATATTTTTTTTCACATAGTCCCTGAAAAAGAAAATTCATTCTGTTTCTTCTTCTGAAATACTTCCTTATTTTCACCCTTAAGTTATCTACAGTGTGGTATGGCTGAAGTTTTATGCTGCTCGAAGACACGATTGAGGAAACAAGTTAAAAAATAGAATAGTGACTATCTTTAAAACCTGTGTATCTTTAGAACCTAAAGCCCGGTAACTTTGATATAGGCACTTGTATAGGGAAAGATTTTTAAGGCAGACTAACACAATGCTTTGAAGAAATCAGTGCTACATCTGCCCAGACAGTGGAAATTGCTTAGAACTTCTTGTACAGTTGTGTAATGCAGGGAGTTAATGGATTCCTATTTAACTTCACTTATGACATTGTATATTTTGAGGAGAAATAGATGAAATGAACTTCATTTAATATCACAGACAGATGGAAACCGGTTTTATTTTGTCACATATTTTATTAAAATTTTCCACAATTTGGCTTCTTTGTCATGCTTCGGAGCTTTATTTTTCACTATTGTGACAGAATACGAAAATCTTTATATTTCCTCACAACAGAGTTTGAGATCACAGTACTTTTGATGCTAAAATGAATTTATTTCAAAATATGGAAAAAAAATGGAAAAAAAAATCTCTTCTCATTCACTAAAAATGTAAATTGTGTGGATTTTTCAATTCATGTTAGAATCTTGGTTTTTAAAAACTAAGATTTATGGACCTATTCATAACATTACCAAGATTCAAAATACCACTGGATCTAATACTTCACTTTCAGATATATAAATGGTCAGTATATTATGGCTGAAAAATCTCTTTGTCAAGGCTGATTCATCATAGAGAGAATCTCAGGGATTTTGTAGCTGAAGTTATGCTGGTCAATTAGACAATAACAAAGAACATTAGTGGACATTAGCTATAATGCTTATTTTATAAAGTTCTGCAGAATCTTTTCAGCTCATAAAAAGTGATTCTGGTCCTTTTCAGGCACCATTGAGGTGGGAACATGAGTAAGGAAGCATTTCTAATAGGCATATTTGGACCTTGCCACTCTGTTTTGGAAGGTAAGGGCACATCAAAGAATGGATACGAGCCAGTCCATGTTACACAGCCTCTGTGTTAGTGAACAATCCCAGGATTACTAATGCAGATATACATGTGTATTTCAAATTGTATTGATAAATTCAGCCACCATTAAAATTTATTTATTATGACTTGGACTTAAATTTGGACTTTAATGACTTTTCTTTCTTCCAGTCTCACACATATTTTGTACTTACTTATTCTTGTCTTTCACTTTGGCTCTTCTCTAGGTCTTTCTTTTGCCCTCTTTTTCACCCTCTTTTAAGAATAATGATCTATATATCTCTCGTTGCAGGGAAGAGCAGTGCCCTCTTTCTCTTTGTTCTGTTACACTCCACCCACTGTTCTGTTCTCCTTCATTGTCCCTGTTGAGTTATCTCTAAGCTTTTTATCCACATTGTTTCTTGTCTTTTGCTCACTCCCAGTCACAATGAAGTTGTGGCATGTTCAAGTTCCAGGTCAAGTGTTATAATTGGGAAAATGTTGGATTCCAACTTAACAGTTACAAATTTAGGTGTGAGTTGAGATAATTTTAGAAAGACTCTAAAGTTTTAAATGTGTATACTAATTTATTTATTTTCCAAAAGAGAGGAAAAAATAAAAATTAGTAATTTATTAAATTCACTGTATCGAATTGCCTTTCTGATAACAGGTCTTTATTTGCATAAATCTGAGACTAAATATATTTAAATGCTTAACCAGGCTACCAGAAAGCAAATCTAAATTAAAATTGAACATTTTCTTCTTTTTTTTTTTTTTTTTTTTTAGTTATGAAAAACTCTAGAGAGAAAATAAAAATAGAGTAATGCAACATTCTTTTTTGGTATCCTGAGCCCAGCTGGAATAACTGCAGAGGAGACTGTATTTATCACAGCAACACTCCAGCAAGGTTAAGCTTCTTACCTTTCTTCCTTTATGGATTAGACTTCTATTACACTTTCTGTCAAGACAGTAAATTGACATTCTGTGTTGACTGCCACACAGTCTTGTTATATTTCTTGTTTCTTTTGAAAATTAATTTCTTGCATTTTTAGCTACTGATCTTTATTTCAAAACCTGTTTATATTAACTCTTAATATATGCATAAGTATATTTATACTGTGGAGCAAAGTTTTTCAGTATAAAAACTAATGCAGATTGTCCAATAAAGAAAACATAAGCAAACTCAGAGAGCAATAAGGAGCAAATATGATGCTGTTTTAAAATGAAGAAATATTTTATATTTTTCTGGCATTGTGTATTTGACTTTATAAATCCAAAATATGTTGCTAATATATTCAAAAGATGGGAGTATAGACTTCCAATAAATATTCCTGATAATCAGCTGTATGTTTTTAAAACATGAACTATTCTCTATTATCAAAAGTTTTGGTGACTTCAGAGGTAGTAAATTAGTTTCAGAAGACCACAATCTTGAAACTGCTTGTAGCTTAGACTGAACTCTTCTATTACCATAGTCTATTAAACACTATGGCCTGGTTTCTTCCTAGTTCTTTCCAAAAAACAGGGAAGGTCATCTACAGTCTTTTCACAGCATATATATAGGGATCAGGAATGACAGTCATCCCTTGCTTTGCTGTTTGAAATAACATCTCTCTGGAACTCTCCTGAGTGCAATGTTGGGAGAAGATGACATTAGCTGCACAACCCATATAGCCTGTGGTTAGCCTGGTGAAACAAAACTGGCACACAGGAGAAAGTTTGCTTTGCCTGTTAGTAAGCTGGAAGAAGTATTCTAAAAGGCACTTCTAATTTGTTTACACTGGCTTGTTTTTCTAGTCCAAAGGTGTTGACTTCTAAAATTTTTTACCTGTCTCTTTGTATTTCATAAAAATATTTAGCTGTCAGCTGAGATTCAGAGCTCCTAGTCTTCTCTTTAAGCTATTTCACTCATTTTTGTCTTTAAAGGTGAGATGTATTATGTTCTAAAAGTGCCTGTTATTGCCTGTTTCCAAAAAAAGAAATCCATCCATATGCAAGTGTTTGTAAAGTTTATAGCTAGGTGAATTGAATTCCACACTAAATGTCATTGAAATCTAATTTTTTTCAAATTAATTGTAGCTCTTTAGGCTGTCATACCCAGATTACATTTTAGTCTTACAGATTCTTGATGTCCAGCATGCCCAAGGAGAAGTCCCATGACTAAAACCTAGTCCAGCATCTTTGGTTATTCAGTCCTCTTTTTTTTTCTTTTTTTTTTCTTTTGCCTTGATAAGTTCATATTGTTTTACTTTTATTCATTATGAATGCCGTTGCAAATAAAATTCTCTCTCATTGACTTCGGAGTATAGCACTCTTCCATGTTACTTTACTGGTATCCATACTGAGTCAAATACAAATGACGTATTTTATCTTTCAAGACCTTACACAGAATCCTGCTTTGTTCCTTCATTCAGCATTGAGGGCCTGACTCCTGATTCTAATAATTAGAAATTTAACAAGAGGATAAGTGATTCTCAATGATTGCTCCCTTGTCATTCCTTTTCATCATTGCTATTTCACAGAATCATGCACAAAACACCTTAACAATGTTTGTGTTGACACCTCTCTTTTGCTATGATGCTTAGGAAAAAGTAGCAATTAAGCTGATGATGTTTTGAGATCACTGCTGATTTCTTTTTTCATCAAATGTGTCATTGTTTCCTTGTAGTCTCATGTTTCTGTCTGCGTCTAGTTCTGTATCTTATATCATATGTGGGGAAAGAGCTCTCTAACACTACCTGTCTAGGTGAATACCTATTCCAAACTAGTCATCTTTGGTCCCTCTCCAGTTGAACTGGAGAGATACTTGAATAAGTGGGGTTGCGTCACATTCCAGAATTCACAGAGGGCCCTTGGCTTGGCATACACAGCAAAGCTTAACCTAGAAGTCTAGCTTTAGACAGCTAAAGGTAGCTGAGCTTCATCATGCTTCTGAATTTTAGGTTGTCTGAGACATAAACAAATTTGCTTCTGCCTTCATTCATGTTTAAATACAGTGGGATCTAAGTCCACAATTGGGTGTGGACTAATTACCAAAATAAAACAGTTACTAATATAAAACTGAAAATACAATCACTAGAGTAAAATTAAAACCAAAACTTAAAAAATGAAAAATAATTAAAAAAAAAAGTTATGAGGCACAATCCACCTTCAGGAGCAAGAGTTGTAGATCCCTGCAGTTCAACCTTCCCTGTAGTTTACTTTTCATGGGCATTAATATTTTAATACTACTGACCGTTTCAATTGAAATCACAAAAAAGCTCCCCCTGCCCACCATTACTATAGTAATAGAAATAATTTTAAGGGACACTTTTTGATCAGTGATTAATTAGTAACAATGTTTCATCAGAAAAGTTATATTTTTAAATGCACAGTCACTATTACTGCATTATAGCTTAAAACATAATGACAGAATGCAGCTATTTTTGAATTGAATATTTAAAGTGGGCAGGTAGTGAGAGAGAAAAAACATCTAATGTAACCAATTAGAGACAATGCAATCTAATGTAATTTAACCATTGACACATGCCATTACTGATTAATAACAGTTTTAGACTAAGCCTAATCACCTTCTTTCTTATTGCAAAATTTAAGCCCAATTCCAGTATTTTTAAATAAAACTTTTGCCTCCATCTGTCAAAGAAGAGCAACAATACACATATTGGCATTCATGATTGTCTTCATGACAATCTTTTGACAATCTTCTTTTATATAATTACATCTGTTATTAAAAATAAAAATCCCCCAATGTTTCTAGCTATGCAATTTTAAAACTGTTTTAAAGAGCAGTGAAGATAATATTCTAATATTTGCGCATTTTGTACCACTTGATTTCATATTCTGAACAGCACACAAACAGTCAATTCAAACAAAATATTTTTATTTAAGGTAAGAAATATATATTTAAATTAAGGAAATATGACAAGACAACCTCTAAATTACTGGTTAAGACAAAAGCTTCTAATCTTTTCTGTATATATATTCTGTAAGCAGAGAGCTGCTGATACCTTCCTTATAGTGGTTTTGCATTTTTTCTTGATGTAGTTTTCCCCATCTTTCAGGATACACTGTCACCTAAAGTAACTTCTAAGTATTCTGGACCGCTGAAAGAACAACCATTGAGTGGATCACAGTATAAAGTCTTCAGGTGGGTAAAGAATCAAACCAGAGTGATGCCACCTCTGTTTAGCCAGAATATGTGCAGTGAAAAAATGTGCTAACTAAAAGCTTAAATGCAAGAAGCAATTACCACTTTCAATCTGCTATGAATGATTTTTCAACAGTAAGTGTATCAACTTCTCGGCAAAAATATTAGGCTTAGCTGTCTTGGTGACATCTGAAAATCACAGTGTTTTTACTACACTCTATTAATTCTCTCTACTCTAGCAAGCTCTTGTTTTGCAGAAATAGTGTAATTATGAATTCTCCTTCCACACTTACTTTGAAAATTATAATTTCTTGTTTATGAAAATTAATTTATATTAATTAATTAATATAAAATCAAATGTATCTGTTTTCCATCAACAACTCTTTACAAGCACAAACATTGATCCAGGGCTAGGTTAGATATTTCACTCACTTAAAACAGAAAAGCTTTTTTTTTTTTTTTCTCTTTGAACTGCATCGTCTACTCAAGTAATTTGAAGGCCATGGTGCTAAATACCTTCTGATTTTTTCCCCTACTTTTCAAACTTTTAAAATATTTTTTCTAGTAGATTCCATTGATAGAAATGGCTAACAGAGTTTCTTACTGTTCAAAGATATATTTTTTTTGTATTATGAACAATGTTAAACATTCAACTTTCAATAATTAAGTACTATATTTTGTCAGGCTTGGATGTTGTAGCTATTTCTCTACCTCTCTTTTTTTTATTCTTTTTTGTTTCCCCTTTAAATCTAGGGTGTGGAAACTTCCCATTTCTTTTCTTGGCCTTTGTATATGTATTTTCTACATTTCACATCAGATTTTTAGTTTATTCTAATGTGAGAAGTGACTCAATTTCTAGGATCACCTCTAAAGTTTATTTTTCATGTCCACTATTTTTGAAAGCCTGCTTGTGTTGAAGGTGCCCTTGCTTTCTTCCTCTGGTACATTTTGATTAATCTTAGCACATATTTGAATTTGATTCCTTTGTGAAAACTGTGTGGTTCTTGGTGTGCACTAAACGAAAAGTAAATAGTCATCTAAAATCTTCACAAGTTACCTGTAAATGCTGAAAGCTAGTGGTACTATGAAAGGTGATCCCATTCAACATTACATACCTACTTTAACTGAAAATTGCAACTTATGGGACACATCCTACCACAGCCAGAAATTACATTTTCTGATTTCTAGTGCAGGTCTCCATCCCAAGATCATGTACAGAACACCAATAAGAGACTGTGTTAATTATTGGTCTGGTTTGGTGTATATTTTCGTTTATCTATGCTACAAGCTGATAATTTTCATCAAATGATTTCTTTAAAGTGTCACAGCAGTGAAAAGATTCTGAAAGAAAATTCTTGAAGCCATAGTGTCTGAATGAACTGGGGTAAATGAAATACAATATAGCAAGAAGCACAGCAACTTTTGTGGGACAGATATAATGAGATTGATAAAACTTATCATCTTTGGCACAGTACTGGTGTGGTACAAGATAAGAGCTTGGGAAGCTGAGACAGGTATAATTTTGAACACTATTGGAGGTTTGAAGAAGTCAATGAAGAGGAAGAAACTCATCGCACATAAAAGTGAGATGAAAGGAATTAGCAGAGATATTCTTCGAAGCTACATTTTGAATTTACTATTATAGGGTTTGACAGACATGTCTCTGAAGTCTGTAGCAGATATTGTGGGAGACAAAGCAGAAAAGAAAGGAACTGCAGACAAAAAAAATTGGCTAAAGAGATTAATGGCAAAAGAGCCTGTAGTGTTCAGTTTGGTTACTAATTTTCCAGAGAAGAAATAATGATCTGCTTTTCTTTTTCTACTTCCAAAATTAGGATGCTTGCTCATTTCATAGGAGACACAAGAGTTCCAACCTACTAAATCCTGCTTAAAAAAAAAACAAAACCAAGACCAAAACCCAAAACCCAACACCCCTCAAAAAACAAAAAAAACCCCCAAAACCAAAAACAAACAAACAAAAAACCAAACAAAAAACCCCAAACAAACAAACAAACAAAAACAAAAAAAAACAAACCCAAAAACAAATACAAAACAAAACCAAAAACAAATACAAAACAAAACCACCCAAACAAACTAAAAAAAAAAAAAAATGTAAAGACAATAAAGGTAAAAACAAATAAAAGTTAAAAAGATTTGGGCCATAATGCTGAAGGATTTTCCGGAGTTTAGCAGAAGAGACTTGAGGTTTGGACACATCCTCTAAAGGATCTTTTACTCAAATACCATTAATCAAATAACTGACCATTTTATAGTCACTTAGTGCTCCTCTTTTTTTTTGTGAAGAAGAGATCAACCTATGTTCTACATTAGTATCAGGAAGTCTAAAGGACTGCATACTCTATTTTAAGGGCTATTACATCCCTAAAGAAAAACTGCTTATGGAAAGAGAATGTGATTTTACCTTACCTGATATCCCCTAGCAGAGGGCTGGTGCCATGTGGTTAAGACCAGCAATGTGGCTGGAAGAAGTGTGCCCATGGGAACATAAGCAGTGCATGTGAAATGGGAGGTGTAATTCTCTGGTGAACTTTTGGTCTTCAATAATATGCCAGAGGGTATTTCCTGCTTGCCCAGTGAAACATGTTAGTTATGTTTTACACAAGGACGCAACTGTCACCATTTTAAGAAAATGCTTGCATACTTTTTAAAAGTTAATTCTACCATTTTAATACCTTTTCATGCATTAAAATGTCAGTATGCATCAGTACAAGTGGAATTGCTCAACTGTATCTTTAATGCGTTTCTAAATAGTCTATTAAAAATCATCCCTAATTTCAAATAAAAGACATGAAACTGGTTGAGTTTTTTTCTTATTTTGATAGTACTTAATCAAGGAGACAAAGTGCATTTGTTTAACAAAAACAAATCAAAGCACTTTGGATTGACATGGTTGCTACTGCAACAGGATGATTCTATTATTTAAATACTCAGAGGTTGCTTTTTAAATCATTCTTGATTAACAGAGCATTTATTTTCTGTTTCCTTTGAACTAGGAGTTTTTCTCCTTTCTTGCAGTTAACATATATATCTCAAACACCAGCTTGTCAACTGATGACTTTGAAGCTTCAGTAGCTATGCATATTAAACTGCACTGGCAGAAAAATAGCTGTGATGTCAAAAAAGGAACTTGGAGGTTATAGACTCTCAAGAAAGATTAGGACAAAGCTTTCCAATGACAAAGAATTAAAAGAACATGACAAGGCAAAATCAAAAGTCTTCAGTAAGCATTGTTTTGGCTTTGATTTTCCTCTGTGATGCGTTAGAAATAAGTATGTCACCTGTACAAAATGGTACAGAAACAGCTGGATATAAGCCGGACTGGCTTTTAAGAGATTAATGCCCAAAACATATAAATTTAACCTGATTTTAACCGTACTGACTTCCTTTTCTCGAGAAGGTTAATTTATTGTTCCTCTCAGTTTGAAAGTTGTTGCAAAAAATTTTAGTGCATTGCCTCATTTTCGATTTGTTCAATTGCCCCCAGAAGGGATGGTGACTCAGACTGCAAGGGTTCAAAGTGGAAAGCTCTGCTAAACCTCAGGAATGTTGTAAATGAAATACACAGTGACTGTGAACAAGAGAAAAATAGAGGAACAAGCTTTGCTAATTTTTTCTGGCTTAGTTGAGCTAACCCTGTGTTGTAGATGTACTAATTTGCTTCATCCACAGCATATCAGAAATTGCCTGTGGAACTGGATCTGAAGAGAAATGTTTGCAACATAGTGTCATGGAGACTGATACTAATTACTGGCTACTTCCACTCCCAACTCTCTGAAGGCTGAAACTAATGTCACTATTTAACCCTAAACTTGCATTAAGATTTAGGCAAAAAAACTTTTTAACCTTTTTTTTTTTGGTGTTCCTCTCTTCCATTTCTGCAGTCCTACATAGTGCACCAGTTACAGCACTAATTTTAATAATTTACCACCTTTTGATAAGACTTCTCCAGGATATCAGAAAAATTAAAGCTGTCAAAACTAAACACAATTAAAATTTGCAAAATTAATGGGCTGCAAAACGGTAGAGGGTTTGCAATAGGCAGTCCAGATGATCAGGTCAACAGGAGATACTATTAAAAAGATCATGATGAATGGTGAGAGGTAAACACTGCCATGCTGAAAAGTGTATTTATTCAGGAAATAAGTGCTACCATAGCAGAATTTAGTACATGAAATACTCATACCACTGCATTTTAAGATGTCTTATTGCTATCAGTATTGCAATGGAAAGGTCCACTACTTGCATGTGGTGACATGAAATGGCATTAAATGCTGATAACAGAAACATGGACTACAGCTGGCTACCAAACCTACCAGTAGCTATTCTCATGCACCACAAAGTAAAAATTAAATCAGTCATTTATCTAAAATTTCATTAAAGGAAGTGGCACAATTAGAAAAGTGTTAGAGGGCTCTGCTCCTGATGGATGTTCAACTATCTTGCAATACGAGGAAAGACGAAGTTACCACTGAAGAAAAGCAATGTTAGAGCATCAGTGCTGTCCCCCAAAAGAGACAGGCATGATGTAGGCAGCATGATGTTACTACAGCAGTACTTTTGATGTACTTGTTAAACCAGAAAAAGTAATTGATCTTAAGCAGGAATATGCCATATGCCAATTCTGCATAAAGGCTTGACCTCTGAGGTCTGTTAGCTATCACTTATTAGTACATTTAAAATGCAAATTTTAAAATCTTATCCTATTTTATCTCCTTTTGTACTAGACATATGAACAACTATCAGAGAAAAACTATCTGCAAATTACCCGTTATAAATTTTAAATTAATTTACTCAGACTTTTTTCATCCCATTTCTTTGATTTTTTTTTTTTTTCACGTTCCAGAGAAAATAAGTTTACCATCTGGACTCTGCAGAAATAGGAAGTTTCTAAATATTAGCAAAATCAAGATTTAATGTACTAAGTGAAAAAGACTAGTACATGAAAAGTTCTTCCAAGTCTCATGTTAGGCAAGAAGACCAGTTGTTCTGGCTTGTCTGATTATTATTTAGGCCAAATAATCTAATCCACCTCAGCAATCTCAAACTGACTCCTTGCTAAGGTTATCTCAATGTCCACAACAAAGAAATTAATTGCTGATGGGAAGGGAACAGAAGCAGTTTAACTTGCTTCCTATTTAGAACCTTGCAGCAAGTCTCTTCAAAGGCTCACATCAACACTAATTTTGGATGGCCTTCTCACTCCCTTTTCTGTTTATTTGATTCCTCATCCCACAAAGATGAAAAATTACACTGATACATTTAACGGACATTACTGTGAAAAAAACATTATCTGCATCATACTAAGGGACAAACAAAATGCACTATAAACATAGAATACGAAATATTTGAGCCAGTTCAGACTCATATTTGAAATGGAAAAAGAACTGGTGGCGTAATTTGCTGGCTCTGAGATTAATAATAAATTTATTTGTTTATTTCTTGCTTTAGATTTCTCAAAGCCCAAGCACCTGGTCTTCCCAATTTTGCAGGATTAAATGGTAAATACATAGTTGTTTATTTTGTTTCAGATGTGGTAAACACTGAAATTCCCAAATTCTATGTATTGAAATTCTTTGACTTTTACAACAGCTTTTCCTTACCATGTGAGAGTTTTGACCTTTCCCAGCTAAAGTCACCTGCTCAGTTAAATTGCCGGGGGATTTTATTTGTTTATTTTAGATTTTCAAAATAAAATATTTTGGATAATAAGGTTTTAATATTTTCTCTTGTATCTCTAAAGTCTGTCATTTTTCATTGTTTGAGACTGAATAGGTGTGTGAAATAAGAACATTAATAAGGCTTACATATGTATTCACTCATCACACATATCCCTGAAAAACCCAAAATATCTGTTACTGCTTCTCTCTTATTAAAAAAAATCCCTTTATAGTCTACTCTCATCTGCACTTTTCCCCCCAAACCCTTAAACTGCCACATCACCACCTCTGATTAGATCCAAAGTAATGATCTATATTATGCCCAGCAAAATGTTTCCTCTTTTGAGCCCTTATAATTGTGCCAACTGTATAATCTTTAAGATAGGAATGAAACACTCTTTAAAAAAAAAAAAACAAAAAAAAAAACAACAAATCCAACATTTCTTGGATCAGAAAAGCTTTGCTAAACATACCAAAAGAAGAAAAATAAATCATTTGATACATTTAATTGATAGTAAAGAAAACAAATGCAGCTCTACTTACAGAACTAATCTTCAATATTTACAAATATAAAAGAGAAAACTTAACTGCATATGTGACAAATTAGATTGTGACTATGATTAATTTATCCTTCCTGACTGGAGACTCATTTGGCAGGGCATTCCCATTTACGGCTACACAGTAAAGCAACATCTTGACCTTAAATAAAGGAGTCACTTTCCAGTCAGACATAAGTGTTTAGAACTACCACAGATATATATTTGGAAATGGTTTTAGACATATTCTATATTGTATAATAGATTTCAGGCTGCCTTTAATATATATTATATATGCATATATATTGTATGCATATAAATACATACATCTCAATCTCTCTATATTGATATACCATTTATACTGTCCTTGGAGAACAATTGGTTGGTGAAGAACTATAAAACTGACAACATGCCAGATATGTTTAAGGGTTTTCTGAGCTCCCAGAGTCTGAAATGGTCACTCTTCAGTACACAGCCTGGGTACACTTAAAATTTGAACAATAAGTTTGAGGGCTGCCCCTCACAGACCTAAGGCTAGATTAAACTTTCCAAAGGATTTAAAGTGCATGGAAGTCCTGGCATAGCTAACTATTCCAAAGCTGTGACTGTTGGACCTTCTGCACCACTCACCCAGGAATGGCTGACTCTCTGATCTGCTCCAAAATTGTGAGCTTATCCCAATGCTTTCCTGATAGGATATATATCTTTGCATTAAATGACTGAGAATTCCTGAGTTTTAAAGTGGTTTCAAGATTTTACCTCCCTATTGCATGGGCTAGAAGCCCTGGCTGTCTTGGTTCTATGGGGCTGCATTATTGCACTGAAAAAAAATCATATCACTAAAAGATTGTAAAAGCAGAACTACTTCATAAAATAAAATACACAAATCCCCTTGTTTTTAATAAACCAATATTTTATAATTGCTTCACTGGAAATTTGCTAACCATCTGTACTCTGAATTTTTCAACTAATGCAATACAAGTTAAAGTAAACTGTGTTTTTGAGAAATTGTTTGTGCTTCCTGTCAAAAAGATCAATAACAAATACATGTATAAAGAACTACAAGTTAAAATGGAAAATTGCCTTTACAACAATGAAAAAATATGTTTTAATCAAGACAAATTCATCTATTTTTATATGAACAATACAAGAAAATTGCATACTTACTATGAAACATTTACATTAATATTAATATTACATAAAAATAGAATATGTAAGTGGAAATAGATTACAATAAAACAGTGAGCAAACAAGATATTTCTCTCGTACCATATGTAAGTAAAATCAACAATATACTGCAAAATCTTTTTATTTGGTTAAAATATCATTTTTAGTGACAAATTGAAAATGTCTTGTCAACCTTCCTAATTTTATGAAAAGCTAATATTTGGATTTTCTGGAAACCCTAGTATCTTAACATTTCTAGGCTCACACTGTTTAATGAGAAAGGTATGGTACAGTTTTTAAATTTTGCTGCCTTGACTTGGTGCAGCATCCCTTCTACCTTTTCAACCTGTTTCCACCCTGGTACTGAAACAGGGGTATGGCTTTTAGGAGGACCACTTTTCACTGGTCAAACTAAATAACTTACTTCATTAAATCATAGAATAATTTAGGTTGGAAAAGACCTTTGAGACCATTGAATCCAACCATTAACTTAACACTGACAATTCCATCACTAAACAATGTCTCTGTGTGCCACGTCTATGTGTCTTTGAAATACTTCCAGAGGTGGGGATTCAGCCACTTCCCAGAAAACAAACAAACAAACAAACAAAAACAACAACAACAACAAAAAAAACCCCACTATTCCAATGCTTGACAGATTTTTCTGTTATGAAATTTATCTTAATATACAATCTAAACCTCCTCTGAGACGATTTCTTTTCGTCCTATTTCTTGTCACTTGGGAGAGGAGACTGACCCCAATTTGTTACATACTCCAAGTTGGTTATGAAGAGCAATAGGCTCTCTCCCCTGAGCTTTCTTTTAAGCTAAACAATCCCAGTTCCCTCAGCTGCTCCTCATAAGACTTGCGTTCCAGACCTGTCACCATCTCTTTAGCCCTTCATGTTATTGATGTTTAGGAAATTAATGTTGAGCAGAGAATATTATTAACTGTAACGTTTTTAACTATGACTTCAATGATCAAAATAAAGAGCATTTCTATATAAGAGATACTAAAGGCCTGTAAAATACATTGTTCACAGTAATTACTAATAATGCCTGAATTTTTGGTGGGTTTTTTTTGAAAAAAATTCTTCATATTATGAAAGAGAACATTATAATACCATAAAACTCTGTCAATAAGAAATGAAAATAAAATAACTACTGACAGTTAACACAAACCATCTGCATCAAATAACAAACAATGTTAATGGTCATATTTTAAAATACACATGAAGCTGTAAAAAAGTTCAGTATTCCTTGAACAATCTTTTGGGGATACACAATAATTGTCACACCACTTATATTAGGAGGCAATGATATGTTATTTGACAATTGTGCCGAGATAGCACTTTCTGGAAGTTAGTATTCTAATGTCACTGAGGATGGGCATAACATTAACTTCAATAAAAAGATCATAGTGTCTTTGTGAGAAGAAGCAGGCATATTCATATTGAGCAGAATTACATGACAGAATTTGCATCCATTAGAAATAGTCAGATAATTGGGTAATGGCTGAAATCCTGATGCTGGACAAACAGATCTCAAGGTGTCCTGCATGAGTTCCTCGTGGGCAAGCTAACCATGGAGCCAATTTTGAAATATGTAGAAACTACTCCTATGTTTTGTGTATCTTCATTTGCAGCTTTGACAATAATTCCTGTTGCTGTCAGCTTCTTAGTGAAACACATTTTCTTCTTTTCAGAGCACCATTGATCACTGAATATGCATCTGAAACAGAGCAGACATTACTGATAGCAGTGAATCTGGTTTAAGAATAACAAGAAAAAACTAAATCTTTCCATTTTATGTCAAAGCCTAATTAGAAATTCCTTTCTTCTTTCCTCTCATCTGTTTGCTGGTGTGACCAGAAACAAAAATGGTGTTTTAGCTGGTAATATACTTCTGATTAAAATAGTAACAGTACAAGAAGAGATGTAAAAGTTTCCACCACTGTCTTGTATGCATCCTCTTTCAGGTAAGCATTTCATTTGCTTTTTGACCTCCACTGCAGCACTTTTCATTGATCTATCAATGTTGGTGTCTGTTTTTATTTCATTTGTGTTGCAGTTCGTTTAGAACTCAGACATACACAAGTAGGTCATATTATTCCCTCCAACATTCACCACTTTGCCTTCAGTGAAGTTATTTCATCCAGAATTAGGCTGCCTATTCACCAAAGTCCTTTTGAAGTTCTTCACAATATCCTTGAGACCTGATTAACCCAAATATGCTTAGCTGTTTTTGTTGCTAATTAAACCACCTCATTCCTCACCTTTGCCAAGTTACTAAGAAAGATATTCAACAATGCAAACATCCTACGTGGTAAGTTTGCACTTACCACTTTTATATTCTTGAAAATAATAATTTGTATGCACTTTGCTTGCTTTCTTCCGCATTATTATATTCTGAATATATTTCAATTATATCAGAATTTAATCTTTTCTCTCCCACTTCATACAGCTGAGAAATATAATACATTGCAGCCTTAACAGAAATAAACAAAGACATGAACAGAAGGATAGCTCATGCTTGATAAAAAGTTTTCTTTTTTTTCTATTTTTATAAGAAGACTTTAAAAAAAGCATGCAGAGATGATCATAAGACCACCCTGAGAACAGTGAAAAAAAGCAACAGAAATCTTTAAAGTGACATAAAAATAAAATTAAAAAAAAAAAACAAACCACAAAAAAAGAACCTGAAAAAAAATTACCTGGATAAACAGTGATGATACAGGAGAGTGGTGCATTTGTGAAATAAAAAGTTGGTTGGAGACCAGGTCTCCAATGATGATCTTTATTTCTCAATTACCCTTTATCATATTTAATATCCTTACATCACCAAAAGTAAATTTTTTTTAAATGACCATTTTTCGGTGGTGAAATCCATTCACGTTATGCTTCAATAAGCAAACATCAGTACTGAAGAAGATAATGGGTAAGCAATATTTTGACAAGTAATATGAGAAGTAAAGAAATTATCTGACAGTTATTTAGCTAGGTGTGAATAATATTTACAACCAATGAACAAAGTAGGGTACTTGTTACAAAATTTATAAACATAAAATACAACTGTCTCCATTTTTTGCCAGTTCTGCTGTATTCATTCATTTCAAAATCACTTATTGCTTGCTCCATGCAATCCTTAAAAATGTCAGCCCTAATATTGTTGACAAACAGATGGTTATTACATCAAGAAAAGATAATGAAGTTGTTTCTTTTTTTTTTTAATTTTTAGTATTATAATGAACATGGATGGTCTTATTGAAAAAGGCTTTGAAAAAAAAATTGAGGAGCAAAGCTATACTAGAAATGTCCTTTTTAAGATACATGAATGTATTATCTAAGTAAAATATTAATACAGTAGAGATTTTAGGTCTGATGTCATATGAATCTTGACTGAATTTTTTAGTGAAATCTTTATTTATTCAAAATGTTCATATGCGTAATTTGAAATTATGCATATATATATATATATATGTAGAAACTACTATGTCCATGAATTCAACCTTAGGTACTTGTAGGGTTTCGTGTGTGACTTTTGGCTTAACTAGTTTTAAAATAGACTAAAAAGCTTGTAAGTCACCTTCCAGTTTATTTTTGGCTTTTGGCACATTCTTGCAGTTGTATTCCTTTTTCCACTACCTTTTTTTGACAAACTATAGGTCATGTTAGACAATGTTTTGACCTGTAAATTATGGCAGCGTCTACTGGGTTGTAATAACAATAATTAGGCTTTTGCAATGTGAGCAGAGATGTCCAGCACAAATAGTGTCAAAATGAACAAGATACTTAATCTGTAGATCAAATCCTAAATTACTATAAACAAATACTTTTCTAGAGGTGTTTTTGTGTTTTGTTTGTTTATTTGTTTTGGTGGGTTGTGTGGAGTTTTTATTGTTGGGTGGGTTTTTTTTGTTTGGTTGTTTTTAGTTGTTGTTGTTGATTTGAGGATTTTTTTTTTTTTTGGTGGTATTCACTTGACTTTAGTTAATAAATACCGATATCTGAGAAATGCCTAAAACATCACTATTATAAATGGTGTTCACAGTCATTCAGTCAGATGCAGATGTCTAAATCATAGATTCCTACATTACAACAGATGTAGCCCACATTTTTATTCTTCAGTTTGATTAACTCACAATGTCCAACTTCAGACTTCATGTCTCTTGACCTCATCTTACAAATTTATGCATTCAACCCTCTTTTCACACTCACCTCTCCTTGGACATTATCATTCTACTGCATCTTGATTTAATACTCATTTAGAGTCATACAAATATTCTTTATTTTAGCAAACTTTGGTACTAGGTGATATAACATGAAGTGTTTACTTTCTGTCAGAGAAGACCATAATATTCTTACCTATAATTTCTAGTAAACTGAGATGATTGAACAATTCACTCCTTTTTCTGGAACATTCTTGCTTGTTAACCCATGAAATTTTCATCTGGAAACTATTTCGTTTGATGACCTTTAACTGCATTTCTGTTAAATTTTCATGTGAATCCATAGATTTCTTATTTTTATCATAGATATAGTATATCTCTATATATCTAAGTATTTAGATCAGCTGAATCCTTCATAAAATCCTTCCTGAATTGCAATACACATAAATTTTATAGAACAGTTACTGTCTTTTCTGGTAATATCAGAGTTTTTTCTTTTTTTTTCTATAAGATTTAGTGCATTTTTGCATGAAATTTCAAATATCTAATTTCTAATAACAAAAGCTGCCTTTGGTTGGTTGATTTCTGACAGTCAGTCCTGCCTAGTTTTATACCTTCAATAGGGATATTTTGTGGTTTAGGAAAGGCACACCCTAGTTTAGTTGTCCCACTGACAGGCTCCAAACAATTCTGCTGCTCCCTCACCCTCCCCCTCCCTGTCTTCCTGCTCCATGTGGCACAAAAGACAAAGACCACAGGCTGTGATAAGAACAATTTATCGGAAAAAGAAACCAGATAAGAAAATGAACAGTACAAAAGGTAGAGTCATTCACTTAAAAAAAACGCTTACCAAGCCTGACTGGACCCTACTGCAGCCACACCACCCTGCTGCTCCCTCCATCTTGGGACTGGCACCATGCTCCCCTGACTGGAAGGAACCCCTTTTTCTTGGAAGACAGTCCCTTCTCCTCGCATCCAATGTGAAGTTGGCATAAAATAACTTTCACGTCCTAGACATGTGCCCTTCTGGCTACTGCAGAAATTTACCCTGTCCCAGCCAGAAGCAGAAGAGTATAATACATTTATTAAGGTCTACCTGATATAATGCACTACTATTTTCCAGAGTTTCCTGGAGGGCTAGTTCAGTTGTCCAAAGCTGTCAGTTAACTTTTAAAGGTCCTTTAAAACAGATCAATTCTAAGTTGTACTCAGGACATGTTACTCTGGCACATTTCTTAAACACCTTTAATATGCTCTACTTATGCCTTATCATTTTCATATCCTGTGAAACCACCTCTACACCACTGAAAAATATATATATATGTTTTACTCTGCATTTACTCTATTGCCTCATTTCTTATTGTTTTGCAAAAGAATTTTGTCTGTTTTGCCTATCTTATATGTTGGGTTGATGTCAGGAAAGAAGTTTTTACTACTCAACAAAAAGAGTTGCCTCCATCTCTCTTTAGGTGATACTGTAAAATCTTGTGCTTCTGTGCAGGTGTTTTTAACAGAGGAAAAATTACTATCCACAGCACAGTACTAATACTGTGATAGCTGCTGTGACATATGGCCCTGTTATATGCAGGAAGTTAATGAGGCCTAACCACTCCTATTATTTTATTCTGTCAGCAAGACAACAAAAAGGTACTGAACTAAACAAGACAAGGAATCAGAAAAAAGAATTCTAAAGTGAGATAACTGAATTCATACTAGGTAATAATGTCTTAGCTCATTCAGGTGAGTTCTGCTGGTAATTGCAGCTGGGGCACCAATCGTATTGTAAATTGAATTTGCAAGATCATGGAGTATGGTAGTGATTTCAGGTGTCCAAAATATTTAAAAGACTCTGAAATAAAAGTAACCTACTTGAAAGTAATGTTGTGACAAAGAACAAAAATAAAACTGTTGTGAGGACAGATATAATACATGACTATGGGGGGTTTCAACACTTCTGTTTCAGTTACCCCTAATTCTCACAACCCAAATTCAAAGGATTTCATTTATTTACTTAATTATTTATTCATTCATTCATTCATTTGTAGTTCTTTAAACTTTAGTGCATTAATCATTACTGCAAGGCCAAGTTAATTTCAGAATTTTGAAAGAATGGAAGTTGAAACATGGATCCTCTGCCTGGGGAAATTCCAAATACATAGACTCCTGGAGGCTAGGATGCAATATAAAGAGAGACATTAGTTATATACTACCTGCTGCTTGTATTCTTTTACAAGTAATCTTCAACACGTTCTGGAAGAATAAAAGTACTTTGTTAAAGGCAATTTTTTTTTATACATTGCATTATCATTTTGAAGGTTCCTTATTCTTCAAATTGCTTAAATGTCCTTTATCATCTGCAATAATTTAATATAGAGTCTAAAATCATAGAACATTTTCACTTTAAATTCTATATTTTGAAATTGAAGGTTTCATTTACACACTATATTATTTTTACATACTCTTGATATATTTCCTATTTCATAGATTAAATAAAACCTACATAAAAGAAGCAGCAATGTCAAATGACACTTTCATATTTCTACTTTAGACATAAAAAATGTTTGCATTATTTAAATGTTTACGCTGTCATAAATATAAATTATTTAACAGTCTTTTACGAATTTTTTTTTAAAAATATATTTATTTTAATTTTTATTCTCATCAGATTTATTGTCAATAAATCAGCAGGTATGGAGGAATGTATAAAGAAGCAACCTGTAAATATGAATGTAAATAACTACTTTATTCCTTCTCTTCACCTACCATTGTATTTTGAAGGCAGTAGCAGAGATATCTTGGTCTGTCTGGGAGGAAAAAAAAAGTGTACTTTGATAGTAATATAACATTTCAAAATGTGTATGCTGCTTTTTTCAATTTGACTACATTTGAATTAATTTGTAGACTATCTCCCCAATGAGTACTTTAGCCTTCACTCTGACTTTCCATGAAAACTCATTTTTCCAGTGAATTTTTTACCTTGAATATTGTATTTGATTCACTTCTCTTTCAATTTAATTCAGCTGGTAGTGGAGAGACAATAGATGTCAATGAGAATCTGAGTTTTTTAAAATTTATTATTTTTTATCCTTCTCTCCTACAAACAAAAGAAGGTTTCTGTTTCCTTACATGCAATTCAGGCCCCTTAGGGTGCCTAAAAAAAGGATTTGGCTCCAAGTCATTTAGGTAACTGAATTGTTCTCCCGACTCTTCACTAACTTAGATTAAGATACCCACCTTGTAAACCTTTGAAGACGTGTCCATACATATATGCAGAAACAAAACAGACAAAAACAAACAGAAGAACCCCATAAACTCCCTTACTTTAGTTCACGGCAAAATCAATTAACCAAAAGACATAACTCCTTAAAATATTCCCTTACTGATTCACTGTGTACGTTCTTTCTTTGTGAATCTTTGTAACAAAATGCATGGTGTAGAGAAGACTTTTAGAGTACAAAATGTTAAAAAACCCACAAATCCCAACAATTTTTGTCATTCTTTTCCACAAACACTGTGTTTACACTGTGGGTGGAATCCCTGCTTAGGGTGACATAAGTGCTGAGTTTCAAGAGTGCTCTGAGTGTGTCCTGCCCT
Organism: Trochalopteron elliotii; assembly: GCA_024734555.1. Lineage (NCBI taxonomy): Eukaryota > Metazoa > Chordata > Aves > Passeriformes > Leiothrichidae > Trochalopteron > Trochalopteron elliotii. The sequence goes on from JANPWX010000013.1 coordinate 10,208,141, forward strand.
CGAATTGTGATCTCTGCAGCTCCCCTCACTTCTTATCCTTTGGCCAACATCCTCAGAGTATTGAAACTGTAGCTAGTCCAGAGAAGGGCAACAAAATTTCTCATAAACTTTGGTTTCCTTTGGAAAGGTGGAAATTCTATCAGTGGAGATCTTCATTTCTCTTAGAATCAGGATATGGTCTTGAGGAATCATGAAGTGGATTATATTCCAGATCAGTCCCATTCCATTGTAGAGTCATAAAATAAATTGTGCTTTGGATTCAAATCCTACCCTTAAAAATGTACAGAGAAAAAGGATTTTTTTTTTTAATGTAAATCACAGAATGACTGGTACTGTCTAACCAAATGTAGATGACTTTTAAATGTTTTTCAAAAAGTGAGATTAAATATAATACACCACCAGAATTAAAAAATAGATTTAAGTTGTATCTTAAATCTAAGAGTCCAAACTTCATAATTTTTCTTTGTCTGATTATGAGTGAGAATTGGAGGTCCATATGATTATCAATCCATAAAATCAAAATTGTACGCTGTTACAGACAAGCCAAACAACTGAGTTGCAGCAAACATTTAATTAAATATGGAGATTCTCCAAAGTTCTGGAATTAGCCAATGGTTATCAAATGGAACATCTGATAGAGCCATGTTATAAGCATTACATGTAAAAATTGGATAATGAAACACACAAAGAAAGTCAGAAAATACTGTGTTTGCTGTAGTATTGCTTCCATCGCTGTTTGGGTCTTCTCTAGTACTATCCACTTTTATTTTTAAAATCTCCTTCTGTTATAGAATACTACCATCCTATGGGGAATCACATCAGTGATGAGCAAATGTACAAGATGTCTATTTTCTTGCTTCATATCTGTAACTTCCTATGCTATACCTGATCCAAATAAAAGAGTAGAAGAAAGAAAGACAATTAAAAGAAAAAGAAAGGAAAAAATTCAGTCATCTGAGAGAAAAAACCTTAGACTTAAATGGGAACTACAGGGAAAAAAATACAGAAATAAATTCCAGAAACTAGGAAAAAAAGAGGATTTAACAGACATAAAATATTTAAAAAAACCCAAAGGGATCATATTTAAATTAATATAATATGGTATCTATAGATCAATCACTAAAAAAGATCAATACTATCTCACTTATTAAAATTGTGTTTATCACTCTGTACCAGGTGTAGATGGAACATTTTGTACTACAGTGACAGGATAAAGGCTATAAATTGAAACATAAAAATTCATTCTGTCAAGCAATAGTTATTGTGGAGTAGGGCAATTGAAGGATTTCTATGTGAAATGGCCACTGCCATATTTAACTGGCTACCAGAGAAGAATTGTATTGATTTTTTGGACACCTTTTACCTCTCTACAAATTAGCTGCATACTTGCAGCTTTCTATTCTTTGGGTCTGTGGATTGACTTGTGAGTGGAAACCAGCGATGTGTGATGTTAGTATTAGAGATTCCACATCTTGATATTAGAAGAAAATACTGTATCTGAAATATGACCCATGTCTGATGATCCATGGCTCTGCAGCTTTAATAGTCTTCAATATGATTACAAATCCCAGATGAGAAAGAGATGAGATCTACCCATGCAGAACTCCATGCCCTTTTCTTTAGACTGTTTCTGACACTCCCCCTAGCTCATATAGATCAGTTCAAGTACCCTACAACAAATCACAGAGTGTAACACGGCTGGTGCTCATGTTATACACATACATAAAAGACTGAGCTAAGAATAGGAAAACAATATAAATAGACATATGTGGATTTAGCAGGGTAACTCAGAGTGTCTAGAACCACACATCTTCCATCTCCTGCTCACAGGACTATCAAGCCCACTGCAAAAACCACAGCCTCTTTCCTGCTCCTTAACTACTCAAATCAAGGTGAGGAACAGTGGAAATAAAAGAAGCCAAAGAACATACATCATCCCTGCTGAAATCCTGTTTTGTTTCTTGACCTGTTCCATGTTCTCACACTGGAATTGTAAACTCCAGTCTAATGTGAATGACTTGACTTCAAAAGACAGACAAACTACGTAAATTACCACAAGAAGTTCGGGGTATTGGAAGTGAAGGACGATTCCTCTTTAGAGGCCAAAGATGCTAATCTCTCTAGTGAACAATGAAAATATGTTACAGAACTGATTCCGGAAAGCCATGTCTGTTCTACCTGTCTGATTTCTGTTTTCATTAACATTAGCGCATTTTTAATTTGTTTGGTTTTTTGTTTGTTTGGCTTTTTCCATTTGATTTTTCCAAAACAAACAAACCAACAAACCTCAAAACAAAACCAAACTATGAAGGGTTTCTTTCATTCCTGTAAGCTGAAGTAGAAGAGAGGTGCTGGATGGCAGTTTATGGAATGAATTATTGCTTATTCATCACCAAATTCTCAACCCTTCTACAATATTTGGAAAGTATTTTGTGAACATCATTAGGCAAAGAAGCAAAGAATCCCAAGATCATTTTTAGAGGATTTTTTAAACAATAAAACACTTCAGCACATGAAAATATAGTCACTAATGTACTTAAATGCCATAAAATAAAGTCCTAGAAGAGAAAATAAAAGGCTCCTTCCTTCCTTTCCCTCTTCCCCTTAATCCCTTTTTCCCTTCCTATTTTTCCTCCATTCTATCTTTTCCTTCCTTCTTTTCTTGTAGTAAAAAGTAAAATTTTATAAAGAAATTCTTCTATAGGACATAAATCAATGTGGTCCCACAAATGAATGATATTCAGTGTAAACACACACATAAATTCATATGTAAGACTGTATTTTCTATCACAAAGAGTTTGAGTTTAAAAAAGACAAAGATTATAGAAAAAAGAGTTACAGCATAGTAATAGCAAGTCAGAATATACGAGGGAAAGAAAAGGTGAGTGGTACAACAATATTTTTCCATAATATATAATTTCCTTTATCATTAACTTTTTCCTCCAAGAGACTACTTTTTCAAATTTAGACTTAAATTTATAGCTGAAAGAATTAAAACTATTTCTTCCTATGTAAATAAAGTTATACAGCTAGAAAGGACCTGAAAATATCTTTAGAAATCCAGCTAACATCACATCAGTCCAACTACAATTAATGGAAAAGTTCCTTTGAGAATATTTTAAAAACAAATATGCAAATATGATGCAATCCACTAAATTATAGATGTCTCCAGAGGGAGTTTGTTGGGCAGAAGGAATTAGCTGGACTTAGACATGGTTCAGGTGTGAAAATTTAAAGAGAAGGCTGAGCTGAAGATGTGTATATATATATATATATATCTCATCACTTATGAAGATAGATAGATAGATAGATAGATAGATAGATAGATAGATAGATAGATAGATAGATAGATACACACATTATATACCTTTGTAACAGATAGTTAAAACTAGTCTCATATTAAACAAGCTAGATTAAATAACTTTGGTTCCCTTCATTTCGAACAGTCAAAATGAATATTCTGAGCCTTTGGCCCAATTATGATACCTAAGGAAATCCCATTTTCTTTTTGTCTAAAATCTTTTCAATACACTGGTCAATTCCAAACATTTACAGTATTCCTCTGAATCTCAGTATTCCTCTGAATTTCATTTAGTGAAATTTCCAACTGGGCTGCGAAAAAACTGCATATGTTCCCACTGACAGAAAGGCAGAATGAGAACAAAATTATCTGCTCTGTTTGGCAGTTAAGTTCTTTCCAGTCTTTTCATCTGTACCAATTTACATCAACCAGCATTAGGAAGGAACTATTTATATGGGTGACTGTATTTTGCCTTGTCCAGCCAGCAGCAATAATGATATTGCAATTATAATACCTCAAAAAGTATCATATTAAAACCAAGCATTTTAATGTCCTGAAAATATATTTTCAGTACTAGTATGACTAGTATGGAGGTGCAGACAAGTACAGAGCTACAGACAGGTATAGAGCATTGTGAGTTTCTCAAGCTATATCTATGCTATTAAACAAAAGAGGATGAAAGTAAAATATACACTGCACTCTCATTATTCCTGTGGCACTCTCAACACTCCTGTTACTTGTTAACTTGCTCCCTATACCTGTTCAACAACTATCTTTCCCTTAAAAAATGCTTAGGCTTTATTCAGTGGATACTTTGCTTGACCTCCAAAGACAGTTATGAATAAGCACTACTTTTTGCTTTATCAAATGTATATTTTTCCATCTCTTGTATGCCCTCATGCCACAGCCAGATGCAAGCATACTTTCAGGTTCATGATAGAAAAAATAAAAAAAACACCTTTGGTGGGTTGCCACACCATGACACAATTTGGCTTAACAATGAAATGAGGAAACTGCACAAAACAACATCATATTACACAGAGCTATCATGTATATCTGTTTATCAGAGCTATACAGATACATAATATAATATTACATAGCTGCAGTGGTTTGAAAGCAAAACGAGTGAGAGGATCCAAGTCAGAAATGCAATTTAATTTCCTTCTTTTAAGAAGAAAGGAAAAAAAAAGTAAAATAAAATAAAATAAATGCAATAATACAAAAGACCACTGACAGAGTCAGAATACAACCTGAGCAGGGTGATGGAAGCAGTCCAGATGAGGTGGTCTTCCTGAAGCAGTGGTCCTGTAGAAAGGTCTGGTAGCTTTGGTCCTCTGGGAATCCAGTGGGTAAGGTCCCCCGTATTGTCCCAAGTCTCAGATTATATCCAGGTGAGAATGCTTGGCTCCTCCCCCTGGGCAGAGCATCTCACAGTGGGCTGATGAGTCATACAGGGGGTCCTTGATGGCCCATTAAAGACAGAGAGCTCCCGGAGGGAGTTATCTGTGAGACATGCAGCAAGGCATTTGATGGGCCATCAACAGAAGATAGCCCAGGGGTGAGGGGCCTGGGAAAACACTGCTCCAACAATTGGATTCATCAGTTCATGAAGATGGTGATAGAATACTTTGTGCACATCCTATACTACAACCCAGGACAATAGCTATAGAGGGCCTGCACAGAATCTAGTGGATATCTAAAGCTGCGTGCTGTGCCATACAGATGAAATTATTCTTCTCAAGAAGTAGCTGAAATCTTTCTGAATGAATTCCAGTGGACATTGCTGCTCAATCTTTTGGCAGAGGATTGGTTGTACTTGAAAGAGCGTGCCTATGAAGTTGCTGTCTTTTACCTCTCTTTATATTCTCTCTTCTTGAGGATAGAGAGTTGCACAAAAGAAAGAAGAAAATATCTGTTCTTGTAATTTTCATTTTATTGTTAAAGGAACATATCTGTTCCTTCTTTGTCACCTACCAGCAAGCTATTCAGCAAACCTCTGATTTCATTCAGTAATTGCAGCACTAATTACTGTTCTTGGTCTCCTCTTATTTATGTAGAAACTTGGAGTTAGTCCAGAAGTTTCTCAAGGACAAAGAGGAGCTCTTCCAGCTCAGGAGTTGAAAGGAGGCAGAAGCTGAAGCCAAAGTCTCATCCTGCTTTTTCTTTCCGTGTTATGGAGAAAGGGTGAATGCTATTGAGCAGCGTCCTAATGTGCCTGCATGGAGCTGTTTTTTAGGCTTTTTTTTTGTGGGTTTTTTATATGTGTGTGTATGTCTCTCTGTGTATGTGACTGTGTGTTTTGGTGAATCTAGATTGCAAATGCATTACAATTTTTAAATACCTAAAGATTTTATAAAATATTTTTTCTATGGTTCTATAATTTGAGAAGGAGGTATTTATTTCAAAGTTAACTCTTTGGGGTTTACACCCCCTCTCTCTCTCTTTCCTCTCCCACAAAGAAACAAACATTTTCTGAATTTTTGATTGAGTATATGAAGCCAAGAATACAGGTTTCGAAAAACATAGAAAAGACAGAGTAATTTAGAGTAGATAATTCCAGGACAATTATGCTAAAGATATTTAGTTTTATGCAGAAATGGAACATGGTGGCAAACAGACATACTTTCCAGAAGTCCTGACTAAATTGCTACATTTGCTCACCTGCAAAGACTCACTTACTTTTCAACTTGTATTTTTTAGAATAAGAAGTATGATGGTACATATGATCCTACGCATGTCATGGCACAGGAACTTGCTTGTGATGGAGAAAGACCAGCTTAGTGTGTAGCCTTATTTGCTTGTTTTCCATGAGACCCACAGCCTTTCCCCCCCATTTTTACCTTTCCAAAGTGTAAACCTCTAAGTCTTACGATCGAGGAGTTCCTTTAACAGCCCAACAGTCAGCAAGCAAATGTATGGTCATTTTCCTTGTGTCTACTGCTTCCTAAGCTTTAGGAGTTAAGCACACAGCTATTATTTGAGGTTTGGTTTTGGTTTTTTGGGATGGGGTGTTTGTTTCTTTGGTTAGCTGAGTTTTTTAAATTTCCCCACCTTATATTTGTTTTGTTTCTTTTCTATATTAATTAACCAAAATATCTTTGGCTAACAAATCAGATGTCTTTACATTCCAAGAATCTACATACCCTTCACATACCACAAATGCTTGCAGAAACTGTCACTAAAAGTAATCAGTCTGGAATTACTGTTCCACAAATGCTTCCAGAAATTATAATTAAAAGTTATCAAACTGGAATTCCTCTTCTATTTACATATTTTCAAAGTTGTCTATAGTGAAGCTGCTCAGCCTGGTCCATTCAGTTTTGTTAAAGAGTAATAACTACTTCCTAAGAAAAATCACAGAATCACAGAATCCTAGAATAGGTAATATTGGAAGGGACCACTGAGTGTAATCTGGTCCCACCTCCTTGCTCAAGCAGGGTCACTCTAAACCACATGGCATAGGATTGTGTCCAGCTGGTTCTTGAATATCTCCAGTGAAGGAGACTCCAGAACCTCTCAGGACAATCTGTGCCAGTGCACAGTCACCTGCACGCTGATAAAGTTCTTTCCCATAAAAATGTATTGTATTAATTTTAAAAAGGTATCTTAACATGAGATTTTGATTAGTAATTCTGTGTAAAAGTAGTGTTGATGCCCTAAGTCACCTAAGCTAGGATTAAGCCAGAATAAGTAGATCTCCTCCTCTATTTCTCTGATGCCTGGAAGAAGCACTGATATTGTTTTATTTTGAAGACTGATGAAGCAATGCTTTCAACTAAGCTACAGTCACAATTAAGACTGTTTTAGGTGTTCTTTTAATAGTGAGAGCATTTTCAGCATACTCCTGTCTTGGCTTTTTGCCTAGTATTAATATTGTCTATTACTGAGTGGAAAGATACTTGGTTAAACTTTGTTTAAAGAATCATAAGCTTACCTTTGCAATACTATTGGTTTTTTACTTGTTTTTGTTGATTAAAGAACAAAGCTTATTTGCTTTTTATATTATAACATGAACAAAAGCATAGAATTTACCTCCAAACTATTCTACACTCTAGACATCTTTGCTTTAGATTAAAAAAAAGACAAAACACAAAAACAGCTGCGTAAGATTGAACATATAGACATGTTAGATGATTTCTGCACAAAAGAATTCTGTTCATAAATTCAAAATACCTTAATTTCTCCAATATCTCCGCCAAATATCTATCTCTATTCTTTTAAAATACTATAATTCCAGGAATCTACATTAATTTCTCTGGTTTTGGTAGAACCACACAATTTCAGAAAATATGACACCGTTAGCCTAAAAAAGTTGTCTGGAACTGTTACATTTTATGAATGATTTTCTACTCAAAGTGAGGATCAGTGAAAAGTGCTGAGGACCATTCTGGGCATAAATATGAATCAGTATGAAAATGAATGTATATTTACTGAACTGAAACAAGCAATTTTATTGGTTTACAGTTTACACTACTCCTATGTAGAAATTTTATTAAGGTTTTTAATGCAAATTTTTTTTTTTTTGCTTTAAAAAAATTCCAGTGCTTAAAGGCTATTGCTATTTATATACTTTCATTAAAAAGGAAATTAGTAGAAATGCTTTTAATTGAAATGTTAATAGGAAGAAAAGAACCCTTTCATTTCCCATGAAGGAAAAGTAATTTCTGCTTATATTAAGTGTCTGTATGAAACATTACATTTCACTTCAATAAGTGTTATTTTATTTTAAATTTACTAAATCCTTATTTGACTCTCTTAGTAATCAATATGGTTTTCAGAGATAGTGTCAACCGTCTTTGAATGCCTATTACTTCTTTGCATCTCTTCAGGAAAACTTGCATGTACTGTGTGTAACATAATATTGATTGGTATTAACATCACTAAAAACAGTGAAAAATTACTTTCTTACAGACTGAAAAGTTGACAGACAGTAGGAAAAAAATCGTTGAATATATATGGGCAATAGAATTCATGACCTGATTCAAAGATTAAGTAATTTTGGAGTCTTGCCATATTCTGTAAATGGTTTCAGAAGAAGTCCTTATTAAAAGTCTAAGAATTCATTTTTAATCCAAACCCAAATATGTTTTCAAATATTAAGCAAGAAATTCAAACTGTGCATGCTTTAATGACATGTACATAGGACATATCTGAGTTTTAAGGTAATTAAGTTCTGAATATTGTTTTCATTCATGACAACATGCCAAATCCTCTTTATCAGATTTATCTACCTGAATTCCTTAGCATAAATTATCTTAATGAAGCTGACGGTATGGCAAAGAGGTGAGAAGGACCATATTCTCCCAGAAATAGCATCTGGATGCCAGACCAAAAACCTTAAACATTAGTATTTTATATCTATGTTTAGGTAACTCAATAGACTCTGATGTTTCACTTGTCCAAAGTAGTAATTTTGACAAACAAAAAAAAATTAAATACCTCACAAAACCAGAAACAGAAGATTCTCATTTTCCATTTTAAGTTCTGAGAAGACAGTATATTCAACTAATTGCAAAGATCCAGTTATTAAAATTATTAGAAAGATGTCTCTGACTTAAGGAGCAAATGAATTGTTTGGCAAATGAGTTGTTCGGCAAATGCTGAAGTCAATAGTATAGATTTTATTTAACAGTAAATTTGAGGGAGAGTGAGAATTAGAAATAAACAGAATAAGAAATGGTGGGGTGGAGAGAAAGGGAGTGACAGAGACAGATTAAATAGAAAATATTACCATTCTGTGGACATCAATAGCAGCCTGTTGATCCTCTTCTTCTGGTCTTCCAGGTGGTGAGGATCCTCAAAACACAGAGTTTAATGAATTACATTTGGGCCTGTTGGGGTACCTCCTCTGGTGGGGGGCAAGTTTGACACCATGTCTTGAAGCAGACTCTGGATCTGTTGTATCTTTTTAATTCACGTGCAGTGCTCTGGTACAAGGCCTCAGCAATGAGTCTGGGCAACACTTCTTGAAGTCTTTAATGGATGATGACACCCCCTGAGCTGCCCTCATGTTAATGTCCTGTGGATGTGGCCTTCCCAAGGTGAGGCATTTGCAACTGGGCCAGTTTGTGTAAGGGAGGATGGATGTTTGCTCCTTTCGACCAGAAGTTATGCTACACTCCCAAAACCTCTCCTACTCCCCTTTGTTCTGGAGCAAGTGTTGCAATCTTGGCCTCAATAGATAAGCCTTTGAATTATAGCCTCCCACACCCCAAGCCCCTCCAGTGCTGATTTTCAGGACGTCTGCTGGGTTTGGCTTTCTTTTTTGATACGTTCTTCTCCCTCAGCATTGTTCATTTGCCATAGTGGGCAAAAGTCCTTAAAAACTTTCAAGCTATTAACAGTAACTTTTCAGTCTCTGATGCTAAAACACAATGACTCGACATAGAGGAAACATGTCCTAGGGCACTTGAAGAGAAAGACATGAATTCTGTCCAGTCATCAAAAGTCTGAAATTTAGAAAACTAGGATTGGTCCTGGTATGTTTAAAGGTGTCAGGAGAGCGGAGAAAAAAGCTGGTGAGGTTTGAGATGTGAAGTAAAGCAGTCAAGGTCATAACTGTTGAGAGAGATTAGCACACCAGATCATAACAGCTGTTCTTTGAGAGATTTGACGTGGAGAGGAAGAAATTTTGCTGTAAATGTGTAGGAAGCTTGGACAACTTTCATTAAAAAAATGGTTTTCTCTTAAGGAAGTAATATGTTTTTTAATTAAAAAAGCTTTGGGGGAAAAACAAAGCAACAACAATAAAAAACCAACCCAATAAAATCAAAAAATCCAAGACAGTCTGAGGGATGGGTAAATCCTGAGGTTAGCAATGTCCTTCTTGATACAACTCCAAGGGAAGGTCAATGAGCTGGGCATCAGCCCATGTTGGAAAGGTACCAATTCTGAGAAAAAGTGAGAATTTACTCTTCCTAAAGGTCATGGTTCAGGATGTTTAGCATAACTGTTGCCTGAAGTGGAAAAGAAAATTGTCTGAGTCATATAGAAAAAACAACAGACTCTTGGTTTTATTCCCTCCAGTCTGGCTTTATTGCACATTGGACTCATCAAAATTCAAAATGTTCATTTGGTCATGCTTTCTGAAGACCTAAAAATAATTTGTGTTCTAGAGCTGTATAGTGTAGAAAGCCATATGAAAGATTTAAAAAAAAAAAAAATCTGTATTGAAAAAAAAAAAATTCACCCGTAGTCAAGTTTAGGGTAAAACTTGGGATAGAGTCGTCAGTAAAAGGATTTTAAAAGTAGGTCTAAAGGAGTGGAAATTTAACAAATTTTCCAAATTCAAGTAACGTTCAACACTTACAGTTCAACAAGGAACAGAAAGCCACAAGTCTTAACAATTATATCTTTGTGATTCTGCAAGCAGAATTCACCTGTATTTCATCACTTCATCATTTAAGATAGCAGGGAGGACAGCATAAAACATTTCCATGAAGTCTGAATAAACAACATTTACAACTCTCCCCTCACCTACTTAGGCAGTCATCTCATCATAAAAAGGCTATCAGGTTGGTCACACATGATTTCTCTTGGCTGAATCCGTGCTGACTGCTCCAAATCACCTTCTTGTCTTTCATGTTTCTGGAAATGGTGTACAGGATTACTTGTGTCATCACTTGTCCCATAGTTGAGCTGAAGCTGTCGGTCCTGCAGTTCCTTAGTTGTTCCTCTTCACGTTTCTTGAAGAGGAACGTGCTATTTGCCATCTTTCCGTTTTTGGGAATCAATCCTGACTTTTACATTCTTTCAAATACAAACAGGAGTGACCCCACAAAGAGATTGGCCAGTTTCTTCTGCACTTGTTGGTGGACTTTCTAAAGACCTGGTAACTTCCCTACAGTGTGAGTAAATGTTCCATGGCTTGATCTTCCTCTACCTTTAAGTCTTCCTTAGTTTAATTCAAGGAGAAATAAGTCTTGCTGGCTCCAAACTTTTCCTTGAGACTCAAGGACCTAGGACTGTGGGAGGCAGGTCTATCAATAAAGAGTGATTTGAAGAAGACATTGAGCAATTCAGGCTTTTTTAGTGTCTTTGTCGCAAGGTTGTCTGTCCAGTTCAGCAGCTGGAATTTTTCTTTGTTTTCCTTTCACTGCAACTGTACCTGTAGAAACTCCTCTTCTTGTTCTTCAAATCCTTCAACAGTCAAAACTGGTTTTACAAACCACATCCCTTCACACTTGGATACTTCCCAAAGATGAAAATATGTGTATATATACATTATATAGAGCAAGCGTCTCAAACTCTTCCAAACTTTTCCAGTGGTAAATTAAAAAATGCAATTAATTATAAGAATGAGTCTTAACAAATTGCTACACTCTTACTGTGTGCATATATATATATATATAAAATACATGTATATTGTAGCCATTTTTCCAAGATTCATTCTGTAGATAATTTTTGTCTGTTAGACACTGATGGTTGCTGAATATATTAAGTATATTCATGAAAGGTATTTACCCAGAAATCGAGATTAGGGTTCAATCTGGTGATGATTCTAGATATTGGAGGGATCACTTTTATTTAAACTTGAGTCTTACTGCAGTCACAACTACTTGGCAAATTAATTATATTTTTAGAATCTTACACACAACAGATCACCTTAAATTGTCCTATAAACTGAGCTAATGTAAACCTTTACATATACTCCATGCTTGAATTCAAAGTATAAGACCAAAAGAATTTATTAAAATGAAATGGAAAATGCCACCAACATTGCATGAAATTGTGGATGTGATTCTTACATCTTGAGAGAACTTCTTTGTGAAAGAAGCAGGCTTGGTCAGATCTGTGTCCCTTTGTGCCTTTACAAAACAATCCTAAGGATTTTCTGATGGATTAAAGGGATTTCTAGATGACTGTGAGGTAATCCTATAAGACTAAATCACATGTAACATTGTCCCACAGGATTTGTGAAGGACTAAAATATTATACTATAAGACCTGTAATGATTCCTTCAGAAACACAAGTCTGGCTGAGCAGCTATTATGATGAGTACGAGTTATAGGACATGCAGGAGAATACATAGGTAGTAATGCACTAATGTTTATAACACCGTGTTTTATTACTCACTTAAGAGTAATTCATTACATATTAAAGGCCAGTGTTAGATATTTAACCTGTCAGAAAACTTTCTCTTTTTTTGCTGTTAAAATTAAAGTAAAGCAAATTTTATAGATAGTACATGGAGCACAATTTTATTTTCTATCATCCAGTTCAGACACTGCTTTCCATCTTCTATTCAAATTTAAATTATAAAGAATTGCAGAATTAAATTAATTAAATACAATGAAATATATGTTTAGGTTTAGTTAGACATACATAGTGTTAGGTAGTGATCAAGAAATATTAAATTTAAAGGAAACTCTGAATTACTAGAACATTAATTTAAATTGAGGTACCACCAATAGCCCAAACTAGTTTATATATATGTAACAAAAGATCTACAATACAGTACAAACTAACTATAGTTAGGGCTCTTAATTCTTATAGACATAACAAGGGTGTTGATTTGAAATAAGAAATACACCACTTGTTTAATTTGTTGACAAATCTCTGCAATCTCCTGCAATAGGGAATTCCATTTAGGATGAAATTTTCTCCTATGATGAAAAACTTGCTTTTTCATCACCAAAAAAGACAATTAAAAGCCTTCTATGTTGTTGCTATGTGTTTTCTTTTTTTTTATCTATACATTGTTTCTTCATCTTTGGCTATGCTGCAGCATTGCATGAAATCAGCTGGTTCTTCTGCAAAAATAAATTATATTTGTGGCCTGAAACTCTTTCAATGGGAGCCCTTAACACTTTGTTTTGTTAGAGTACTAGGGAACTTACATAGGTTTTGGCAGTGGGTTGGTCTTGGAAGGGAATCCGTTCTCTTGATGTCTATATTGATTATGTTTGTCAGGAATCTTTCAGGTCACAAGGCCAGGTTGTATATATGACAGTGTTACTACCTTTAAGACTCCACACTATTTATCAACTTCTTCCTCTGTGATAAAATTTTTCTCCTTTTTTTAAAGTTTCTTGGACTGTAATATACAGCAGGACCTGTTGTCCAGGTCTTCATAGGTATCTTAACCTAGGACTAAATGAGAAGGCTTAACAAAATCAAACTTTACCATGTGCACTTTAGTATTTGTGCAGCTAATGTTCTCCTTGTAATATGGATACATCTATGCCTGCTCCCACAATTATTCAAAACTGATTTAGCTTGTGGTTATAGTTATTAATTTTTGCCGTCACTTACAGATATTTCTGTTTGCAGTTGATCGTCCAGTTTCTTCATTATCCATCACAATCTTTTTCAGGATTTTATTTTTCTATAACTTCTTACATCACAGTTTATTATCCATTTTTTTCTTGCCTAACGTATTTTTCATAGGAATTCGTCTGGTGTTCTCTGCTTTTTATTTCAAGGAGTTGAAATCTCACTTTGTTTTTCTGGTCACACAAATTTATAATTTCTCAAATATTTCAAGGACACTGTACATTTCTTTGTGATATTACTAACTTCTATATAAGATATTACAATGCTTCACGTATCAGCTTTGGGGCCCTGTGCCCTCCTTTTACCAGGTCACAGCCTGGGAGGAGGACACTCTGGGCCAATGAGGGAAGGAAGGGGGTGGTGTCCAGGACAGGGTGATACCAGGTGATATTTGGGAACAGGGGTGGGGGTGTTTTGGAAGAGACTCAGGAAGGAATCTACCAAATACAGACAAATAAACAAAATACAGACACAACTTTGAAAACCTCAATCATGCACCGCAACAATACATTAATATCTGAACCTCTAAGGAACTTAAAAAAATTATGCTCTACAAAGTTTTAGAAGGTGTGGTAGGTCGTTTGACCTCCTACTATGAAACATATGAGTTTCCTCTAATGGCTTTTGCAATTAAACTAGATAAATGACACTATTTATGTTGTTTTCTTTGCAAACAAAAAGTAGGACGCTCAAAAAAGACCATAATTGGGCAGATCTTTGCTTTAATAAAGAGAGATTAAGACACACATTTTTAAAGGACTGGATATTATTTGGTATGAAAGTAATGTCAAAAGAATAGAAGAGGAAAAGACTTAGATATCTTTATTGTTGCATATAAATGTATTTATATGCTGCATAGAGAACGATTGAAGCATTTTGAAGATCGAAGATTATTATTAAAAAACACAATTCCAATTTTACAGATCTTTTTTCTGTATTCCCAACACATTCAGAGGCAGTGAAAGCAAGAGATATACACAAAGCCATCAGATTGTAAACTTTAAGAAATATAATTTTCAGCATTTTAGGCCCCTTACTTCTCCTGAAGCTAGTCTGAATTTTGGAGAAATCACTGTCCTTTTGATGCCTGTCAAAGGCTGCTGCTGTCTAGAAAAAGCAGTATTTTTTAGAGCTGTCCTGGTAATTTAGCCATTATAGACATAAAACTGGTAATTGTTAGGAAACCCCTTTTCTTCCTGTGTTTTCAGGTCCTTTCAAGTTTTCTTGAGGGAGTGGACTAAAGAAAAGTAATTTTAACATGCCATATTTTCTAATTGTGAATATAAAATTTTGAACAAATCTCACATTTTCTGATCTAATAAAGCTCTGCTTCAGTACAGAGAGTTTATACAGGACTCCTCCTTCTTGTCCTCTGCAGTTAAATAAATTTAACACATCTATACTGAGTTGTTTAAAAGTTAGACATCTAACTTTTTCAGCCTGGTCACCTTTTGTCATAGTCAACAGAAAGTCAGGCATAGTATGAGAACAATTCATCTTACCCCAAAACAGGCACCCAGGACAAATCAGTTGGAAGTGCTTGGCAGTATTATTTCCTCTACCATAACTATAAACTTGGCTTACTAGTGCAGACATCCAACTTCCAAATACCTGCAGTTAGCTAAGATATATTCCACTTAGAATACTATATTACCTGGAAAACCTATAAGTTTTCACTGCTGGAAGACATAATTTATCTGTGCAGAACATCTGGTTCTTTCTTTGATAAGTGAGTCTCAGTAACCTAAGGCACAATGGTAAATCTCTGCATGGTGTTGAAGATATTCTAAAACAAATAATTCATAAATAAACTTGGACCATCATATTCACAATATGAATCTCAAGGAATTTTAACATCAAAATAAAAACATGGAAGTAAGAAACGGATCTAGCAGAGGGGTTGTGAGTTATTTGCTTGTTCACTGTGTACTTTGAAAACACATGTAATCTATGATGCTCAGAGTTCATATATTATGTATTTATTTTGAGAGTATCTACAGCCTCTCAGGGCCTACAGTACTAATCCACTAAGTGGACTTTTGCTCATAACCCAATCAATAATTTGACATCTTTTTGAAGGGTTTTTTTCCCGTTTTCTGTCTTGAAGTTTTTACTCATTAGTTTATATGCCTGTCTTTTATAACCTCTTGCTCCTCTGGCCTCCTGCTTCAGAGCCTCAGTAACTCTTGTGCTTCCTATTTCATTAGTTTGTCTCTTCCCCTGCATTATTAGATTGGATATATAAATACAGACATACTTCTGCCAAGGTCCTTCTAGACACATTCTGCCTTCCATTCTGCCTACACTTTGTCCAAGACCAATTACTTACTGTATAAGTCAGTTCTTTGTTTATGGGTACAAGAGATATATAGAGCTACTTGAGGAAGTCCAGCAAAGGATTAAAGGACTGAAGAACCTGTCATGTGAGGAAAGGCTGAGAGACCTGGGGCTGTTCAGGCTGGAAAAGGCTCACATAATTCCATGTAAACACAAGAAAAATTTTTTTCTTTTTCTTCTTTTTTTTTTTTTCATCCAATTTAGTGACAATGGTCAAACACGGGAGCAAATAGCCAAAGTAGTTGCATATGTCCTCGGGAATGTTCAAACTTTGAATGGACATGGTCCTGGGCAACCTGCTCCTGTTAACCCTGATCTGAGCTTAGACACTGGACTAGATGATCTCCAGAGATGCCTTCCAGCTTTAATTGTTCAGTGGTTCTCCAGTTAGATTAGAAATATGATTAGAGACATCCATCCAGGTTCTTCTTGTAAAATTCACTCTTTTACTGTTAGGCATGCAAACACCTTATCTAAGTTCTATGCCTTCCTACTGAAGTACAGTAAGTCCAGAAGTCTGAGAGCTAGCTCTATTCCAAAAAGGGAATAGATTGTCCTTTTTATATGCCTATTCACTTGTGTGTACAAATCTAGGCCTGCACGCAGGCAATTTGTTTTGAAGAACAGATTCCTGAAGTTTTGATACACAGATTGTGAATTAACAACAGTTTCACTGGAGTGGAGAACATTTAGCTTTGTCTTCATACACACTGCAGACGTTTTCCTCCTTCATACACCATGTGCTCAACATTCCTTTCCTGGATTCTGTAAGTTATATTTACTGATCTTCTGTCCTTACCATGGAAAAATATTAGAAGGTGATCAATTGTCGAAGTAAGCTCAGGCCAAAAGAGTGGATCACTGAGGTCACACCAGCAGGTTCTCTGAACAGTGCTAGTCATGTAGGATGAAACAGTTCTCTGAGAAAACATCTGCAGATTCAAGTACCTTTGCACCCAGAAATAGATTGCTCCATAGGATACATCTATCAATGACAGATTCTTCTTCACAGCATGTTTTTTACACATTATGAGCAGCTGCGAAAAATGGTAGAAAGAGACTCTCAGTTTGTCCTGCTACAGCAAAAGTTTCAGACAAATACAAAGACAAAAATTTTCTGTTGGTGCTGTACAGAAGATCATAGAGAAATTTTCATCTATGATGCTATGTTTTATGGTGAATAGAATTATTGCCTTGACAGAAATAATAGCCAGTCTGTCTTCAAAGAGATTGCTGTTTCTTGTCTTTATCACGAGTCAATGATTACTAGTAAATTTTTATCCAGATTTTTTCAAGTGCATGAAGTTCTGATTTGGTACAGCTTCCTTCTTGCATTTCTTACGCAAGTGAAAAATTTTACTTGTGGTCTTGTATGGAACTGAAAGTTGGGAAATTTGAGACTATTTTAGAAATATGAAGCAAGTCTGAAAAATTGCAATGAGCCATTTCTTATCCTCTGAGTAGAAACACCAATTACTTAGGAAGCAGCAGTATATTGAATGTATGGAAATATAATTTCTAGCTGGAGACTCCCAAGACCTCCTTCTTCCTCTATTCACTGGCT
The DNA here is from genome assembly GCA_024734555.1 of Trochalopteron elliotii. NCBI lineage: Eukaryota > Metazoa > Chordata > Aves > Passeriformes > Leiothrichidae > Trochalopteron > Trochalopteron elliotii. The sequence goes on from JANPWX010000013.1 coordinate 10,225,618, forward strand.
ATACAGCAAACTCGAGGGAAACTGGTCCAGTTGGCTTATCAAATGAAGTTGAGTCACAGGGAGAAGTTGCTGTGAGTGTTTATGTTGTTTATCTGATGAAGTTTGTGACTTTCAGACTGATGGGTTGTAGCTAGATGAATTACTATTTCACAGATAGAATCTTTTAAAAAATAAAAATGATTAACTGCTATTGCTTAGTCACCAGTAATTGAGTGTCACTAGTTGCATTAATAAAATAGGAACATTTCCTATCAGTATTCACATTAAAAATTAACTATTAAAAAGTATGTTGTTAAGACTTTAGATAGACTGACATACTAATTTAGAAAAAAATCAGTAATAACTCTACTGAATGTAACTGTTACCCAAATAAAAAAACATTGCCAGTATTCATGATAAGTATAGAGGGATATATACTTCAAATAATAATGTTATTAATTCCATTCTTTGAAAAATGTAATAATGTTGGATAACAAAATGAATAACAAATATTTTAAAAATATAAGCAGGCAAAATAAATATTTGTGTTCCTTGATACCAGCTTGTCATTCCATACTTGTAGAAGTGGGAATTGACCAGTTCTGAGAATTTTAATAATAGATGTCTATATAATTTCTCTATATAACAAGATACTGGAATAATATGTTCAGGGTTTTTTGTAATCTCCAAATAATTTTTTTTTTTTTTGTGTATTATATGTATTGTGAGCAAACTCATTCCAATGTCTCTTTTAATACATGTATACGTGCATATGTATTTATAAATAACTCCAAAAGATTCTTAGCAAGAAAGGATGATTATTTTCCATGTGTATCAAAATTAAAAGTGATCCCTGTTTAAAATTTCTGTAGTAAATAAATAAAGGTAGTAAATATGTTCAATTATTAAAGCTTACAAGCCATAAAAAATATCCATGACTTGTATAAAAAATAAATTCTTTACAAGAGGACAGCTTACAAAACAAGTGTACTTCTGGTGTTTTTCATAAGAAACTTGGTAATTTAGCAGTTAAAAATTATTTTGTGAGCTTCTATAATTGTTCTTAGCTTTTCTGAAATAAGTCTGCCCAATAATGTAGTTCTTTTAATGGGAATGCATTAAAAAATCTTGAAAAATATTGAGAAATGTTTCAACACAATGTAAAATTCTACAGTTTTCTAGCTGATCATGTCCCCAAAAAATTTAGGAATATCTGAAGCAAGTCAGGAAGGCAGCAAACAAGCAAGTACCTTTTTCTGTTTTCAGTTACCATTTTCCTGATCAGATTTTCCCCTATATAATGCAGCACAGATGGGTTAAATATTACAGCTGTAACAAGGGAACAATACAGGCTTTATAATATATCCACCTCTACATGGAGCATTTTTTTGAAGATTCTCATTAATCTGAGTGACTTTTAATACCTGCAGAACTACTACATCATTCTCCAAACCTGTCAATAAGCGATCAGTTTTAGATGAGAAGTCATTCTTGATTATTAATACTTGGAATCCTATTCCAAACTTGGACAGAGGGGCAAAGGACAGGGCTGGTGGATGCTGTTATTGTCCAGCACTGAAACCATTTCCCCTTTTTTTTGTTGTTGTTTGGTTGGGGTTTGCTTTTTTTTTTTGTTTACTTGAGAAAGTCCAACAAAGGGCCACAAAGTTGATTAAGGGGCTGCAGAAGGCTAGCTGGTAGAGTTGTTTTGATGAAGTACTGTCAGGATCTGAGTCTGATATTTTAACTAAGTATTAATTTGAAGGAATATTGCTACATGGATCTATCTTTATTATTCCTTAGTGACTGCTGGTATCAGAATAACATCTGTAGACTTGACTATTGTTATATTCCTACTTCATAATTATTCTAGCATAGTGATTTTAAGATTTTTTAAGAAAGCTTTATCTCATTAAATCAAAAAATCCATATATTTACCATAAAATCCATATGATTACTACATTTTCTGTGCTATTCTGCTCACTAATATCTGTGGAGATTAAAGTGAAGAAAATATTTTTCAAGCTTTCCTTCACAGAAGAACTCACCCAACACTCATATTCCACGCACCCTTTATCCTTTAAAATAGTAGCTATCATGCTCTTCTTCATGTACTTTATGATGGGCATTTTCAGCTTTCTCATCCCAGAAATTCGACCATTACTGTTTCTTGCTTGCAACTGCCTTGCTAGCTCTCCAATAGTTTGCTCCATGCAATGGCTTAGTCACTGTTAATCTTGTGCAATTTAACTCAGAATGTCTTTGGCACCTGCTCCATATCTCCAATTAGGGATTGTTTTAAAACTATAAATGTACCCAGAGACAAAGATATTGGCATATGTTTTGATTAATGTAAAATAAATAAAGAATTTACTTTTAAAAATGTAGGAACAAGATTGTGATGTTTTTCTCTTAGGAGTAAAATGATTCATGCATCATATTCATGCTTTTACAAGTCTGAAATGCACTCCTAATTCATTATATTTCAAAGACTATTTAGGCATTCTGTGGAGTTCAATAAAAAGCATATATACAAAGCTGTACAGTACGTGCGATTCATTATCTTGATGTTTCCTAGTTCCTTTTTTTAAAAAAGCCTGCACTGTCATTCTTCATTATTCTGAGTGTGTTTTTTTCTGCACAGAAATCAATACCCTCCTGAGGATTTTATCAAAATGGAGATAGAGATCCACATCTGGCCTCAGGTTCACATGAAAAACTTTCTGATACACAGACAGACAACTTTGAAGACAAGGAGCAAGATTAGACTCAGAACCTGAGCCCCTACCCCACATACCTGACCATCTTCATAAATAACTGCAAATGAAAGATGGGGTACAAGAATATGACAAAAGGGAGTGAAACCGAAAGCATGTGGTTGAGTTCAAATGATATGATAGTTTAACCCTATCCAGCAACTCAATACCACACAGTCACTAGCTCATTCCAGTCACAGTGGGATGGGAAAGAGAATTGGGAGAGTAGATGTGACAAATTTCATGGATTGTGATACAGAGAGTTTAATAAGGAAAGCAAAGCCCACATGAGCAAGCGACACAAAACAAGGAATTCACTCACCACTTCCTACGGGCAGGCAGGTGTTTACCCATCTCCAAGACAGAAGTACTCCATCACACGTAGTGGTGACTTAGGAAGTGAAATGCCATCACTCAAGACTTGCCTTTCTTCTCCATTCAGCTTTTATTGCTAAGCATAACACCATATGGTATGAGATATGATTTTTCGGTCAGCTGGGGTCAGCAGTCCCAGCTGGTCCCCTCACCACTCCTTGTGTACCCCCAGCCTCTGTACTATTGAGGTGTTATAAGAAGCAGAAAAGGCTTCTCTCTGCATAAGCAGTGCTCAGAGGCATTGTTCTCACCCTTAATCTCAAACACAGCATCATACCAACTGCTATGAACAAAATTAACTTTATCCCAGTCAAAACCAGGACAAATTCCCATCCTTAGACTATATTGTATACATCATGCTCTAATACCTTACTATCCAAAACTATTTCAACACAGATACCATTCCCTTAGTCTATATATCATCTGTGTAAAATATCCATAAAATGCCCATAGAATTTCCCAGATACCTAAAAAACATCCAGTGATTTAATTTAGTCTGTGACTTCGGGCTCCATCTGTTACAGTGAATACAGCATAGGAGAAGGTGGTGTTTGGTGTAAAATTGCTGGGCACAAAAGATAGCTCAGGCAGTGTCTCTGAGGTATAAGAGCTTTTGTCCACTGCCTTTTGTGGATACAGCAATTCCTGGAATATGCAACTCAAGTCATGGTTTACAACAGTTTAAAGGTATATCCATCACAATCTCCACCAGGTCACTCTGGATAAGGTTTAATATCATAGTGAACTCCTCTTGCCCCTGGTCTTAACACTATCACCAAGACTGACGTTTCAAACCTTTCAGAAAATTACATTATATAATAGCTACTATTGAGACACAATTTAACAACAACAACAGCAACAAAAAAAACTGGTTTAAGTGTCTCATTGTTTAGAATTACAGAGTAAGGTCCCTAAAGGATGCATAAAGGCATAAAATCATTCAACCAATTTATGAGGAAATCATAGAGAAAAACAACAGGGTAGCTGCAAGCAACTAACTAGATAAATAAATGAATAAATAGAAGATAAATATTCCAATTCTAATTTACCAGTTCTAGGAAAACTTTAGAAGATGAACTAGTATTCTTTCATCCTTTGTAAAATGTTCTTAAAAGTAAATATAGTACTGTGATGATTTCTCACACTCAAATGTGTTTTCATAGATAGAAATCAATATTTATTCTTGTTGAACCTGTACTAAATTTTCAAATGCTTTATGTGAAACAATAAAAATCCTAGATGATAGCTTGCTTGTTTATAGCTAAAGACAAAAACTATTAGTACCTGTGAAAAGAAAATCATGGGTTTGGTCAACCCTTGTGGGAAAATTTAGCATAAAGATTACCACAGCCCTACAAAAATTAATGAGAATTTTCCCAGAGGCTATACTATATTATACTATGATGTTATTCCATAAACAGCAATTGTTTAGATAGACTTATATAAGAAATGCAGTGCCACCATAAGGCAGTATTATTACTTCATCAGCATGATTCCTGTGATCCACAGGACATTTTTATGTCCTGTTAAACAGAGTGTGAATATGTCAAAATGAAAACAGGGAAAACCTTAGTTTAAGGAAATTTTAACACTACTGAAACAAGTTTTTCCAGTAAATACTGAAGCTACAGTTCAGAATACAACTAGAAGGCTATCAGCTAGTTCATATTGATCATGAACCTAAATTTTAAATTCAGACTGCTCTAGTAGGATCCTGAAGTTCTTAGCAACAGAACCAGGAAACCTGTTGCACTAAAATTGCTTTTTTTTGTTGTTTTTGTTTTTCTAAGACAGAGTCTTGATTTTGGAAATAATGACAAAAATCCATTGCTTCTTCATAACGGAAAGACATACTCATATGGATGCACGCATATACAAATTCATATGTATATACACACACAGAGCATTATGCATTGGGATAATATGCATTGGGATAATAAAAAGAGTTTATCTTAAAAAAAACATGTGTTGACATCCTAGAGAACCGATCATTTTTAATTATATTGGAAGCAATGGCTTCCTTCTTCTAATAAACATAGAATTCCTGCCTTTGCACCCTGCAGGACCAAATTGTACAGTTTATGAGACAGCAGCCTTACTAAACCAATGGGATACGATAATAACAGTGAATTGTGGTTTGCTATGCTTATGTATAAAGAGGAAAAGTTACACCTATACTGCCCCAAAGTTCTTAACTGTATACAACATTGTTAGTGTATCTTTAGCTTACATTGCTTATCTCTTTGCAAAGTATTCTACGTGTTAATGATACTGAAATGTGAATGCTTGAATCACACTGATAAACACTTAAAAGGCATTATGGCATAGCACTGAATGTCAGGACAGGACCTATTTTCAAACAGAACAAACAGCTAAGGGAAAACCAGCAATAGAATCTATACGTATACAGCAGTAAATCCATCTTCTGTTCATTCTTCAGAGACTTAATAGCTAGTTAAATATATAATTCAATCATTCCTGCCATGATGATCATTCACATGATCATTATTTACAAGGCTGATACACGTTTCACAATACCCATGCTGACAGTTTCTGTTTACGAGAACTGTTTTCCTTAAAAATTCCAGTGTCATCCTACTAACAGAAAATATATGAATGGGGGAAAAGGGCCAATTTGAAAACACTGTATTTCCCTGATCAATAATTGTTCACAGAGAAATATAGTAAACTCAACCAGGGCCATCAATAGAAATCATTTTTCAGTTGCAGCAGTTAGAAATTCACATTCTGGACTAGTGCTTGCAAGCGCTGTCAAGCTTTGATACCATAAACTGAAAGTTTTCACTATTCCAGATTTCTGTCAAATCCTGCATTCCTTATGAATTCCATAGCTAACTCCACTTGACAAAGACCTAATTCACAGTTTTCTTTTTTACCCTTAGGCATTTTTTCCCCACTGTTGATGCAAAAGAAGGACCTAAATAAACTGCCACATTTGTTACTGTAGATTCCTCACACCCCAGCACACATCAACACTGGCAAATGCACAGTGAAAGAAAGAGTTCAGAAAAGAAATACTATTCTTTTGTCTTTACAAAGATAAAAAAAACCTCACAGAATTAGTTAATTTTTGAAAGTTTCATTGACTTTGCTTTCTATTAATAATGACTTCAAAAATAAATACATAAAGACTTTCTCTCTATGTGAACAAAGCGTAAACACTTCAGGATGAGCCTGACTTAATTACGCTGCAAAGTCCTTACACTTCAGACAAGCCATTCATGTATTTAATGTGAAGGCAACGTTTCAGTTGCCCTCATAGAAGAGAGGCTGAATAAAGGCCAATCCATGTGCTTAGACTCTATAGCTGTAATGATTTTACAAAATGCAACCAACAAAAGGGAATCTCCCTTTACCTTTTCCTCCTTCTGCTGCCATCTGTGAACATGGTGCCAAAAGATGCTTCAACTCATTATAGATGCAAAAATATAAAAAAATATTCCTCAGTTAATTTTTCTAACACTTTTCAAGATGTGAACCACTTCAAAATATTTATCCTAAAAAAAAGAAAAAAAAAAGTTACCCTTTTTTCTTTTCATTTAAAGCACTATGAATTTTTTCACTATGACAGTGGTGAGACAATGGAATGGGTTGCCCAGAAAATTTGTGATTGTCTCATCCTTGAAAATATTCATGGCTAGGATGGATGGGGCTTTGAGCAACCTGTTCTACTGGAAGATGTTCCTTCCCATGGCAGATGGTTTGGAACAAGCTGATCTTTATGGTCCCTTCCAACCCAAACAATTCTACAATTCTATGATTCTGTGAAATAAAACTTTGAAAAGAGGATGCAGACATGAAATTATATTTTCTCGCAAAATACATTGAATGACTCTAAAATGTTGAAGTGAATATGGACAATTTTCACATTCCTACTTGGATCTAATAATGTTTAAATTCTCATTGAGGCAAAGGTGCTATGTTTCTCCTATGTTTTTCAGGATATAATTTCTAAAGATTTCTTTTTTCCTCCTAAACCTTAACGCCAGAATAATTACTGCATTGATTGAATTTGTTTTTATAATTAACAGAATGCAAATGCATAAAGGAATAAAATAGTAGTATTTAAATTTTGTATAACATCATGTCTCAGACAAAGCTCCACGATTGTATTTCAAGTATCTGTCCCACACAATGTCATTATCTCCTCAACATGACCCAATCCTAAAGTTCCTTTAAAGTAGAAGCGGGGAATTTCAGAGGTATTGACAAAAATAGCTATTGTTATTAGGGTAGAGCTGATTTTCTTCCTATTAGCTGTTACAGAGAGATTTGGATTTTGTTAGAGAAGTGTGTTGATAGCACACTGATGTTTTAGTTGTTGCTAAAAAGTGTTCATATTAAGTCAAGGATTGAACTTGTCATGCCCTGACAGTGAGAAGGTTGGAGTGGCAGGAGGAGCTGGGAAGGGACCCAGCCAGGACAGCTGACCCCAAGTGGCCAAAGGGATATTCCATATGGTGTGGTATCATGTTCAGCATGTAAAGCTGGGGAGAAAGCTGACAAGTCAGAAGATAAATTGTGACACAGTCTTAAAATTTTCAGACAATGTTTAATTTCTAATAAACTGCTCGGAAAAGAAGATTTTGAGTAAATTTTTATAAAATTAAATCCTTTTTTTCTTAGTGAGTGCAACATACACACAAGACATCCCCCCCCCCCACCCCAAGTATGGAATGCGGCAAAATTTCCATCAAAATTTTCTCTTCCTTTGTGATATTCAGACTGTACTGAAATGTACAATGTGAAAGAAATGTGTTTACTTCTTCCAATGGTAAAATGATATTTGAAAAACTGTTTTTAATAAATAAATGTTTGTATGTCTTTACATACATGCATATACTTCTACAGGCACAGGGAGAGAGGGGGGAAACGAAATCACCTTGGATACAAAGTACCCTTCAAAACATAATTCTTTATAGGCACATAAGGACAGAGATGTTTTTAATGACAGTGTGAACTCAGAGGCCTAACCTGCATATATCTAGTGAATAAATCAATCTGTCTTATTCTATTAAATTATTGTCTGTGCTGATTATCTCCTGCTAGGAATTATTTTTGCCTTCCTTTGACCAACCAAGTTGTATTTAGAGAGGTCACAGCAGCAAATAATTCATTTTAATTGGTAAAAGAATTTTATCCAACAACAGGTCTCTTCTCTTGCCAGCCGAACTATCTGCTCAACAGACAAGATATACTTGCTTATGTGTGTGTGCACTATTTAGTTTTAAATGCTTACAAAACAAGCTTCTGTCAACTAGTATTAAAACCATAATTTCCTCTCCAACTGGTTTGTTTCTATTCCCTTCCAAATTTTCATTGCAGCTATGTAAACAAAACACAAGCTGCTTCATAAACAGGAATTGTCATTGTAAACCATTGAATGTCTTCTTAATAGAATATACAGATGAACATAGTATGTAATTTTATTTTAGATAATTGTGGTAAGGAACATAATCTATGCACCACAGAAAACTATCCCAAGTCATTCTGCTTAGTAGAGAAACCACATTAAAGGCAAATTGCAGTCAGGTTTTTAAGGGCCACACGAAATATTTTAATTTTGTTTTTCTTTTTCCCTTTTGAAAAGATCCTGTGCATATTTTCCAAAGCAGACAGAAGAATACAGTGCAGACCTCCGGTCTAAGAACAGATGGAAAAGGCTGTAACTAACATAAGTCTTTAAGTCATGTGCTACACAATGCTAAATCTATCCATGAAGGAATGCAGAACTGCTGAGGAAGAAATTCTGCAGAGACTTTCAGGTAGCAATGAATTAGAGAATTCCTGGTTGCCCTCTAACTTTACACCATTGCTTTATTATCAAAGGAAGGAAAATTTTCATTTGTTTCCATATTTACTCTTCTGTATCACGTTTTATCTGCATCTCAAGTTTGAACAGACTTAGAAACAGACTTCGATAACAAAACTCAAGGCATTTGTATGAAAATGTAACAGCTCATTATCTGTGCCTTCATGAGGTATCTTGCTGCTGGCCCAGATGGAGCTGATGGCTAAATATAAACAACCTCAGAGAATTAATTAATAAAGTAGAAAACAAGCCTTTTAAAAGGGCACGTCATGTACAGTAGATCCGTCTTTCTTTATAATTTAAAATGTTGTCTGTTTGAGTATATGTAATGTGATGCAATGTCATCTGACACAGATCTGACCACAACTTCTCAAGCTTCAGTTAATTACACACATGATGTCATTTTTTTAACAACAATTAAAGAGAAGAGCAGATAGTGCTCAATAACATGAATTTTTTAATTTGACCTTCCTTCCTTCCATCAGGGAAAATTGTCTTTTCTCCGGTTTCATCTAGACAGACTATTTTCTTCCCAGTAATATCTGCTTTTGGGCTCTGGCCGGTCCAACACTGACTGATACAAGCAAGGAGGACAGAGCAGAAGAAGATCTTATAGAGATGGGACACATAATTATCTGTCACACAGATTCTCAGAAAAAATTACTGACTAGGCTCAACTGATGAAGACACTACAACTTTTGCTGTAACTCCTAACTATGACTATGAACATATGCTACTGAATAAACAAGCTCTGTAACTTTTGGAAAAATCACTTGGGTATAGCTTGAATGTTTATAGTTGTTTGATCATATTCTAGGACAAGAATTACAATAAAAAATACCAAAACTCACCTACTCCATTTTTTTTTGTATAGAAAGAACCATCTCACCTTTAATATAAAAAGATAATTAGATTTTTAAAAGAAATTTTACTGTCTTCCTTTTTTTTTATTTTGCTGTCCTTCTTCACTTTTTTACAAACTGTCATAGACTTACAAAGAATTCTATTCTATCTTTTCTGTAGGACAAGCTTTCATAAATTTATGAAGGGCATAGCTTTTATTTTACATGCAAAATGTCTAGAACTATTTTGTGACCTTGACCAGATCAGAACCTTGGATAATTTTAATAACACTGTTTGTTTTTTTGGAATACACAGACTTAGATTACATATTTATGTAGAGAGAGACTTTCAGAACAAATTTTGAAACATAATTAAGACTTCTCAACAAATGCATTTTTAGTGCAGTGCCATAACAAAATCAATGCACTTTAAAACATCCTGCTACTCTCTGGGAACAAGTAATCCAGCAGTGAAAATATTTTCAAATCTACACCTGAAAATATAGGATTACATTTCCATTTTCCAATATATAGCAGTTATTATCTTTTACAAAAACAGGCAGTAGATGCTTGTTTTTTATTATAATCAGATATTTGTGTTACCTAATATAACTTGGTACATATATATATCACTTAGACAAATAAATAGGATATATCGTTATATTTATATAGATTCATTATATTTTATGTGATCAGCACACCATTTTGACCACACACAAAAGAAAACGTACTTTAATCCTGCTTGTGTCTTATATCAGAGATACAGAGTAATAGTAGAGTGGCTCCTAGCAAGGGTTCTTGTGTGTTTCTGACATGAGACGACGCATATCAGTACTAATCCCAGACAGAGGTGGGTGTCATTCTCCAATAGGGTCAGAGATCAATCTCTATCTAAAGAGTATTAAAAGAAACACGCCTGTATTTTAATCTGACATACATGGTAAATAACAGATATATCAGAATTTTCATCTTGCTATATGAATGCATCCTGATAAAATAATAACTCTTTAGCAAATATTAACATAGTCAGGTCTGTATGCCCAGGTTTGAAAAAAACAGGTGTCCATTTCTGGCTATATTTAATATAGCAAGTGTCAGAGGCAAACACTGGTGTAGACAGAGTGCCATCCTCATTCCTGATACAGCCAGAGCTCCAACCTCTTCCCTGATAGAGTCAGTGTTCCATAGCAACCATTTGACACAGCCAAAACTCTCTCCCCATCTTTGACATTACCAGCATTTCATCAACATCTCTTACATTTCTGGCTTCTGTGGCAATGTCTGTAAGAGACAGAGCTCTGGCCTCTTCTCCAATGCTTGGTCCCATAGTCCTTCATAAAAAAGCTGTCCTCATATCGGTGATAAAGCCAGGATTTCGTATTTTTCTTTGATACTGCCAGCATTCTGTCCACATAAATTATACTGTCAAAGTTTTATTCTCAACTTTGGTATCAGCGAGTTTATATGACAACAGTTGGTATAAACAGGTGAATGTGCAGGAATGCATCCTTGATCCTGAAATATCTAAAGTCTATCCTCATGTTCTGACTCAAATGGTGAATAGAGATATAGCCAGAGAGATGTCCACTCCAATGGCATACTTGCAATGCCAATTCCATCTGTGAGGAGCAAGGCCTCATGGCAGAATCTCTTGCCTTTGAGGGGTTCATTGTGTTTCTTCTACATCCATCTTTCCACCACAAGTGCTAATCACAGAAACAAATTTCTCAGATTTAACATTAAACAGTGAAGAAAAAAAAATCCAGGCATTCATAATTTGGTAAAAAACTTTTGCGCTCAAAAGTTGTCATCAAGTTTGGCTTTTGATGAGTTACAGCTAAAATACTTGTACTTTATTTAAAAATATTTTGTCTTCATACTTTTTGATACACCATATACGAATTGAAGATTTTTGACATCATACATAAAGAACATTTTTTAATATAATATTTTTAAGACCATTAAAAATTTGAGAAATTGAGATTTGGGTTTTTTTTATTTTGGCCCACTGTTTAGGAAGACAAAGGTGCACTTGAATTTCACTGTCAAACATCTGTTGAAATTCTACCTTTTACTGAAAATGAAAATTGTGAATTTTGCAACATAGCATTACTTCTTTTGTTGAGGTTTTAATCAACAGAATAAGCATCACAAGACTGTGATGAGGCACTTTTTCCTCATCTGTGACAGAGAAAAGCTCTCAAAAAATTCCTAGTGGAAAAAGACTATAACAGAGTTTATCTGCAAAATACAAATTGTGACTTCTGGAAAAATTTATTTGGTCATGGGATTCTGCTACACTCCACAGCCCTTGACTGGAGTTCATTTTGGTGTGCTTGATGCTCCATGGCTGAGTGCACTGGATCCAGTTAATCAGCCAGGTGAAGCTGCATGACAGTATGGACCGAGCAGTCAAGTCGCTGAAAACAGGGAATATGTGTACTCAGCATGGTAGAGGAGCTTGACCCTGCTCTCTCATTATATCATTTAATTGTTTGATAGTCAGTGAGAATTAATTGATTTTCATTAGCATGAAGATACATATTTTACCTCAATTCCATGTGTTGCTTACCTGATTTGGACAATTGCTTAATATGAATACATGATCAGTAGATCCTTTAATGCTTTTTTTTAAATATTCTGAAAGTTATGTTGGAAAGTGACTCTAGTGTCTTGTCTTTCAATTAGCAGATGCTGGAAACTGAACACTGAAAATTCAAACACATCTTTTTAATTTTTCATTGCACACTTTAAGTGTTATGCATGTGGAAATAATGAATGACATCCAGATTAGCACATCATTAATTTTTTTTTTTATCCTGTATACTTTCCTTTCTGAAAACTACTTCCTGAAAGGAATATATATGTTACTTAATGTTTAACCATAGCACCCTATTTTACTGCATCAATATATTGGATAAACAGAAAGACTAGTTGTTTAACTAGAATTAATTAAAAATGGAAGAAAATGAACAAAGCATATTCAAGAAAAGAGGAAGGTACTATAAAGAAGCAGAATACAGAGAGTATGATGCAAATGCAGAACCAAATTAGAGAGGAAGAAGGGAAGGGTAGGAGCAGAACCAAAAAAAATACAAATGATAGCATGCCTAGGTAAGCTACTAGTGACATAGAAGCTAAAATGAATAGAACAGGCTGATGATGGAAAATTCCTGCCAGTTCTGTCCCAAGAGTCCTAGTTTAATCTTAGATACTCAGTAAATAGGTATAAAACTTTCTTGTAGAGCTCTTTAGGTAGCAGAATGTGTACTGAGAGCCAGAAAAAAGCACATATTCCTAGGTTTAACTTATTAGGTCTAAATATAGGCAAAATATTTGGTTCACGTTCCAGTGGTAGATGCCTGTGCCACAGCATCACTTTTTTCCTGTGATAAGATTTCCATAAGCAATTTCGTTCTGGATTCTTCCTGGATTCTTCCCTGGCTTCTACCCTGCTCAACCCTTTGCATTCAAAATTTCCTGCTTAAAACATATAATGCGCTGTGTTCTCAAGACAAGAACGAAAGAGAATAAAGAATTATTAACAATCATTACTGAAGAGGTGTTCAGGTATCCCAAACTTCAGAGGTTTTACAATGGAAGAGTCTTTACCTAAGCTAAATCTATAAGCACCTACTATGTCTAGTGGAGGTCTAGTCAATACAGTTGATGAAGTCTAGATCTATAGAGTCTAGACATCACAGGGGGGTGGCTGCTTCAGGCAACACTGAACATTTCTCCAGACTCCAGTGAGTATATCGACCAGTTCTTCAGTGACAAAAGTGGTTGTGTTGGTATCCAGGTCACATACAGATACCTAAATATAGGCCAGCTAAATCCCATATCTCATAGAAGATTGCGTACTATTTTTGGTAGGATATCACTTAATACACAGCACAGTCCTAAGGGCATTTATCAGTGAAACATGCTGAAGAAGGTTCCCTAGTAGGGCAGAAACTGTTTTAAAACTTGTAACAGAGAATTACTTTTCAACACAATGTGTAGAGCTAGTGAGTCATTTATTTTTATCTGTGGTCCATAGCCTCAATTCATAAAGAACCTATTTCAGTTAATTTCATATGGTAGGTTATTGTTTCACCCCCAACTTAAATTTACATCCCTGTCTTTCCATGGCTTCTGAGCAACCAGTAATATCTAAACTGATTTTTAAAAATCTTAGGATAAGCAAAATCCATGGCACTTATTATCAAGGTGGAAACCAAGACAAAATTTCCATGACACCTCCGATGGTTATTATCACAATTGGAAACACTGTTTGTTGATGCCTAGCTCATGAGATGCAAACATTTATTATTGATATTTATAATAACTGTAGTAAGAATAACAATTTTGAAAAAAAAGTAAAGTAAATGCCTTCAATAAAAATAAAATTCTTGATTATTAAAAACTATCTCAAGTTGACATTTTTTGAGTTTCTAAACTCTGCTCTGTTAAAAAAAAAAAAAAAAAACAGAAAACCAGCAAAGTATAAAATTTTACACTTAAGTATTTCTAAGGCAGTGAACAACAGTGGTAAAAACATTCATGAGATAAAGGCATTGCTTTTTTTTTTTTTTTGCAATACAGCCAAAAGATCCTGAAATGTTTGCTGCTGGAATATATAAAATGATACAACAAATGAAGGTTTGAGTACTTATATGTGTTTCATTTTTTTTTAGTTTTCTTTTCTAGATCTGGGGTTTTTTTTTGGAAGTTGCTTTTTGGCTTTTGGGGTATTTTTTGGGTTGGTTCCTTTTTGGTGCATTTTTGTTGTTGTTGTATTATTGTAACAAGGTCAATAAAATGCAACTATATGAAATTCTATTTCTGTTGCGGTGCATGATTGAGGTTTTCAAAGTTGTATCTGTATTTAGTTTATTTGTCTGTATTTGGTAGATTCCTTCCAAAGCCCCTTCCAAAACACCCCCACCCTTAATCACATGGTATCACCCTGTCCTGGGCCACCCCCTTCCTTCCCTCATTGGCCCAGAGTGTCCTCCGCCCGGGCTGCGACCTGGAAAAGGAGGGCACAGGGGCCCAGAGCTCTGCTCTGGCATGTGGACTGCACTGCAATAAACACCTTCCCAACCCCACACCAGGACCCACTCATTATTCCAAGCCTTAAACCACTCACAGTCTGGAGACTGAGGAATCCACAAACTGTTTTAGTTGGTCTGGAACAATTACTTGCCAGTAAGCAGTACACACAGAAATACCAACTACATATTTCTACAAATTTCATCAAATTTCTATTTTACACTTTTTTTACTTTAGATTGAAAAATTTCCATTTTGGTTTGCATGAGGGCACTGAATATGCCACAATTCAAGGTTTCCTTTTTCTTAATCTGGTTTTGATACAGCTGTCTTCACCCTATAGTTTTCTTCAGACATATCTTCAGTAGGTATTTTTTGAGATATTTTTGGAATGTGGGAGGCTCCTAGACAAGCACTGAAGATATATAAGTGAGGGAACTTAGCATTTTCACCTGTAGTAGGCTCATTACGGCCAGGAGCTGAGCACTGTTGTTTGCTCACTCTGTGGTATGGGTGGAAAATTGGAAGAGCAAAAGCCAAAAAGTGGTCAGTCAAAACAGAGTTTAATAAGTGAAAAAAAGGGACAAAATAACAAGAAAGGCATAATAAGGAATGTATGCACAACTTTCCATTAGTAGGTAGATGTTCTGCTGATTTAGCTCTAAAAGCATGTGCAACAGTTACTTGGAAAGACAGATGTTGATAACCAAGAATGTTCTTGCTGCTTCTTCCTCTTACTGAGCTTTTACTGCTTACCCTTGGTACCCTCTCATATAGATTACCCCTTTGGCCAATTTGTCATGTGCTCCAGCTCCTCCCAGCAGCTGTGCACCCTCAGGCTTCTTGCTGCAAGGACAGATTGGTAGGAAGAAAACCTCACTGCTGTGTGAGCACTGCTTAACATCAGCCAAAGCACTGCTGTCTTATCAACCCCATTTTTGCTGTAATCCAAAGCACAGGAATGTACCCAGTGTTATGAACTCCATTCCAGACAGACCAAATACATCAATTCTGCTCTTATACCACTAAAGTTCAAAGACAGTGAGAAAGTAGATGCTGTAACAGCTCAATGCTCCTCACTTCTGCCATAAGTGACATAAAGACTGTTATTTCGCACTCTCAATCCTATATATGTATATGAAAGAACTTAAACATAGAAAATATGGCCTTTCAGAGAAACCCAGTAAAAACTTGAAAGGTATAATTAGGATGTTTTATACTCTGCATCAATATCATAATATTTTGTGGACCTGCATTTTCTAAAAGTACAAAGACAGAATTGAGCACAAAGAGAAAATGATTCAGAAATCTTAGGAAGACACTATAATAGCATTTATTTATTGAAGGCAAAATTGAAAGGTGAGGCAAAATTGAAAGATAAGTCAATTAACCAGCTGTGAAGGACAAATCTGAAATGGCATCTGTTAAACAATGATGTATAAAAAAGGGTAAAAGCTGTTGGGTGGACAGAGAGAACAAGAAAAAGAAAATAGAAGTGTTTAGATGCAGAAGGACTACCATCTTTGAAGTTATTTATATATTCAAAACAAACTCTCTTTGGTGGCAGATTTGTTCCAGAAAATGTGGTTTGTATCATCAGACTCATTTAGTATATCTGAAAATATTCCCTTGTGTTTATCAGACTCTCACAAGAGTCTTTCTCTGTCTAAAGCCCAGCACAGGGCCTCAAAGATGATGAGGGGAAAGAGCATCTATGTATTAGGAAAGGTTGGGAGAGTTGGAACTGTTCAACATAGAGAAGATGAGGCTCAGGGGATATCTCATCCCTGTGTGTGAAGGGAGTGTTTAAAAAAGGTGGAGAACAGGCTCTGAGTGAAGAGAAATGCTCAGTGCTTACTGCTCAGTGACAGAATAGATAATAACAGGCATGAACTGAAACAGGATGTTCCATTAGAACATCTGAAAACACTTACTCTGAGGACGAGTGAGCACTGATACAGGTTGCCCAGAGAGTCTCCTTTGCAGGTATTAAAAAACAATTTAGATAAGATCTTGGGTGTCTGTGAGTGGCCATGTTTCAGCAGGGTGATGTGGACAGATTAATTCCATATGCCTCTTCCAACCTCAATGACTCTGCAATTCAGATGAATATGTATGGATCAAGAATAGAAACTGACATTCAAGTCAATGAATTGATGCAGACTCACTTAGAATGCACCTTAGTTTACCCAAAAATGAGGGGAAAACTTACCATAACACTTTACACTTTACTTTCTTTACATCAAGTAGAAAGATAATATGACTGCCTTTTGTAACAACTTCTCTGCTGTAGAAAACTACAGGTAATAAGAGACATGTATCTCTGTATCATAATTTCGTGCTTTTTTTTTTCTCTTTGTGTTGTAATGGATCTAACACACTGCATATGTGGGAAGACTAGATATTCACATATTCCTCACAGGGCAATTTTGAAGGTGCAATTAAAAGTTTCTTTTGCAGCAGCACTGAAAGTGCTGAAATGAAAGTGAAAATGAAAACAGCATCACAGCCCCTATTATTAAAAATTACTCCCATTAAAAGATATTGCAGTTAGACTTCTGAATGAATGCGTCATCTAGGACATTAATGTTCTTGGAATTGCTTATTATGTTCAGTCTCACCATTTTTCAGTTAGCAGAACCCAAGGCAGTGGAATCTTTATCAAACAGCCTAAATTTCTCGGCTTATATATGTGATAAGTGTGTCCGAATTTTAAGTAGTTG
>JANPWX010000013.1:10248070-10482226 GCA_024734555.1 Trochalopteron elliotii
AATGTTCTTGGAATTGCTTATTATGTTCAGTCTCACCATTTTTCAGTTAGCAGAACCCAAGGCAGTGGAATCTTTATCAAACAGCCTAAATTTCTCGGCTTATATATGTGATAAGTGTGTCCGAATTTTAAGTAGTTGACTAAAGAGATTATTTGCCTACTTCCTCTTATATTTCAGATTTATTTGAGAAACCAACTCCATTATTAAAAGCAAATGTACCAGTCATGTAAAAGTTATGTCTCAATATGAGCTATATGTAGAGTCAATAAAAAGCAACAGAGAATTTTACAGTAAGATTTGTCTTTAGTCAAGACTTCCACTTCAGATTAGGTTGAACTGTTCTTCAGAAATGCGTCCCTTTAATGTAAAAGAAGCTACAATTATTAAATTAGCTTAATTCACCATATTTTTAGATGTCTAATTTGCAATAGGTTTACCACAGTCTTCCTCTGCTGGCTTTCTAACAAGCCTTTCTTGGGTTGCAATATGTAACCAAAAATGTGTATTCTAGTTTCCATCTGTTGAAACCTGAAGTTGATCTCAGGGGGGCTGCTTTACCGGCAAAGCAGTAGTTCCCAGACCAACTAAAACAGTCCATGAGTTCTTCAGTCTCAGGCTGCGCGTGGTTTAAGGCTTGGAACAAAGGAGCAGGCTCTGATGCGGGTTTGGGAAGGTGTTTATTCCAGTGCAGTCCACATGCCAGAGCAGAGCTCTGGGCTCTTGTCCTCTCCTTTTACCAGGTCACAGCCTGGGAGGAGGACACTCTGGGCCAATGAGGGAAGGAAGGGGGTGGAGTTCAGGACAGGGTGATACCAGGTGATGTTTTGGGAAGGGGCTTTGGAAGGAATCTACCAAATACAGACAAATAAACTAAATACAGATACAATTTTGAAAACCTCAATCATGCATTGCAACGGAAACCCGTTGGGGAGGTGTTTTCTTTATTTCTTGTATAACCCATTTCTCATAACTCCAGGGGGGGGCAGGTGCTTTCTGGTAATAGGCCAGCTGTTAAAGTCAGGTGGAACAATGTTCCTTATCTCGTCCATGGCCCATCCTCCCTCCAGGGAGGATTAAGGCTCACCAGATGACTGATATGATTGCATCATCTCATTGTGAGATGCTCCACCCAGTGGGAGGAGCCAGCCATTCCTACCTAGATAAAAATGAGAGTCAGAAATATCAAGACAGCCTGTTTTTCCACTGGATTCCCCAGAGGAAGACCAGACCCTTCTTGCCACCACTGGACTCTTCTACAGGATCACCTCTACTCCAACAAAACCACATCTATTACTCCAGGAGGACTTATTTGGACTGCTACCAACATCCTGACCAACAGCGTGTCAGGTCGTATTCTGACTCTGTCAGTGTTTCTAGGATTTTTTTGTTCATTTGTTTGTTTGCTTGATTTTTTGTACTGCTCCATTTGTATTTTTAATGTTCCTAGTAAAGAACTGTTATTCCAATTCCCATATCTTTGCCTGAAAGCCCCTAATTGCAAAATTATAATAATTTGGAGGGAGGGGGTTTACATTCTCCATTCTAAGGGAAGCACCAGCTTTCCCTGGTGGACACCTGTCTTTCTAAACTGGGACACACCCAAGTGCAAAGTGCTGCATCTGTGTCCATCTGTGCCCATACATGAGGGCAAATGGGGAGAAGAAGTCATTTACTGCAGCCCTGAGGAGAAGGACTAGGCATGATTCTTGGGCATGAAAAGATGAGACAACTGTGTGAACTCACGATCCACAAGGCCAATCTCATCCTGGGCTGCATCAAAGGCAATGTGGCCAGGGAGGTTGACGGAGATGATTCTCCCCCTCATGAGACCTGAAGTGCTGCATCCAGCTCTGGGGTCCTCAACACAAAAAAGAATTGAACCTTAGACTGGGTTCAGAGAAGGGCCATGAAGATAAAAGACAGGCTGAGAGGGTTGGGGTTGTACACCCTAGAGAAGCAAATGCTTCAGGGAGGCCTACCTTGCAGTAACTTAAGGGGTCTTATAAACAGGAGAGGGAGGAATTTTTATACTAACAGATAGTGACAGTACAAAGGGCAATGGTTTTAACCTGAAAGAGGGAAGGTTTACATCAGATTTTATAACAAGTATATGTATTTAATTTTTAAATTGCCATACTTGTTTTATTGTGTTTTTTTTTTTTTTTTTCTCCTTAGCATGCTGCAGAAATAATATCAAATTCTATTGACTTCAATGGTGGGTGAATCTGAAATATTAAGTAATGGCCCGCTACCTTGTCTTATTTTTTCCCAGTAAAACATAAGCACAGGAAATTAGACTGACAAGATTAATGATATCAAGATAAATGTTCTGAGTTGTATTAACACAGCAAATAATTTGAGCAATTTCAGGGAAAAAAATAAAGTTCTATTTATTTTTATATTAACTGTAATTTTTATAACTAACAGCAAGCTTATTTTTAAAACATATTGTGTATTCACTTTAATCAATATTAGTTTATTCTGTGAATAATTTTCTTTCTGTTACCAACATAATAATATACTTTATAATGTCTACACCTGGGCTTTTTATGTTTCTTTTGTATTTATAAGTGGTAATAAATCACTCCCTGAAGATCCATGACTAGTAGATATTCCTCTACTTTTTTAGTCTTTGGACACATGGGCATTCAAAAATTATTCTTGAATGTTCTTCATTTAGAATTCTAGACAATTTCCTTGCAGAAGGAATTCTATTTTGATTCTTGATTCTTTGCTGCAGAGAAGCTTTTGGTGGACAGAAGCTGCTACCAAATTAACTAAATAAAAAGGTATAACAGCTTTTAAACATGGTAAATAACTATTCAAAGATCAGAGCAAGAGAGAGTATTTTCCATAGTTTAGAAGAGCTGAAGAAAGAAAAATGAAATATGTATAAATAAAGAAAGAAATAGATTGATTCAAACTTACTCTTTGGCAATCAGCATTTTTTTTTTGCTTGTTTTCTTTGGATTAAATTTCCGTTCTATTTCAATCCTTTAAAAAAAAAAACTTTAAAGAAGAAAACAGGCAATGCAGAGTTACATCCAGAAGAAGAGCTGCTACGCTTTAGGTCTATCAAAACTGTCTTCATACTCACAATTCTGTCAGTTAATAGATTCCTTACGATATTTCTCCAGAACTTTTTGCTTTCCTTCTGCTTTTTAAGCTGATGGTCAAGCACTATATCATTATTCATTCTCAGTTCCTAACCTACTGTTTACTTTGGTTACGAAAAGAACTCTTTTGTGCCTTGGGAAAGAAAAAGAAAAGAATATTTAGAAATCATCTAAATGCAGGGTGAATATAAAGAATTGCCTTTACTCTAAAGATTGAAACTAGCAGGCACATGAGCAAAAGCAACAGGGACACTCTTATATTTTCATCTTAATATTATAGAATCACAGAATATCCTGAATTTGAAGGGATCCAGAAGGATCATTGAGTCTAAGTCCTGGCCCGGCACAGCACCATCCCCAAGAGTCACACCATGTGCCCAAGAGAATTGTCCAAATGCTTCTTGAACTCTGTCAGACTTGATGCTGTGACCTCTTTCTGGACAGCCTCTTCCAGTGCCCAAACACCCTCTGGGTGAAGAACCTCTTCCCCAAATGCTTCTGTCATAAAACAGTGTAGCATTTTTAAAAGTCAGCATATAAAGCTCCCCTTTAACTTATTTAGATTTAACTTCTTTTTGTAGTAACTCATGAAGAATAAAATGAACATTTATACAGGTTCTTTTTTGCTCACTCTTCAGTGCACTCTCATTTCAATAATTTGTATCAGTTTCCATTGTTCTCAGGCAGTTTATGAAATTCAAAACTGGTCCCAAAGAGAGTCTACATAACCTCATGCAAACAGCTTTTAAATGCACATAAAATTTATTGCTTATTTCTTTTCATTAGAAAAAAAAAGGCAGAGATTATTCAGCAATTTCAATAGAAAATTTAAGAGTAAACAGAGTAAGTGTGATTCTTTTCTGACACTTCCTGATTTTTAAAATATGGAGTGTCTAATTCTAAGACCAATTCAATTATTCCATACCTTGCAGTTGTCTAGCACGCCTGCTTATTGTTGTGCAAAGAAACATATGATTGACCCACCCTTAACACTAGTCTGCTTTCACTGCCTCAGGAGATTTGAAGTTAATTCCTTTCTTTACCAGGTGGCTGCTGAGAAGACAAGTATAGAGAAAGCACTTTGAACTGAGGGTGGCTATTAAGTGATGTCATTCCCTCCTGTTGAAGCTATTGCACTTTTCACATAGAATATTCACCAGGCTGCAGTGTAAGTGAGAAAGAAACGGATCAAAATTTCTCAGACAGGTTACATGCTTCTGTAAATGCTTTGAATGCAAAACACCAAGAACACTCAATGCAGTAAATGCCAGCTTTGCCAAACTGTTGTTGAGCAGCTAAATACTTTGGGCATCCATTCATGTTCCTAGTGGCTCTGTAAGAATTTTATTATTCAATAAAACAAAAATTGAACAATTTCTGAGTAGAAAGTTCTGAGTTCCCCTTCCTCACAGTACTGAATAACTTATAGCCAGGGCATATTTTCAAATACAAAACAGTAATGGTGGTTTTATGATTCATTGACTACTTATACCCTAGCTAGGAATCTCCTTTCCAAATGGAAAGAAAGCAGAGTCTTCCAGCACAGAACAAAGGAGGAAAACTTGTAAGAATGAAGAATAAATATCTATGCTCCTTATTGCAGATTAACAATATTGGGTAGCATTTTATGCATACAATTAACGTTTAGTAGCTCAAATGTTTAGATATTTAGTTTTCCTCATGCAGTTTCAGTATTTTCTTTTGATGTCAGGGATTTCAGTGGATAGATAAACAATAAAACCCAGAATTTATTTTTGCATATCTAGTAATTACTGCACTTTCAGAAATATTTTACAAGTCTAAGTTTTATTTTTCTAAAAAGCTTTTGCTCCTGAATTATTAGAAGTGGAAGTGATAGTCACAACCCAACACTGACTTAAATGCAAAAATGCATTTTGTGCTGTGGAAACAAATGGGTTTGTATTTATGGCATCATGTATGACATTCTTCTGCATTTTGTAAAACAGTAAGATTTATTAGATCATTTTTCCTTTGCTGACAATGCTTTATATGTGTTTAAAATCCAGATAATAAAAATGGTGCATATACTTAGCAAAATCTGATAAATAAAACAAAAGCTCCACCAAGAGTATGAGTGCAGCGGTATAACAATTTGAAAGGGTATCATAACAACATCAAATTGATAAAGGTTCATTAATTGTTTGTCCTACTGTAGTAAGTCATAGACAAACTGACAAGCATATACATAAAAAGAAGACATCTATGAATTGCAGTGTAGTTCAGTATGAGAACACTTTTTGAAATAAATGAGGTAGCAAATAATATGTAGAATAATGGATATGAAACAGCACTAAACAAAAATTCATAACAAAGCTGTAACAGTAGAATAGCCTGAAAACTTCCTATTATGTAGACAAGATTTATAAATCAAATAGAGTCCTACAGCACCAAAATACCATGGATGGTATATTATTATATGGATATTATAGTATCTCTTTCCTTGAAGAATGAGATCCACATATAGAATATAGTTCGTCACACTAGAAAAAAATATCACTATGAAGAATTCAAAGGTAAACTCTAAGTATCACTCTCATCCGATTTTATTCCTGTGATTAACATGTGAAATGCAAAATAATTCCAAAAATGGCAGAAGAAACTAGAAAAACCTGAGTTGTGACTATCTATTTTGGTCTCTTCTACCACATATTAGCACAATTTTTCTTATCATTCAGGTCAACGGAACATGTAGATAGTCCATGGTTTATTGTCCTACTCAGAAAACAAAAGGGATCATCTTTATGTCCCAAATTAATTTATCACAGGGGAAGAAATCTCCTTAAACTTATGGGGTTTTTAGTTCCTGGGAGACTAAATAATTTTGAAAGAAACTGGTAGGTTAATATATTATATTCTCTTTGTCACCAGGAGAAAGGATCTTCTAGTAGAAGAGAAAAATATGGTAGGATATGTGACAGGAAGTAGAAAAACATTGTCCACTGAGCTATTAATGCAATAGGCTGGGTTAGTAAGAATCAGCCAAAGCACACACATATGTGCAGGAAATATTCTGGTATACAGTGTGTGACAAGAACTTGAGCACAGGTGCTGTAATCTGTTCCGACACAACTGTGTAACACAGTTTGTTCCAAGGAGCATGAAGAAATATGTCAGGTAATAATGAAAGATTCCATGAGGAAAAAAAAACAAAACTAAAATACTGGTGTAATGAAGCTTCTACATAAAAAGAAGTATGTCTTTCTGTCGGCCCAGAAAAAAACAATACAAACAAGCAAGCAGTACAACTAAACCAGTCCCCTATAGTGGCAATGTGGAAAATAAGAGGCTTTCCTTGGAGAAATGTTGTGGCAGCATTATTGATCTCTTCTTGAGACACTCTAGCAGAGCTTGAATTAGGTAATAATCTACATTCACAGAAACAAAAGAAATGTAAGGACTTCAATGGCTGCTCTTTCTCACATAAGGTATTTATACCAGCAAATATTTATACCAGCAAGTATTTATACCAGCAAACTTACGCGCTCTCCAAGAATCGGGAAATATTCACAGTTCCGTGGTTCTTGAGGATTTACTTGATTTTAAGCTTCCCTACAACACTGAAAAAAATTATAACATTGTACTTCAAATTTTCAGCTGTTTTACTGAAGGCATGGCTTTCAGCAGTAATATAGAGGAAATATAAAAGGAAGTCACTGAAAGCAAGACTGTTCCTTAAAGTGGTACATGAACTACTACTGTCTGTATCAACTGTGACGAACCTGACTGCCTTCTAGGATGAAACAACTGCCTGGATGTTTGAAAGGAGAGTAGTGGATATTGTCTACCTTGACTTCAGCAAGGCTTGTATCTCTGTTTCTTATCCTCATAGGCAAAGTCAGGAAGTGTGGACTGGATGAGTGGACAGTGAGGCAGATTGAGAACTGGCTGACTAGCAGATCCCAAGGGGTTTTTATCAGTGGCACAGAGACTAATTGAAGGCCTGTCAAGAGTGGTGTCCCCCAAGGTTCAATACTTAGCCCAGTATTTGCCTTACCCATTAGTGGCTTGGAGGAAAGGACAGATGCCCCCTCAGCAGGTTCACTGATGACACAAAGCTGGGAGGAATGGCCCAGAGAGCTGTGCAGCCCTTCAGAGGGATCCTGACAGGCTGGAGAGATGGGCAGAGAGGAACTGTCTGAAATTCAACAAAGGCAGATGCAGCGTCCTGTACCTGGGGAAGAATAACCCCATGCAGCAGCACAGGCTGGGGGCTGACCTGCTGGAAAGCAGCTCTGCAGAGAAGGAGCTGGCAGTCCTGGTGGACAACAAGCTGTCCATGAGTCAGCAGAGTGACCTGGGGGCCAAGGAGGCCAAAGGTATCCTGGGGTGCATTAGGAAGAGCATTGCCAGCATGTCAAGGGAGGTGATCCTGCCCCTGTACTCAGCCCTGGTGAGGCCACATCTGGAGTGTTGTGTCCAGTTCTGCGCTCCTCAGGACAAGAGAGACATGGAGATCCTGGAGTGGGTCCAGTGGAGGGCAACAAGGATGATTAGGGGACTGGAGCATCTCTCTTACAAGGAAATGCTGAGGGAGCTGGGCCAGTTTAGTCTTGAGCAGAGATGACTGAGAGCAGACCTCATTGAGGCCTAAAAGTATCTGAAGGGAGGGTGTCCAGAGCATACAGCCAGGCTCTTTGCAGTGGTGCAAAGCAATAGTACAAGAGGTAAGAGGCAGAAAGTGACACACAGAAAGTTCCACCTGAATATAAGAAAGAACTTCTTCACTGAAGTTCTGAGAGTACTGAAACAGATTTCCCAGAGAAGTGTTGGAGTCTCTCTCAGTGGAGATATTAAAAAACTCTGTGGATACAGTACTATGCCAGGTGCTCTATGATGGCCCTGCTGGAGCAGGGAGGTGGGACCAGATGACCTCCAGTGGTCCCTTCCAATGTGGCCCATTCTATTATTCTGAAATGGTGATGGAAGTAGTTGACTCTTCAATAATACACCTGGTGTTAAGTGGTTAGAGCAGAGCAAAAGATAAACTCAAGAGACCAAAATAGATTTTGAGGAGTTGTTAACATATCGTGAGGACAGGTTCACCGAGAATTTAAACATAGCCTTCCAAAGTACAGGGCAAGTACATGAACCATGCATACAATATCATAGGAGCTGATAAAATAACCAACCAATTAATAGAAGTCATAGATGTGCCAGGTAGAAAGGGAAAATCTAAAGGAAGTGGCCACCTTTGGCATGTTTTTGTTTTCATCGGGTCTCATGATTTTCCCTCACAAGAAAATTACGTTTTGGCTTAGAGTGAGCAGCTGTGTCTTGCAAATACCTCTTGTCAAGAGCCAGTAAGTGAAAAAGAATTCTTATCTGTATTTGTCCTTTATGTGAGAAGGAAAGAGGCATTTGTTCTTCCCTACTATTTTATCAGGCATCTAGTAGGGATGTGTATTCCAGACAAGCTGTGTGGGATTTACTTCAAACAGCTGAACTCCTCATCCCAGGCCCCTAGAAAAAAAAAAGTAAATTTAGCAATGGTATAGAATAAATGCAATGCAACTGATCTCTTTTAGGTAGCTACTTTATAATTATAGGAAGGGTATCCAAGAGCAGCCCATTTCTCTGCAATGAGATGAGACTGACTCAAATGCAGAGTTCTACAATTTAGATCTGTCGTTATCTAAATATAAATAAACATTGAGATATATAGTTGAATGCATAGAGTGTATATATAAAAATATATAACAGTATATTTCAGGGCACTTTTTTTGTTGTTGTTTTGCATGAAAAAAGGGACGGCTCAAGTCCCCACTTCTTTCATTTTCTGTAATCAGATAATTTTGGAACAAATTCTTTCACTCAGGTTAATGAGATATAGCGATCTAATGTCCTAAGTATTCTGAAAGACCTTATAAATACTGCAAGTAGGAAGTGACATTGTATAAGTTTTTTAGTCAGAAATTGTGTATGCTGAAGAAGACTTAGGTTCTAAAATTTATTTTTCTGTAAACCTGCTGAAAAAAAAATGTATTTCCTGATAAACCAGCAAAGGATTAGCCTGCTGTCACAGAAATCAGAAATAACAAGTGCTGCAAAGTTACTGTACTTAATTTGCAGATTGCAATGATTTTGAAACTTTGCAGTCAAAGGTGGCTCTAGGTACCCTGCTGTTTTCAGCAATCTTCACCATTCCACATTTTTAGCTGTCTCATTTAATTTTATATTTTGACTATATTTCTGGGGTTTTTTTCCCAGCCAATTAAAACTGGTATGTTTTCTATGAAGTTCATTTATCTTCTTTTTTTCTCTTTTCTTTCGTCTGCTTGTTTGATAATAGGTTTTTCTGTTAAATCCTTGTAAGTTGTCTTTGAAGACCACCATTTTTTCATCATCTTCTTTTAACTTTGTCTCACTCTTTCTGTTTAGTTTCATTTGCATTTAACATTTTGGTATCCAACAATTTGTTTGCATCAGTAATTTAATGTTACATGATGTGGTTCCTTGATCTCAACACTTCCTCTTAGTTATTCTTTCACTTCTCTATTGGTTCTTCCACATAATGTTCACAGTTTCTTGAAATGTCTTGTCCCTCTTTCTTAGTGTTTGCATAAGCTGATATGACCATTCAAACTTCTCATTCTGTAGTCCATAAACGCACAATTCCCCTCCTGCTAAGGCTTGAACACAGACATACTTCAAACAGACATCACACAGATACAGATTTCCTCTGTAGGCACAAAGTGGTGGGTTTTGGGGCTTTTTTGTTTGTTTTGTTTTGCTGAATTTCTTTCTTTTTCTAATATGTTGTCCTGGTTTCACCTAGAGTTAATTTCTTCTCAGTGGCTGTTTGTCCTGGGTTGCAAGTATAAGATATGCACAAAGTATTCTACCACCATCTTCATGAACTGTTGAAACCAATTGCTGAAGCAGTGTTCTTCCAGATTTCCCCCTCCCTCTTCTGCTAATGGGTCTTCTGCTAATGGGTCTTCTGTTAATGGCCTGCTGCATGACTCATAGGTAACTCCCTCCGGGAGCTCTCTCTTTAATGGGCCATTAAAGACCCCCTGTATGACTCATTATCCCATTGTGAGATGCTCTGCCCAGGGGGAGGAGCCAAGCATTCTCACCTGGATATAATCTGAGACTTGGGACAATTCAGGGGACCTTACCCACTGGATTCCCAGAGGATCAGAACTACCAGACCTTTCTATGGGATCACTGCTTCCGTCATCCCACTCAGGTTGTATTCTGACTCTGTCAGTGGTCTTTTGTATTATTGCATCTCTTTTCTTTCCTTTCCCTTTCCTTCTTCCTCTCCTCTCCTTCTTCCTCTCCTCTCCTTCTTCCTCTCCTCTCCTTCTTCCTCTCCTCCCTATTAAATTGTATTTCTGACTTGAAGCCTCTCACTTGTTTTGCTTTCAAACCACTACACTGTTACAGTGCAATGTTTTGGATTCAGAATGAGAATGGTGTTGATAAGACACTGATGTTTTGGTTTTTGCTAAGTGGTGTTTATATAAGTCAAAGATTTTTTTTTTTTTTTTCTTGTCTCAGGTTCTGCCAGTGAGGAGGAATGCAAAAGAAACTGGGAGGGTGCACAACTGGGACAGGTGACCTGAAGTGACCAAAGGGATATTCCACACCACAGAATATCATGCCCAGTGTATGAACAGATGAGAGTTACTCCAAGGGTAGCTCATCAGGGTTTAGGATGGGGGACCTGGCATCAGTCAGCAGGCAGTGAGCAATTGCATTCTGAAACACTTGTTTTTTTTTCTTTTTTCTATAATTACTATATTATTTACCAATTTACCATTTTTATGGAATTTTAATTTATTTTCAATTACTAAACTGTTCTTATCTCAATGTACAAGTTTTACTTTGATTCTCCTCCCAATTTCACAGGTTGGGCAGGAGAAGAAAGGGGAGTTGAGAAAGCGGCTGTATGGTGCTTAATTTCCAGCTGGGTTTAAAGCACAACAGATGACAAGACAGGCAGGAGTTTTCTTTTACTTGAAAATAGTTTTCTGTTTCTTTGAAAGAAACTTAAGTTTTCTTTCAAAGATGGGTAGGACATTCTAGGCATTTTCTCAGAATAGGTTTGTCATTTTAGGTATTTTATTCTGCAAAAATACATAATGTCTTGAGTTCCACTGCTGTGTTCTGTTGGCATCCCAGTATCTTGTCCTCACATTGCATATCTCACATAATCACATCTCAGAAATTTCATTTTATGTACATTGATTTACTCGCTTATGGCATAAAAGAGTAATTTCATCAGTGAACACCAGGACACAAATGACATCAGAACATCTGTCCAACCTGCTGTAAACAAATGTTGAAATTCTCCACAGTCTGCTTGGATGTACTATGTGACAAGCTGCAGCTAAATTCCAAGTCAGATGTTTGAGATTCTGCAGCACTTCACTGCACTCAATGAATATGCTCTGGTAGTTTCAACAGTATTTCTAAACAAAGTTTCTCACTGAATGAACAGGAATTATTAGTACAATCTGCATCTCACTTTTCTATTTATTTATATATTAATTCTTGTTATGTTTAGTGTTATATTCACAGTTTTCTATGTTCCTATTATCTTAATTAAAAAAAAAGAAAACCAAACAACTTAATTACTTAACATATCTCTGCCTAATTACTGAACATGGTTAAATGGAGAATTAGAAAACTAATAGGAAGAGTTGATTTTCTGTCACCTCCTCCTCCCTGCCCTCCTCCCCCCACCCCCATTTTTTTTACCTTCTGCAATTATCTAGCTTATTTTTAGTTTTGGTAAGTAACAACAATTTTGTGGTTACTTACCTTAGGTTTATAGGTCCAAACATGTAAACATTTTTTAAATTTTTTTTTTAATAAAGAGCAAAGTTGAAATCTAGTGGGACCTTCAACCTCAATTTTGACATCACAGCTAAAAAGAGCTGCAATATTGTACACATACTTCTGGAAATCACTATATCAGTTGTGTAACAGCTTAGGTTGTTCTGGTATTAAAAGTTATGATGTAAGATTTTTTTTTTTTACTTAGCACTTTAAAGGACAATGAAGGGTATTTTTAAGTTTATTGATTTTGTTCTATTTTGTTTATGCCATGGTTGTAATTTGGAAGAGCTTTTATTGATTCTTTTAATATAATTGTATGTCTATCACCTAAATTTCCATTACATTGCACTATTTACTGCCAATTACCCACATTAAGTGGTTATAAAATGATTCCAATTTATCTTAGTAGCTTATGCTATATAGGTATAAATTACTATCAAATAGTGGAAAACTGGTAAGAAATTGACCTTTGATATTAAAAATATGTTTATCCATTGTTAATGACACTCATAAAAATTGACAACAAGCTTGGAAAGATCTTTACAAAAATCCGTGAGACTTTCAAAATAAGACAGGTGTTACGGTAGCACTCTGGAGTGTTAAAAAGTTGGAGCTTATATTATTGCTGGAAAATGAAAGAATTTGCATGAGGAACTTGGGACAGATTATCTGGTCATGAGGTAATTAATGGGCAGAATGGACTGCAAACACTGACATGAAAATTTCAATGATGAGCACACACATAGAGCCTTTGAGTACCTGCAAGAGGAAGAAATTGCAGGGTTTGAATACTCAACAGAATTAGCTAAGTCACCAGGTATTCTTTCATTCTACAGTATTATTTTATGGAGCTCCAACCCCAAACCACAACCATTCCATGTTTTTGATACTTTCAAGCACAAGTCCTTAAATATGCTATTTTTTTTTTCCACACAGAGAACAGTAATACAGTATCCAAGAAGCTTCCTTCTGCCTATGCCACTGATTAAAATTTAGTCTGGAAAAACAGTAGTCATATTCTAAAGCTAACAACTGAATACTATTCAAGGAACTTGTCACCAGAGGGAACAACCTAGTGGTAAGAAGAAGAGTTAAGCTGAGGCTTGTATAACAGCTATTTTCTAGGTAGAGGCTACTTTTAGAAATAAGCAAATAACATTGACTTACTGGCTGTGAAAATAAATAGGAATGTGAAGGAGAGATGAAGGATACCAAGAAGGGAGTTATGATATGTGAAAAATAAATATGTCTGACTAAAACCAGGACCAAAAAATAAATATGTCTGACTAAAACCAGGACCAAAGTTTCTAATTTTTTAATGCAATCACCTGCCTATTTCACCTTTGGCTGAGAAGATTGGGTCTGCGTAAACTGAACCCTCTTCTTTCCTCACATTCTATTTGCACAGGCCATTGCTCTTCCTGTTGAAGGAGGAGGAAAGGATTTTGTGTTTGTGTATATTCTCCATTTGTCCTTAACCATGTCCTTCAACACTGAAGAAAGCAGAGCAGAAAACCCTGAAGCATCCTGGCTGCTCTTTCTTGGTTTTCCTTTTCTTTTTGTGCAGTAAACTAGAAGCAGCCTGAATCCCTCCTTCATGGTACTCACAAAAATAAACAGGGGTTGTTTCTGACATTGAAGAAAAAACTTGCAAAGGAGAATAGAGAGGAGGATGAAGAGAAAATGAAATTTCTGCAGAAGGGCTGGCAATGAAAAGAAATTCTCATTATCACTGATGTCCTTTGTTACCATATATATCCAAAACCATGTGTTAGAACTCTATCATATTAGAAGAATCTTTAAATGCCAGTATTCTTTCAAAGACATTTTTCCTACTCAAAATCTGATCCTCACCTTTGCATCATGATCATTCCCACTCATCTGTCCCATCTGTCAAATCCAACCTAGTTATAAATACTGAGAAGCGCTGAGCAACTCTGAAAGCATTATAATGGGAAAAAAAGGTCTTCTATATATGAGCAGTACTTGTGGCTATATCTACCAAATGAGGAAAATTTAGACAGCGACTTTTGAGGTAACAATTCAACTACAGATCTGTGTTTACTGTATGGCATGCACAACTACCCTCTATTCATCATACATTCTCCATTCTTTCAGCAAGCCTTTGAATTTTAGAGACCTAAGAATAGAAGCAGGCATCTTCTGATCTATTGGGGACTTACTATGAGGTCTTAATATACTTGTTAGTGTTCTTTAAATAGATTTGGACTTACATAGTTTTGAAATAATAATGATAGTTTCTTACTCTTTTCTTTATGTTTTTGCTTCTACTCCCTGAAGTTCTACAAGTGTGAATGGATATTTAATCTGAATTCAAAATATGCTAATTATCCACATAAATTCAGATTTGTTTGTTTGCTAATTGAATCCCTGAATAACAATAACACTAGAAATGTCACAAGAAAAGACTGCAGTTTGTTGGCAGAAAGTACTTAGAAATAAAATGTCAGTTTGCTGGTTGTATGGCTTAATATTCTGTTATTTGTAATCTCATTAATCTTACTACTTTTTGTTCAACAGAATCAATTGTTCCAGGTTGTTTAGAAAGTTAATTGGAAAGTTCACATATGTGATCTGGAGCTTCAGTGTCTATTTCATCTCAGTGTCTTTTTTAGTTCCAGGTTTTGGCATAGTCCTTAGCTTTTGCTTTTCTGCTTTTAATGTTTCTAAAATATAAACTCTAAAGAGTGAATTACAACATATAAAATATTCTCCAACTTTGATTTCTTTCGCACTTTAATGTGGATATATTTTATATTGTACCAAACTGCAGACACTCAGTCTTGAACTCTCAATTGCATTACAGTAGTAAGCACATTTCTGACAACTGTCTGCTTAGATTGTACTTTCTCCTGATGGGCCCATTTAAAATTAAAATAATGATAAAAGCAAGAAGTTAAGATGAGAACGGTCAGGCAGTTGAAGCTATAATTTTACTGTAGCTTGTATGGCTTGCTGCTGTGTTTGCTGATGCTGCAAGGAGACATTATACAATGATTCGGAACTAATGCAAAGTATGTGAAGTTACCCTTACATCAGTAGGGATATAGCTAGTTAATGCTGATATATTTCCTTATAACAATTGCATATAATTACTTTAAAAATACTAGTTGTATCCTTTATTCCAATATGAATAAGATGTTTTTGTTGTTCCACTACTAACACATTTGGATGCACATTTAATACACTCATATACTTTTCTTCTCACAAATGATTTATTAAAACCATGTTAGGCCTTACTAGGATTTTCATTGTATATCCTTCAGCTGTTCTTTCCCCTATATTTTTTTTTTCAAAATTCAAACACTTTCTGAACAGTTTTGCAACTTAAAAATATTTATTGGTGGGAATAATATTATGAGTTCAAGTAAATATATCCAGAATTTACTGTTTCAGCCTTTTAGAGGGTAAGAATTCTGCATAATTTGTGACCCATGTCTGCACAGTGTGTTTTCACTAATCCAAATCCTTGAACTTTGTCCAGTTGCAGGTGACTGGTCTGTATATATTTATATATTTATATATATATATATTTAATTCACCACTGGAGTCCACGCTACATGATTAAAGTGCAGTGTGTTATGATGACAACTGTCGCCGTGCCTGTTTTTCAAGCCGGCTAGCCTTGCCACAGGCGACAGGGCTTTCTTTCAGTGAGTTCTTTTTCACTCGGGCTGCGTGTTCTGCGTGGCGATTGGCTGGAGGATGAAAAGGGGGGACTCCGGAGACGCTGGGTCACACGAGTTTATTGGAACCCTGGCGTGGGGTCCTCACCTCGAGTGTCAGCGTGCCGAAGACCCCGGTTAACTCTCGGGTGAGACCTTATAACTGGGGGTGTTACACAGAAAAGGGACCAATAAGGTTTTACAGGGGGGTGGCTCATATCATAAACAAACATACAAAACAACCATACAGTGAACATTAGAAGGTGACAATCAGGATTCTGTCCAATCACTCGATGCTTCTCTCAGAATCTTCCAGAAGTGGGGAGCGACCCCAAAAATGATAGACAGCAACAGGTGGCTGTCTATAAAGTGATGGATAGTTAAATGTCTTTGGAGGGGGAAAACTTATGGAGAATACAGAACCAATTACAGAACTGTTACTGGGGAAAAAACAGGGATAAAGCAAATGTGGGTAACAAAAGGGGTACAGAGAACAACCATTTTACAAAAGAACATTAACTTATGAATTTAAACTTAATATTAAAAATGCACTCCCACAGACAACAGGAAAAACTATCATTGTTATAAACATGTGACAAAAATACACAAAAAGATGTGTAATCAAGAATAATGCAATGCAAAAGTGACTCTCTATAGAAATTTCTTCTATTTAGAAAGATTCTGCTGGTTGCAGAAATGAGGTGCCTGGAATAAAAAGCAGAGTATCAGTAAGGTAGGCTGACTGTTCCAAATTTCAAATTAATTCAGTGTATGAAGAAAAAAGTATTTCTGATAATTCTTCACTTGTGCCATATGTTCTGTCTGCCTTCAGCAAAGGACAGATTTGATGTTTTATCTTGTCCTTTTCTTTGATTCTCAAGTCATTGATTATCTCATCTAATAATTTTCAGCATGAGTCTTCACATGAGTCTTTGTCAGGTTCTCAGTGGAATAACTCTGAGATGCTAACACACCTTTACACATCTACACCAATGACTTGTTCTTGTCTGTTACTGCTTAATGAAACTGTTTGGTGTTCCATAAATGCATAGAAAAAGAAGTTTTATAAAGAAAGACAGCATTACATTTTTACTGTGAACAACCAGGGCTACTAGTGAGTGAAGTAGAGAAGCTCCTGTGCTAAAAATCTCCCTTAGGAGAAAGGTTTTAGTAGGGATAGTATTGGTAACATACAGCTTCATGGTGCAAGCTGGTTCTAACCTGCACTAGAGCTGAAAACACAGCAAGGAGTGTGGACCAACAAGCACAGCACTGGCACTACTGGTCTAGCAGCTGTTCAGACCTAGAATAAATTCTAGGTCTGGATCTTCAGATGCAGCTCCCAGGAGCTTGTAGGTGACCCTGACAGGCTTCCATGCCCCAAGGCTGCTCTACAGGGAGCTCCCACTCTCTAAACCACCACTGTCACATTATTGCCCCCTTTTTGTTTGAGAAGCATAATGTTATGTGGCATATAGACCAAGACCTTCCTTAATGTGCTCACCCATTGTGCCACTTAGGTTTTGCTGGTTTTGTTTGTGCACAATCCCAGAGCAAGTTCTTTCCTGAGAAAGCCTCTTTCCCTGTGCAGTATTACTTTCTCTTTTGTGCTGGTTTCTTTCTAAAGTTCAAAAGTTCAAAGCCCAATATAATGATCTTAGTAGATAATTTCTCTGAAACAAGGATAGAAGTGAATTAAATTAAAATTAGGTAGATAAAAATTAGGCATAAAATGTGAATGCTGGTGGAATGTGCCATATTCTACTTCGTATAAGATATACTTAATAAAACATACTTTATGTATCCCTG
Organism: Trochalopteron elliotii; assembly: GCA_024734555.1. Classification (NCBI taxonomy): domain Eukaryota; kingdom Metazoa; phylum Chordata; class Aves; order Passeriformes; family Leiothrichidae; genus Trochalopteron; species Trochalopteron elliotii. The sequence continues at coordinate 10,265,493 of JANPWX010000013.1, forward strand.
AAATACAGAATGTAACACGAGACTGTGTCATTATTAGTAAACTAAACTGGTGTCAGGAAATGTAACTAGCTTCCTAGATGCTCAAATCTAGTCCCCCACAGCTATTAAATTGGAAGAATTCTGGTCTGGTTTTGTCCTAGACCAGTCAGAACTCCCAAATAATGTCCTGACAAACCTTGGCATTTACGATCTTCCTAATACATAGTTTGGACACATTTACCTAATTACAGAAAATAAGAGAATTTAACATGGGTTTGGACTGTTCTGTAAGTGTTCACAGTTTTGCTGATAGAAGTCTGATTAATTTACTAGTTTAGGTACACACTGAGTCTGTTCCAGGGCGTTGCCTCTAGGCTATGGGGTCCTCCTCTTCATTTGCTTGTCTGCATTTCAATATTGTACAAAACTTGGAAGAATTTGAATAACAAATATTGGAAAAGTCCTAATTCCTAATATCTTTCAACCCAGAGAGCATCTGGGACATGTAAGAGCTTGTAGTTATTCAGGCAAAAAAAGTAGGAGTTCAAATCAATCTTTCATATCCCAGAACATCATCTGACCCTCTCTTTCTTTTCTATATGACAGGTACTGTAGACATAATGCGTGGAATATTTTTGTCCAAACACGGTTGTCTTTATCTGGGCTGACATACTTACATTCCCTTTACAGCCACTGTAAGAGAATTAATGTCTCTGAACACAGTGCTGTCCTTGACTATCCTTGTTAGTAGACTCTCTCTGGCTAACACTCCCAGCTAGGGATGGGAAACCAATGACCAAACAAGGTCCTGTTTAGGGTTTCTCAAATTGCAGTGATGACTACATTCAGGAAGTGTCTTGACTTTAACTGTCAGTAAAATCTAGATTGCTGTCCAGCTGATCACATATTTACTTCAAGAGATAAGAAATAGCCTGCAAGACTCATGACTATATTGGCTAGGTTTCCATTAAATTTAGAAATTCACACATTTTTAACTCATCCAGTACATTACAGATTGAGTTTACTTCATCAACTTGCTCATTTCCATGGAATCTCTTCTTAGGTGACTTTCTCCAGGCATTGGACAGCAGTGGTGAAGATTTTAAAATCAAAAGACAGTAGAGAATATATGTATCCTGCAAAACTAGAAGCTATTCTAGTACTTCACACCACTCATTTCAGTTTTATAACCAATTAACATGAAGTATCCTCCAATTTCTGTTTTATTTTCCTCAGAAGAAAGACATCTGCTACCTGGAAATGATCCATGCATGTAATTTCCCTTAGTTTGAAGCACAGGTACTAGTAGGAGATAGTATTGTGATCACCTACGCTATAACCAAACAGCTTCACTTTAGGTTTTCTCTCTTTTAGGTCAGCCAGATCATTTTGAGAGAAATTAGCCATAACTTCAACCTTCATAAGAGTATGCATTCAAACAAGGTTGGAAATCAGTAAAATCTTCTGTAGACACCTAAGCAATTAATCTTGTTTACATGAAATTATTGCATGCAATTATTTCTAGTAGTAAATGTGTAGCAGAAGAGAAATACTGACTGTATCACTGCAATGCAAATGATTTAAAATGTAAATTTAAAAAATCTAAATTTTCTTGAGATTATGCTTCTTTTTCTTTTTATGACTACTATTTTACTACATCAGAACAAGCAAAGCTAAAGCACAGCAGTAAGCCTGTGAATCTACTTCAGGAGGAAAAGTTAAAAACCTGGTTTTACTAGCTGGCCATGGAAATTTATTTCAGGTCACTGGAAGATAATAGAGTGATTACAGTAGATGACACAACAACCAGACATTTTCAACAGTCTTAGCAGAAGAGCTAAAGGCAAATGTGGAGTCACCTCCAATTCATAATTAATTGAAATTAAATGGTCTGTCTACTGATTTTCAGCCCTTAAGGCTGTTATTCTATTTTATTAATCTATGGAAAAGCAGCTGTGATTGCAACTTTCTACATTCTGATAATGTACCCTTCCAGAGCAACATAAAAACTCAAAGAAATCAACAATAGCCAGGTATTCATGTTTTGTACTTTGCTGTGATATTTTGTGCATCATGCTGTTACATTTCTGCAACTCAGCAAGAAAACACATCTCTTTCTTGGAGACAAAAAATAAAAATCTATAAAGTAGCATTCAAGCACCATAGACTCAAAAGAGAACTTTGCTTTAATCAATAGGCTACTCTGAAGAGCAAGAACAAGACCAAGAGAGACAGAAGTGGCTAACACTCTGTTTAAATTACTTCTTGGTGTCAAGGCTCCAAGAGCACCAATGGACTGACTGGGCTTCTGGCTTCACCTCAGACCTGAATTCCTACTCTGCATTTGAAGATCATCAGGCTTTCAATAAAGCCCCAGCCAGCTCACCTTGCTCATCTGTCACAGGAAAGTACTCTGACAGCTGAGGACAGTACCCCATGCTGTGGCCAACCTTGGCTGCTTGCTGACCTTTCCTTGTACCCCTGCATTTGATGCTCCTGGATAATTAGTTCTTGCGCCTCATGCAATCCTGGTCCCAGCATCCTCAAGCTGACCACCACAGGCTGGTCTCCACAACCCAAAATCCTGTAGGAGGCTGTGAGCAGCCTAAAGAGGCATCTTGCAACCCCATGTGTTCTGTAGCAACCCTGAACTTACAGTGATCACTTCCATCACAAAGTGAGGGTGTAAGGATTTCTAAGGCAGATGTGATTATTCATCGCCACCTTCTCAAAGGCTGACCCAGCAGATGCTGGCTACTCAGCAGGAGTAATTTCATGGCTCTTATTTGGATAATCCCTGACAATGATGCCAGTGAGTCTGTGCTGTGGATCCCCAACGACTTCTACAGTAACCTTACTGTAAGGCAGCACGCTCGCACGTTCTTCCTTGCAAGTAAGGCAAGAAATATCTGAATATTTAGTCAAATATAATTTAAGTTTTCACTGAAAATATTTTTTTTCCTCATCTTTATTTCCATGGTAAAAGCAGGTATTTAAGAGGAGAACTTTGGGATATTATGGCTATCTATCTTTAGTTAATAATTTTGACCTCATGTATGCAGTCCCAAATACTGCCATTTTACAACAGATTTATTTAAAAAAATACTTTGGTGTGAAAAAAGTAAATTGTTATTATATTAGCTCTAGGATTTGTTTGTATCTCTACTGATAATATTTCATGTGGATTGTTACTTCTTTAAATACACAGATTTTACTGAAATGACAGGAAGACTCTGCAAGAGCTCTCAGTCAGAATAATTATACATTGAAGAGAGCTGATTAGTCTCCAGAATGCTAAACAAATAGAAAACAAAAGAAGATGGAGTGTCACCAAACCTTGCAGACCTGAACAGAAAGAATTGATTAGATGATATATGTTATATAACCTACGTAAACTAAACATCCATTTACTATTCAAGATGTGAAGCAGAGCCACATGCCACAGAGACATGCAGTCTTGCAGAAACTTCACTGACCTTACTGAGGAACGACTCTTTCCTGGCTCTGTATTTTGTAAACTTTGAACTCTTAGAGAAAGCCATCAAGCAGCAAGGCAGTGCTGACTCATCCTGAATCATCTGCAGCTGAGGTCATTTGTCCTTTCAGAAAAAGATAAAACCTAATCACACCCCCACACCCATCCTACCTCTAGTTAAATAACCTGAAAGAGACTTTCCTGTTTATTTCAGTTAAATAGCTCAAGTCATTAACAGGAAATTTTCTCAGAAAAACCATTTTGCTCTATTTTGAAAGGTAATTTTGTCAAAAATGCAGTTTAACGTACCTAAGAGTCAAGAGATTGTGCTGCAAGGAAGAACCACTGTTTCTGTAAATACACATAATACACATAAATGAGTCGAAATACTGTTCCAGATGAGAGCAGGGAGCACTTTGTTATGTACATCATTCAATTTGACTTGAAATCTCTACCAAGAGTAAGTGAGTCTATATGGCCACTCCAAAACTTAATTAGCTTAAGTCATCTTAGTTTAAGTGAACTTAATCACCTTGGTTCCCTAATTACAGCTTCCAAGTCCTCAAGGAAAAAAACCCTTCTTGTATGATTTTTTTTTTCACAGTTTAGATATCCATGTTTCCTCACAATTTCTTCAGTTATTCTAATATGGTTTCTGATTAAACTTTTATAACATCTGTATTTTCAGTTTTGCATTTCTTCTCTCCATGAAATAGCAACATTAAATTAGGGTACAGTTTCTTTTTTGCTTTGACTCAAAAAAGCACCTTTTCCTCTATTCTTTTCCATCAAATTTGACTTATACAAGCTATTTTAAAGGACACTGGTTGGGAACTTCCTGCAGCTATGGGTTGTCTGTCCAACAGATTCAGTTTTCTCAACGTCACTTGCAAATATTTATTCAATAAAATATTTTACTTCTACCAGACCCCAAAATGAATCCCATGCCATAGGGAGAAGACTATGTGGGGGACTTCTGTTTTACTGCTGGCAACCCACAGAAGTTAGCAAGCTATTAATTTCAATTTGCTCCTTAGATTTACCAGGATCAGTTTTAAGCAGGTAATTAAAAGCATGCTAGTTTTGGAACACATACAGGTGTTATAAAGCATATCCCCTTGTCTTCCAAAGTTCACATTTTCTTTCGCTTTCTTTGTGCAGCTTAGGCATTCACATTATTATTTTATTTCTTTATGATTTTGTGTGCTTTTGGGATGTGTTTTGGGTTTGGTTGGTTTTTTGGGTTTGGTTGGTGGTTTTTTTTTTCCTTTTCTCTATTTAATATTAGATTTTTTTTACTTCTCAGAGAAAAAATGACAGATGAAGGAATCCTAGCAACTTAATCTGTGAAAACAGTGTATGAAATTGACTGCTCCCAGGATTATCACAGGATAACCATTAAGATGATTCAGCAAAAGAAATTGTTTCTGTAACATCATAAAAACTAAAAGGATACGGAAATAACCACGGGGTGGGGGAGGAACTGAAATTTGGAACACAGTAAGCAGCACCATGGGACTGTGCGGGACCTATTATGGCATTTTTAGGGGAAAGAATAAAGTGGGGTAAATGGAGGGCTGAAGATGGATTAAGATCAATAAATACAGAAGAAAAGAGAGTAAAAAGCATACATAAGTAACGGTCATAGCTGAGTAAGTGCTAGTTGATATGCTTGTCTGTCTGAGTCCTGCTTGACCATTGTAGTTTATCCTATACTCATATGAATCTCTAGCTATTTATCTGAACTCTAGATCATAGGACTTCATGTGTGTTAGGGAAGGTCACCTCAAGTTAAATTGCAGCTGTAAGGTGTCTGAGCGCCAGCTGCAGGAGGGATAAACAGTAGGTCTGAGGGAGGAGATAAGGGTCTGGGTGTACTGGATAAACTGAAGGCTTTAAATCAGCTACTGAAAAGACTCTGTTTTTCCAGGGACATGTATATACTCCACTATGGAACTTCCACCTTGGTCATTCAGTGAGGGTGAAAAGGACTAAGCTGTTCTTGTGGGTGCCAAGACAGGCACTGCCATCTGTGCTGGGACGTGTGCCTACCATTGCTTGTGCCATGTGTGTGGCTGTGAGAAAACATCTCCAGCCTACAGAGTGGCTGGACATGGGGACAGGGAAGCACAACAGTCACTCTTTGATCCAGCTGGGATGAGAGGACTAATCTGGTGCTGAGAATCTGCACAGATTCTGCTGCAGTGGGCCAGAATGGAGATCCTCCCCAGGTTCCAAGAGTCCCATCATCTCTTCCACCTTTAACATGTACAAAATTCTTAAGATATGATATTTTATAATGCTGAACGTTATTAAATCAGAAGGCATACACTCTTAAATGCTTAAGAAGTCAAAATGCATAATGGCTACACAGCTGTCTTGATCAATCAGAAACATCCTAATCAGTAAAAAAGACAACAGGACTTTTAGGCTTTTGAAAAACACTACTATTCTTGATCTCATGTGAAGTAGTAATATTCATTATGGCTTTATCCTCTAATTCTTTGTTGATATAATCCACACCAATAAATCCTCAGGCAGCTACATCAATCTGTAGTTCTCAGTGTATTTAGAATATTAGAGAAGTATTTCTTCTCTTTTTTTTAATCTATTTTTCCAGAGTTTGGTGAGTATTACAGAAGGGACTGGAAAGTTTATGAGTTTAATTTTAGCAAGACCCTTTCTTACTTGTCACTGTTAGAGATGTAAACTTTGTGTTACAACATAAAATTAAAGGATAAATACAGACTTCTTGTTTTTTTAAAAAACAACTAAAAAGAAATATAGATAATGTCAACTTAATTAACATTATTATGTTCAAATTTATTAATAGCATCTGGCAATGAACTTAGAAATTTTCAGAAACTTAATATTTTTTTCAAAGATTCCTTGGTGTTTTTGGTTATACTTTTACTGATAATTTTAACTTTCTTCTATTGCATCTCCTTAGCAAGACCTTCATACAGTTCCTTTGCATACAGCCATATGAAAGGGATCCTTAATCCACCTAAGTAATTGACAGTATAAAAATAGTGATTAATTACAGGATAAAATGAGATGTTAAGGCATTCCTAAGGCCATTGATACCAAAGGCAAAACTCCCCTTGCCCCAAAGCAGCTGATCCAGCCAAAGTATAAAAATCTGAAATACTTAGTATTTTGACAAATCAGCACAAAGTTAATGGCTGGCAAATTCACTGCCTGTCACTCTGTTTATCTGAAGACTTGGAATCCAAAACTGAAAGTCCTGTGCCTGCAACTCTGTGATTTTGGGTAATATGGCATGGGAGTGCTGGTCTAGAACCAGACAAGTTTACTGCTGCTTCTAACAGCGGTTCAGTTTAAATGTGCTGCTAGGGATTTGGGAACTGCTGGTATTTCAGAAATATTGCAAAGATTCTTTTTGAAGATACTGGATTTCAGAGTGTTTGGTATATGAGTTCTTTGGATAATCTCAATTTTGCTTCAAACCAGTTAGTATATAAAATGAATACTGTGAGATATTAAAATGAAGTACAACTCATATCCTACAGAAGTCCTTAGGTGAAAATTTAATCTTACAGAATATTCAAATAATTTAAATAACAAATTTGTAAACCTTTTAGGAATAGTCATGGACAACAACTTCCTCTTGAATTGGCATAATTTTTCTAAATGCATTTTATGCTATTAATTGTGCACCTCCTCAACTGAACTGCAGCTGTAAGCAGTAATAAATGAAAAGGCATTACTCTAGTCCATGAAAAAGGTTAAATTTGGTGGCTAAATTTATCTCTTGTGCATTTAAAGAGCCAAACTCTTTAGGCAATCAAGATAATTTTCCAAATATTTTGAGAATCAGTCTTGTATGTCTCAGCTTTTCACCAATGTAAGAATAACACACAGAAATAGACATGCTCCAGCCAATCAGGACTCAGAGGAACTGAACAGCTATTGATGTGTACCTGTATGGGTTTTTCCTAAGCTATGCGTTTCTCTGCACACTCATTGGTTGAGCTTATCTGATTTGCATAATCACTATACAGTTATTTCTCAATAGTTCAGGCTGGTCAAGCTGTTTACCAGCAACAAAGATGCAGTCTCAGCTTCTCTTTCTCTCCAAATGATGTAGAAAAACTCTAAAATTTACGTGAAAGAATAGAATAAAATATTCTAAAAATCAAATAAAATGGAGCTGTCAAGCTGTTCAAAGGAAAACTGTATGAAAGACTTGATTCACTGGATTATGCCTATTTCCATAAATACACCCCTCCCCACCCTAATCTTTATCTTGCGCAAGCAGGTCAACAAGGTTCTTGTTCTCACAAGAATTGTAAAGTTTCCGTCTCCTTCTTCCTAGCCTCACTGAGAGAATTCCACTCTATCCCTTCTGCTTGGTAACATATGTAGTTATTTCTGAGGAAAGAAGTACTTGGCAGATGAATCGAAAATGTAAGAAAAAGGGGAATTAAAATGGAAAGAAATAGAAATAGGAATGTAGGCAGAATTTAGTAAAATGAAGTCTTGGACAAACATATGAGAAGATATAGAGCAAGGATTGGAAAGATGCCTCTGTATTTTAAAAGAAAGTTTAGAATTGGTCCATTTCCGTCATTTATCTTTGAATACATCTTTGCCCATATTTTTCTCAGGAGCTTTTCACTGTTACCAGCTTCATGACCATGTTCAAGTAGTCTTATGTCACTCTTCTTATTGAAATTTACACAGAGATTAAACTCTGTTAATTTAATGACATTTAAGTCTAGAATGGATCACTTGTTTCTTATAATAATTTATTTTCCATAAAATGACAACAATTAAGGTAATCTGTATTTTCAAAACTTTTTGTTATTAGTGAAGATTTTTAGTCTGTAAGAGACTAAACTATGACTTCTTTAGATGATTATATTTTTGTTTTGTTCTCCTGAAATTGCCTTTAAATACAAATATTTATTGGTTTTACAGTGCCAAGTATAAAGAGAGAAAATAATGCTGGGTAAAGTTGACAATTTCCTTATTGCAAACACACAGAGGAACTGTCTAAAACTGTGATGTCAGTGTTCCTTGATCCAATACAACTGACAGATGAGAAGACAGTTTGGGGTGAAAAATGAAATCAGAGTGTGAAGTTGTGATGAGACTTATTTATAACACTTATCACAAATGCTTGCAGTTCACCACGGAAGAGAATGCAAATAAGTTCTTCCTATTTAGCTTCTCGTGGGCATTACAGAAAACTCAAATTAAATTGCTTAATCACTGCTGCTCTAAGCCCAAAACTCTCGAGGACAGATATTTGCCTCCTAAATTCCATGGGCTTCAGACATTGATTATCTGGGCTTCTGGTCTATAGATCCTTGTTTCTTCTTACAGTATTTATGGCACTGAAGCCTATATAAACATCTAGAGGTAACTGAATATACTACTTCCACTACACCTTCTGTAACTAGACATTATCTCTTGCAACTCAGGCATATATTTTGGTGATAGTTGCTATTACGAGATTTTGGAAAAGATTGCTAACTTACAAATATGATTCAGGTTTTCTCAGTTAGACTGTTCCATTCCATCTTTATTCTTTAACATTCTTCACAAATATAAAAGTACATTTCTTTAGAAAATACTTCCCTGGAACATTCAGATACATGATTTTATCCATAAAGGTGATTGTCCATCTTGTCCAGAAGCAGAATTGAATTTTTGAAAATATTATTCTGGCTTTTCTTCCTCATTAAAAAAATCCCAAACAAACAAACAAACAAACAAACAAACAAACAAAAAAAAAAAAAACACCCACACCCAAACCCTGATTCTTTTACGTAGGAAAAATAAAACACAAACCAAAACAAACGCAAAAAACCTCCACCACAAATCACCTGGTGATTTGTAAAAACTACCGATTTTGTAAGTCTGTGAAATTAGTGTCCTAATTTGAGGAGGTCAAAATCCCCCATATCAGAGTGCAATGCTGCACCTTTTCTTTCTGTCCATCTGTGACAAGCATTTAGCACCCGGCTGATCACTTGGTAGCAATGGATTTCTCACTACTTTATTCTTCAGTCTTTACACAGTATATTCTTAATATTGTATTTATAAATTAATTTATTCTTTTGATCTATAAAATAATAGTTTGTGGGTTAGTTTGGAGGAAGGTTTCAAAAATATTTACAGGTGCAATTTCAAATAACTCATAGTTCTCTCATTATTCTTATCTTTCTCAATTACTAAACACCTCTGTCCTGCAATACAATCTTAACCCCCTTCATTTTCTGTATATTCAAGAAACTAAGGATAATACATGACATACTTAAAATGTACAGAGACTTACTCCATCAGTGACAAAATCTTGCATGAAAAAATATTACATATTATGGCTCAAAATCAGCTGCTTGCATATACACTGCACAATCAGTATTTAATATTATAAGGTAACAGCAGAAGTAAGATAAGTAAGATAGATGTAGGATAAAACCTTCTAGCTCACATGCAAGAAGAGTTAAATACCCAAGATGATGGCTAAACTTCCTTATTCTTATTTTTATTCTTTGAATTCCTGCTTTATTTCACTGTACACTACCTCTTTAACATCTAATGTTTCATGTATTATTACTTACTATTTCTACTGTAAGAACTCATGAAACTGTTCATCAGTGTTATCTTCTGTTACTCACTGTAACCCAAATTAATTTCTCTTAATGTCTTATGTGAGGCTTGTTCAGTTTTCAAAGCAAAAGAGAGTGGCTGCATTCACAAAGCTCTAGCTGCTAATCCTGAGACAAAGAAAACCTTCTCCCTTACCTCCCTCAGTTGCTAACTCTAGTCTATATCCTGGAGATAGGAATCAGTTTATCCTGCTGCAGACACTTACATCTGGTTAGCTGTCTATGTCTTCAGCTTCCACTGATTTTACTGACTTGTGGCATGGCTCATTTGCTGACATAAGTATGTCTAGTGGCACTGAGATGTACCTGACTTTCTTGAATAGTTTCAGTTACTGTTACAGAGGGATATAATTAGTGCTTCTGTGTCATAAGTCATAACAACCCTGCACAAATGCTTTCAATAGTATCTGACATGTCAACTTCCATTGCCAATTATGTTTAGACAAATTAGTTCCTAGATCTCAGCTAACCAGCATAATAATTTAGGTGAATTTAGCTATTTTTATGTATGTACATTTAATTCGGGGCATTTAATTAAATGTATGTACATTTAATTTCTTAGTATATTTCACCCGGCTTCCAGAATTGTTTCAGAAGGGCAGAGGTGTTCTCTAAAGCCTGCTATAGACATTATGAAGAAGTATTAGAAGCTCAAGGATAGAACTTTAAATTAAGGAAAAAAATTAGAATCCCACACTAAGCTTCTAAAACACAGAGCTGAATTGCACTGTCACTATTTCTTGGAACAGAGAAATAATAACTTTTAATTTTGAAATCATCAAGAAGATTAGTATATTTCAAAATATATTTGAATTGGAAAATCTGTTGAAACTGACAGCCACAAAAGAATCAATTTGATACTGGAGGCTCATGAAAGAATTGATGACAAGCTATTTGTTCTGTCATTAATTAATTCATCCTCTATGACACTTGTATTTCCTCCTCTAAGATAAATTATTTTACCTCACATTGTCTCTTTCTTAGTTGTTATATTTTTGTTCCAAATAACATGAGTCTATTTTAATTTCCCACAGTCATTGAAAATACTCCACAAAACACAGACATGTTCATAAATATATTTTGGCTTCATTTAGCAAGATTTTATGAATTATAAACTTGCTCTTTTAAAATATTACTGTTTAGGAAGAATTAATTTTTACACCTTTTCAGAAGTTTATTTATTGGTCTGTTCTGTAATTAATTTTCTAACTCTCACATATAAAGTTTGTTCTCTTATCTTTCCTAATTATGAAGATATTGGATAATATTCTGTATTCTTTTTGTTTTGATTTAATCCATTATGGATTTCTATCTTCTTTCTTCATCAACTGAGGTTTTTAGGTGAGGAATGAAAATAAGGATTTTTTTCTATTTTTTTATTAATTCACTGAGTTAAATTAACTGATCTTTTCTACTTCATTTCTTCATACAAGTTTTCTTGTCAGGCTTTATTTCAGAAGGAAAAGGTTACATCAAAGCTGTAGGACAGACACATTCTCTGGCGTGTATGGTGTGTTCACTGATTCCATTTTGGCACAGGCTGTTCCCTGCTCCCATCCTGAGAACAGATGAGCACCCTCTTCTTCCCTTCATGGAGTGTCATCCATGAAGTAGAAGGAGGCAAGCAGTGTGCACCTGCTCAGATGCTGCTGTGCAATCAGGACACAGTCAAAAGGGATGCTCCAGTCAAGATGAAAAGTGTTCCTACAGACAATTTTCCTTCAGACTTTGCTAATTACCTTTTCTTCTATTGTCTTTAGAAGAAACACCCACCCAGCTATGTCCTATGTTCTACTTGATTTTCCTTCATTCTGTAAGAGATAAGAATAGCTACCTACAACAGTAGCATCCATCTAGAGGCCATTTCAGGTAGTAGCCAGTCACATTATTTACAAACCCCTCAAGTTTTGATAGGGGTTATATGCTCTTTATTAAGTGATAAAATTGATTTTAGTAGGAATCTAACAGCTGCAGTCATCACAGAAAGCTATGGTTTGAACTCCTGGGAACTTAACTCCCACTCAGTAATTTCAGAGCATTGACACAATGTATTAACATTGTCGCTCGATTACATCATCTCATTATCTGAGACTTGTGACAGAGATGTCTATACCTACCAGCTGAACCTAGTGAACCATATATTACTTTATGTCTCATTCTAACGCAACATTCATATAAAATGTCAGAATTCTCCATGAAAAGGGAAAGTAATTTGATTCTCATGTATATCTTTGTCCTGGTGGAAGAGAGGGAGAAGGAGCTTAGCGCAGCGTGCGCTTTGCGCCCTGGTAGGGGTGATTGCTAACCCATGCAAGGTGATGAGAGTACAGGTGACAGGAGCGAAGCTGAGCCTGGTGCAGCCAAGCCGAGCTGAAAGGAGCATGGGGGAATAATTGGAAAAGTGACAGTAACTTGTGGGACACATCTCCAATACGAGAAGGCGGTGGAAAGGATGGCATAGGCAACTGCACAGAAATGAGCCCCAGTGGACCAGCAGCATGACACGACTCAGATGACCCAGCTTCCAGGGAGGTTCTTTGTCATTGTTTGTCAGTTTTGGGCTTGGGGTGGGGGTCTGGGAAACATTAGTTGAAGAACTCCCCCACCATCTTGTCTTTGCTTCCAGTGGCCATGTGGAATGGTGTGTGGGAATGGTTGCCATATTGTCTTTGGGGGATGGTCACCATATTGCCTTTGGCTGGGGAAGTCACACAGACACAGCCTCTGGGGAGCACCCACCACCTTCTCATTGGTGGTGAACACCTTTTCGTGAATAATACAGCCTCTCTTCACTATTAATGTTGCTGTTATTGTGCCTATCTTACTCCATTGCTTTGTGTTTTCAGAAAATTATTTTCTCAATCCATACTCTCTGCTACTGTCACTCCCTTACCAGAAAGGGTGGAAGGGAATGGCTTATTTGGAGTTTAATTTCTGCCTGATGCTCAAACCAGCACAATCTTCCACTCAGAAGAAAATATTTAAAAGAACAGTTTCCTAATAAGCCAGACTTTCAGATGTGGAAGACATAATGTGAGTAAACAGACTAGTTTTCAGTTTCATACAGTCTTTGGTCTTCACATTTTATAAAGCATTTTTATATCTAAAGAGAAAATTTTCCCACTCCCGCACCAAGCCCAAAAGCTTGACTAGGCAGAGTAAATTGAGCAATATTTGACTTAAAAAAAAAAAAAATTCTAAAACTTCCCAGAATAAAACCCACAAACATTATTGTATTAGCATAATCAAACAGAAAAAGGAGAAAGGAGGAAAAAAAGAAAAAAACTTCAATACTTCTCCATTATAGTTTTGCACTAAACTATTCTAGACTCTCAAGAAAGACCATGGTAAAATCAACTTAAGATGCAGGAACCATAAACCAAAGAGATACCCCTCTTAACAAAACAGTGTAATCAAAACATCCACATTCACACATGAAATATTATTTTTCACACCGTTCAGGCTTTGCAAGCATATTGTTACAAAACTGGGTCATTTTCTTTAAAAAGTATAAAAATATTGCAACTGTGAAAAATGTCAAAAATTATATCTAGAAAGTACATCAGTTAAGATGAAAGAAAGTAGGAAAATTATACCTAATTTATATTTCTCCCTAAAATGCTTATAAATAATACTAGACAGAAATTACTTATTAGCTGTCATACAACTCTTCAGGACATAACTATATTTCAGACAGCTACAGAATTTTGATTTCAATGTGTCTAAAAATTAATATTTATTATGCAGAGAGTAAAAACCCCTTTTTTTTAACCACAAAATCTCAGGGCTCACTTTGCATACTGAAGTACTTTTTTCTAATCTGACAGAAATAATACTGAACTATTTCATCTTTGGAAGAAATTATCAAGCAACTTTCCTATCAACATTTTTAGGTGGGGGTTTTGGGGGTTTTTTTGGTTGTTTTTGTTTGATTATTTGTTTTGGGTTTGGGGTTTTGTTTGTTTGTTTTTTCTTGTTTGTTTTTTGTTTTGGTGTTGTGAGGGTTTTTTATTTGTTTTTTTTTTTTTTTTGTTTGGTTTTTTGGTTTGGTTTGGTTTGGTTTGGTTTGGTTTTTTTTTGGTGGTTTGTTTTTTTTGTTTGGTTTTTTTTTTTTTTTTGGTGGGGTTTGTTTGTTTGGGTTTTGGTTTTTGGGATTTTTGATGGCTGTCTTTTTGACCATCTTGGGGACTATTCTTAAGAATGTAACTCTGTCTGGCAAATGATACTCTCTTTCCAACACAGTCAGGTTCTAGCAAAGATTCGCTGTAACAAACATCTGGCTCAGCTGCAGACTGGGTTCTTTCACTTTCTGTCCTCTTTTGCTTAACAGCTTAAACGTACTCTAAGCATCTTCTCTCGGTAATTATCTTGTCATTTTTGTTCTCAGAGGACTGGAACATATAAAACTCATTCATTAAAAATAGAATGTTACCCAATAAATCCAGGGAATGAAAAGAAGACTGACAGTGGTATCAAAAATTACACTAGAAATTCATTACTCTGATATAGACTACACTAAAAATAGTAGCTATACATAATGTTTTCTTATAGGAAAAAGACAGGGCTTTTCCCAAAGTTAACAAATACAGAGCCAATGTCTGAAAGCTCCTTTTAAATTTATAAATCAGTTACACTAACACCTAGGTGTCCAGCTCTGTACTGCTCAAGTTATGTAACTGAATTTTCATTTAACATGGCTATTTGCTAAGTCACACTTCCTCTACTACCAGCTTAAATTGGTGTAGCTTCACCGCACACATTCATTTATATTTTATAAACAAAGTATAATTAAATAATCTCATCTGTGTTTTGTTGTCGTATCTTTCCCTGTATGTTGACTTACACCTTCCGTGGTTTGTGATACTAACCAAACTTAAGCATTCTTCACTTAAAATATAGTAGGAGAGGCTGTTGGAAGAATACTGTATTTGAAAACCTTCTAGCCAACTAACAATCAAAGAAGTCAAAAAGCAAGCAAACCTCTGCATCTGAATTTACCTGTAAAAGACATTAAAACTGCAATTTAACTGTTTAAAGTTAGAATACGATGAGAAGCGTGATATTAGGCAATACTATGAAATTTCTTGGAGTGGTGATTCAATTCTGTATTCCAAAAACACAGCTTCTTTTGGAAAAGTAGTAACAATAATTAGAATAATTTATACTTTATTAGAGTAGATTTTGATAAAGGTAACATACACAAAAGTCCTAACTTTAGATACTGGAATGATGGGAGCAAATTGAGTACTGAAATAGATGCCTCTGCTAATATTATGTTATTAAAGCATGATTTCATATTTGTCACATAGCCCTTTTTCAATATATCATTTTCCTTTTACTAAATTAGATAGTGATAGAAAAACAAAACAAGTCAAAATGCTAAATTTTCTGATAAGCTTCTTCTAAAGGAAAGTTCAGGAAGACTTACAAGACATGTATGTGGTAATTCTCTGTGACTTTGAGAGAGAAAAACTTTAAAATACAGGTGATGTACCTAGAAATTCCCCAACATTTGCATATCTCCTCCATCCTTACCTGAATCTTGTATGCCTACTGCAATATGCAAAGGCCTTGCTTTGCTAGTGGAATAAGGACAATTAAGGTCTGAGATGGCACATCATTATTTTCAGCTTTATGCTTATAATGCAAAATTTTGCAAAACTATCTACTGGTTTAAAAATGTCTGGAAAGCACCCAGCTCTGCTCAGCCTCTACTCACAGAATTTCTGATTGGCTGAATGTCAATTGTTTGAATAGCAGGTCATGTGGGAGAAGGTTTATTTACATTCTTATAAAATATTAATATATACTTATAAACTTAGAAAGTACTGTTTCTATATTGTTAAAGTGAAATATTTTACATTAAGAATCCCAATGCGATTAATCTGATTCTCACAAATATAACTCCTTTTACGCAAATAGAACAAGCAAATTATAATTTATTTATATATCGATGAAAATTTCAGGTTTCTCCTTACTTCACTGCATGGGTGACAAAAAAACCTAAATACATTTTTATTCACAGTGAATAAAATAAGTACTTGATCATGAGATTTAGCTAGGACCATCTAATGTGAGCTAACTTCTGTTAAGAGAGAAAATTTCTTCTTTCTTTCTCTTAATCTTTTTCAATCCATATGAGAAACAATTGGGAGGACTCTATGCTTCGTATATGTGAAGCACTCAAATTGCTGTAATACACTGTACAACCATTACAGAAGTGTGAAAGGAAAAGAAGTAGTAGTTCTTTGGCATACAATTTTCCTGCTTCAGACTGGAAAAATTTAGATAACTCAGAGAAGAGTGAAAGAAGTTGACATCCATAATAACGTACACTGTCCTACCTTTGGTAATATGCAAACAAACCTGGGTCCTCAAATTTTATTAGAAATTTTATTCTGAAATTTTTCCTGTTTTATGTATCTGTATATCAGTATTTAATAGATTTATACATGTATATCTTACATACATGTATCATGAAACAGGAAAGAAGAAGTTGAAGACATGGGAAACAAGGTATCAAAGATCTGAAAGAAATGTGTGTTAGAACATATTGAGCCAAAACCACTGACTTCTTAGTGAGTAAATCCTACAATATCACTGTGACTTAGAAAAGCATCCTGATCAGGAAAAAGAATTTACATTATCTCAACTTGAAGAACATTTGACTTCTATAGTTCCTTATATTTAAATAAGTGACTATGCGTTTGGGGAAATCACAAAAGTTACGAACTACATATCTAAATCTAGAATTTTTCTTCAGGTATTTCAGCCATGGCTTCAATGCAAACTCTTCCTCATACTCATCCGATCTTCCGTTTTGAGAGAAGTAAGAGATAAGAAAGTCCTGTAGAAAGTTGAACTAAGTACGCAATATAGAATATTTTAATTTTTCCAGTTATTTCTATTTTTGTAATTTTAAAAGGTATATTCTAGTGCAAGTTTTTCTGTACACTCATAGCAAAATATCAGATTATCATTTCTGTTGACAAATAAAAATAAAATTATTAATAAATATTATCTATGTTGGACAGAGTGACAACAACTTACTTGAAAACCACCACTCAAGCATTACAGTGGAAATTTTTGGAAGAATGAGGAATCAATTGATTCATTTAGTAGTGTAACCACAAAATTATTATCAAAAGGGCTGTTGTGTTTTTTGTTTTGGTTTTTTTCTTCTTTTTTGATAACAGAAATATATTATTTATTGACTAATTTTGAGTGATTTAGAGCATGATGGACTCGTGGTTTCTGTCTGACGCATTCACAATTCATTCCTGCAACCACTATTCACTTAAAGAAATGTTGATTTATGGGTGACTTTGGCTTTAATGTGTATATTTTGGGCTGTTTTATGCTTGTAACAAGCATAACCTTGGACAGTTTGAAAAGACACTATCTCCTGCATGAAAACTATCTTCTTGCCTTTGTACTTTGATTCTAAAATTACAAGGACTGTAAAGTATTTGATTCCTTTCTTCTTTCTCCATGAATAGAAAATTACTCTTACTGCATCTATTTTCCATTCCTTAATTATTTATGAAAAAATAAAAGTCAACAGCTGAAAATAAGCCTCTAAAATGGCAATAAACAGGTTCTTAAAAATAGACATACAGTTAAACTCTGGTTTTCCAATGCAGAATCAAAAGTTCATAGACTTATTGTGGATATTAAACCAAGAGGGATCTATGAAATAACTTCTTCCTCAGCTGCATGGAAATCAATCCTTGTCCTCTATTAGTCTGAGCTTTACAACATCTGAATTTAAATCATGGATAGACCTGTGGAGGCATAAAGACACAGATTCAGTCAGCACATTTCATGCATTTATTCTGGAATTCATTTGTTTTATCGTTAAATATTTACAAAAGAAACGTGTATATTTGTCTTCCTGGATTTTTTTTTTATGGTGAAAAGAGAAAAATAGGCACTTGCATGGAACAATTAATCTGAAAATGTTAAGTGCCTGCTTTATGATGGAGTGAATCATTCCCCTAGATGAGCCTGTTACTCTCCATTGATTATAAAGACAATCAAAACATCTAACTCAAATGAAGAGATCTGCACCACAGATGCCTGTGTTTGATCAGATGATCTCATTTCCCAGGTGCTGCTTTCACAAAGTCTGTTCTCTACAGTCCTGATAAATTAACTCTCAGAATAGTTCCTGTCTTGGTTTGAATCTTGGCCAGCATTTTCTTAGTACAGGTGGCTTGTAAGTAAAAATCAAAGATAACTTCTACGAAGCTATTTAGCATGGACTACTAACTTTTCCAGAGAGTAAAAGAGTTTAACACAGTGCACGTGCAATATTCTGCACTCATTCTGGTGTCAGAGAGCGGTTATGAGCATATTTAACTTGCAGGATGTAGTCCGTGTGGCAATGATTTCCACACTTGCTACAAGCAACAATTCTGAACAAGTTATACATGCAGAAATCATATCTTACTTTCCATATCGATCTCAGTCTAAATAATTTCAGTCCACATAGCCCCAATCAGTGCTAGCAGGCCTGATAATTTGGGACACTTATCCTGTGGTTGCCATTAACAATGTAAAAATTCTAATCCAGAGCTTTATTTAAATCTCTAGATCACTATTCATTTGCATCCAGCAATGGTCATATAATGAGAAAGTATGAAATATAGCCAGAGTTTTCATTTGGTATGTCTTTCCTCTCTCCTTCTCCCATCATTTTAGTGATTACAGCATTCTCAAAGCTTTCATTCAAATCTCTTGCATACTCACAAGGACAGTTAGGAAGTTTCCACCATCCTGACTTTAATCCAGTCAAGCTCTCCTTTACTTTGGGGATATTGTAGTGTTGGTTTATAGATTCTTTCTGCAGAATCATATAATTAGAGAATGTTTTGGGTTAAAAGGGACCTTAAAGATCATCTAGTTCCAGCTTCCCTGCAATGGGCAGGGACACTGCCACTACATCTGTAGTGGCAGTAAATACAGTAAGTGTACTAACACTATTCAACACTGATACAGTGAACAAGACAAATTATTCCATCAAAGCACATTTGAAAAACTGTGACTAGCAATGCTGGACACTGAAACAGCCTCCATGCTTTAGGGAATAGAAAATAATATGTGTGACACAGAAAAAAAAATGCAGGACACTGAAATATCACAGGATAAAGCATCTTCCTCATGACCCAGACTGCATGTAAGGCACTATTTTCTATTTATAGGTATCCTGAATTTCAATCATATTATCAGCTACCTGCTGAGTCTGGCAACATATCTAATTTCATGTTGAGCCGCCTGACTGCTTTTTCTCTAAAAAACATTTTCCAGTCTTATTGTCAGTGACCTAGCAAAGGTTAGCCATAAATCTTTTTCTCAGCAAGGGTGCTGATAGTTTAAGAGCTTCCCTAATAAGCAATGCTATATTTCTGGGCTTATAACCTGAACAGCATGAACTATCATGTCTTTCTTTTATTTAGATAGGGATGTGTAAATCCAACAGGTTAGTGAAAAAATTCGGAGATATTATTGTGTATCTGTGTCTGATAGACTATTTGTTTTATTTGTGTTTGTCAGTCATGTTTTGTTGTAACTGATGCATAGACATTCATACTACCTAGTCATACCATCTGCTTCACTGGCTTTTCTGACAGTAAACTAGAATTGGATATTTCTTATACATAAGCTCCTCTTATTTAAAACAATGAAAATCAATATTTTCATTCATAAATGTGATACAGTTTGTTTCATTTATTTAAGAATACGTAAGATATTACTTGAGATAAAAAGCAATTCTTTAAACCAAAAAACCCCTAGGGTTCATTTTCCTACACTGAGCTTAGCTTTCATCTGTTTTACCATGTCACTGGGTAACATGATATTAGGAAAAATGTGTCCACTTTGTTCTCATTTAAGAAAATTGTGCTTGCTAGGAATTGCTGGTTTTTAAAATCCATCAAATTATTTACAGCCCAAAAGTGATTATTTTGTCTTTCAGGAAACTATTCTTACCATACTTAAATAGTTTTCTTGATGAAGAGTCTGATGATAAAATAACAGTGAAACTTTGAACCATCAAAGAAAAGTCTGTGCTAATGTATTTCTTAAAATGCTGTGGGGTTTTGACCACTTGTAGACTCCCGTGGGAGGAAAAGGATTGGAAGTCCAGTATATTTCAGTGCATGTCCCTTTGTGGTCGCCAAATACCTCATCAAATACCTCAGACTTTAGTTGCAAACAAGTATCTTTTATGGTCTCCCATGTGCCAAAAGACAGAATAGAATCCCTCCAAGCTCACAATCAAAAGAAAGCAAACTTATATATTAATCTATAACTTTTTCAGAGCACAACATATTCACATAATATTTCAAAGACATGAGATAAAAATATGATATTAAAAAAGACAAAAATACAGAAATCTATTGCTTTCAGCCACGTGAAAGTAAATTTGGAGTCCACTGAGCTTTCCATTTTTCTTATAAAAGATAACCTTAAAATGATATAATTGTAAATAAGACAATGACCTGATCTGATTTTTATTTCATTTCTGTCACAAAGCTCAGAGTAATATATTAATTTAGAACAGAAAGCATGTAAAGGCTGTTTTCAAATGCACTGTTCCTGGAGAAAGTTAAGTGGAAAGATACAAAGCTTGACCCTACCAAGACAGTTATGGATAAATGAAAACATATGATTTCAACATTTTATTGGCTAAAGTTCATTAAATTCACAACCAGGTATGTAGACTAAGTTAAAGTACTTGATATATTTTCTCATGAGGATATTAATGAATACTAGCTGGCATGGCATGATGTGCAAAACCCACATAAGGTATACATACCATACTATTCAAAAAGTGTAAGCAGAAAATGATAAGTAGACAATATGAAAGAACATATCCTCTTTCAGATGTAGACCTAAAATTTAGGCTACTCCTGTAGTACAAAGATATAATTCTACTTTAGAACTGTTACAGTAGTGTAGCACACCACAACAGTGGCCTTCTTGGCCATCAACTGTCATTATATTCACATTATCTGCTCAGAGAGAATAACAAATTGTAATAATTATATGGATCCCAATTGTTTCCAATTAAAAAAAAAAAAAGTGCAAGGATCAAATGGTTTGTCTTTTTTTTTTTTCTATTATTATTATTTTTCCAATACTTTTTTAAACCCAAAATATTTGAATGCACTATGGAAGGCAGATTCACATGCACTTACTCTCTGTGCTACTCACATACAGAAAGCATCAAAAAGAGGAGACAATGTTGCAGTACATTTGAGAATATTCAAAAGTTCATCAAATCTCCTCACTACAGCAACCATAGCCATAACACAAAATAGCAAGAGTTCTGAAACTTTGGAAATTTTTGGATTTTATCTTTAAGAAAGCCTGGGGAACCAAGTCTTCCCCTATGAATTTGAATCACAAGATTTCAGAAGTCTGGCTGTCTTGCTGCTTGTTACTACTCATATTCCCATTTTTCATGGAAACTGCTGTTGTACTGACTGAAAAATGGGATAAGGTGCTTTAACATAATTGCTACTTTACACACCCTGTTTTGCTTTTATGTTCAAAATGCAGATTATTTCAAAGTACCATTTTCCATATTCATCTTGCTGACATGGGTTTCTATGGAAACAGGAAAAAAGTAATAGCTGAGTCCCAGGAACTCCTGTTCAACTCAGTGACTAAACCAAAAAGAATTCCACTTGAGCAGAAAGAGAAAGCCAGTTCAAATTCTATTCTATAATGGCTAACAAGTTTTTTTCATGAATTATTTGAAAAGAATGAAGAATTTTTTTTCACTGTGGTGCTCTGGAGAATATATTATCCATTAATTTTCGCTTAGTACTATATAAAATACATTAATTTGGAGCATGACTCTGTTTAGAATTTAAAAAACAAAAAACAAACAAACAAAAAAAACACACAAAAACAAACTCCAAAAAAAACCCCAAACCAAAAAGACATAGCAAGTGTCTACCCTGATCTTGGAAACAAACTTCTAATTTTCTTTCTTCAGGAAATCAACTAATTGCACAAGACTTAGTGACTGAAATCTAGCATGGTGCACAAAAATTAGGCACTAATATTTTTTATTTCCAGATTTCACAAGAGAAAATAAAAATATGGTTTCAATTAAATCTACAAATATACATGTAAGAGAAATAGGCTGACTTTTGTTTTTTAGATTAATAGTAAAATTTATTTGTTTGAAGGGCTTTGTTAATTTTGTAAGTTTATTTTTAGTACAGCACACTGAGTGAGTTAAAGATGCTTGAAACAGAACTTGGTTGTAGTTTTGCTGTAGTTAAATATTACGTTCAAGAGTTACTCCATTTTTGATCTCAACTTCACTGAAATGAGTTGAAAATCTCTCATGGATAAACTTCAGCAGCTCACTCCAGTGTTGAACCAGAGCGACCCACAAGGACTTCACAATTTTCATTGCTGTCCATTTTTAAGAATGATTTAATGCAATATTATCATGGATTTACAGAATGGTTTGGGTTGGAAGGCACCTTGAAGACCACCTACTTCCAAGCCCCTTGTTATGGGCAGGGATAAGAGCCATTGGATGAGGTTTCTCAGAGCTGCATCCAACCTGGCCTTGAACACTTCCAGGGATGGGGCATTCACAACATCTCTGTGCAACATGTTCCAGTGCTTCAACACCCTCGCAGTAAAGAATTTTTCCTAATATGTAGTCTAAACCTATTCTCTATCAGTTTAAAGCCATTTCCCCCTGTCCTATCACTACCTGCCCTTGTAAAAAATTCCTCTGTATCTTTCTTATAGTTTCCCTTCAGTTGCTGGAAGGCCACAATTAGGTCACCCCAAAGCTATCTCTTTTCCAGGCTCAAAAATTCCAATTCTTTTAACCTTTCCTGATAGGAGAGGTGTTGCATCTCTCTGATCAACTTGGTGGCCCTCCTCTTGACTTGCTCCAACATGGCCTTCCTGTGCTGGCACCCCAGAGCTGGATGCAGCACTGCAGGTGGGGTCTCACCAGGGCAGAGCAGAGCAGAGGGGCAGAATCCCCTCCCTGGTCCTGCTGCCCATGCTGCTTTTGACACAGTCCAGAGTCCAACTGGCTTTCTGGGCTGCAAGTGCACATTTCCATCCCATGTCCAGCCACTCACCCACTGGCAATTGTCTCATCAAGATCAACATGCTCAATATTTAAAAAAAAAAAAAAATCATGCATAAAGAGTGGCTTTAAAATGCACGTCATTAAAATATTCAAAGCCATTTTTTTTTTCCAATCACTTTGTCATTCGGTCTTAGGAAAACCTATCATTTTCAATCTTTGATTTTGTGCAGAAATCTGTTCTATTTGTCTCTGTAATGATATAGAGCAAACACAAATATATGTAATTATGTTGTATATAAAGCTGTTCAAGGCATACTGATTTGCAGACAAAATCAAAAGTAGATATGTGTGACTGAGAGCCCATCTGTGTATCCCTATGAATGGATTAGACAAGGCTGAAAATTCAAATTTTCTCTTTTCTTTTTTTTTTTTTTTTGTAATTGGCTAATATTTTAACAGAAGAAAGAATTAACATTTATCTAAGTTAAATAAATTAAATTTACAGCTGTTATTTGTGCAAATTGCGAGAAACACAGCAGAGGAAACATTACATACAAATTAGAGGTGATTTATACAAAAATTAGCAGTGAAATTGTGGCTAATAATTTCACTGAAAGAACTTACCTTAGTTTCTCTAGGGATAGTATTTTACTCAAGGAATATAAAGAAATGTTCTTATTCCAGAAATGTCTGTTACTATTTATAACAAAACAGTGGCCCCATAACTCCTTTCTGAGAAATTAAGCCTACTCCACAGACTGGCGTTCTATTCTATATTATATAAGTAAGATAAATTAATAATTCAAGAGAATTACTAATGCTTCTTCGGATATTGTGCGTTTTAAAAGTGATTGTAAGTGTTTGTTTTTCCATCTAAGACAGTCAATGTGTAAAATCTGCATCAGGAGGACAGTGTTTACAAAAAAGGACATGGCACCAACTCATTTGAGCTAAGATTTTTCTTTTGGGATTAATCTCACTGCAGTGTCTGGAAGATATTTTGCCATAATGACATGCAAGTGAAAAGTAGCCCTCATCATCTTTCACAAGAATTCTTTAATTAGCTGATTTGTTGTTATATAACTGGTCCTATTACACCTATTCTGTGAACAGGGACCATTCAATCAATGGTATGGGAAGCCAATATGACTGTGTTAGCATTAAATTAAAAACATACCCTTTCAAAAAATAAGTAAGTAAGTAAGTGAATAAATAAATAAAGCCTAGAATACATTAAAACTGTTTGCTCTTGAGGCAGAAGTTTAGTCTGTCACATTGTAAGGAAATGCTGGCACTCTCAACGTAGCTGAAGAAATATTTCTTACTGTCAGACCACACTAAAGTTGAAATAATGCACAGCCTTGGTTTCGATATCTTGGTAAAGTCAATGACTTCCCTGATTGCAATTTACTTCTGCATTTGCAATTTAGGGCTGAGATCCAGAAATATTAAATAATTTTTAAAATACATGTGACTATTTTTCCAATGGTCTTTCTGACATACAACAAGAAGAAATGGAGGTTTTAATATTGCATTCACAAATTTAAGTCTAGCTTGTCATCTGAACACACTAAATGGAGCATTTAAAATACATGTATTGAAAATACAGTGCAGAATTCAGTCTGAATTGCTATGTTTCTGGTTCCCCATGCTTTAAATTTCATTTTTGCCAGGTCTTGGGACTGTCACATTCCAGCTTGTTCATACTCTCAGGCCATATTGGGCAAAGTGGTTTATGCAGTCACAAAACAAGCTGCAATTTTGTATCCTTAGACATGAATCATAACTGGAAACATTATGGACACTTATAGACACTTATGTGTACAGTTAATTGGCACAGAAATGGCTTATAGTCAATGGAAAGAAAGACAGGATGAGACTTAGTCGCATAAGTAGATTTAGTCCAAAAACTGTGTGGATAAGATTTGCAGCTGACTAGAGTTGCTTCTTGCCATAGTGAGTTTTTTTCTTGGACATTTGGTGTAAAAGACACCAGAAAGGACTCAAAGCAGAAAAAAGAAAAGGAGTGTCATGGACAGTTATAGAATCAATCAGTGTTGAATACATCCATAAAATAGTTATATCCAAGATCAGATTTCTTTGAGGCACCCAAATTTCTAATTTCTAATAAAGTTTATTTCAAGAAAGCTGTCTTCAATTTTAGAGATTTCTCCCTTTTTGTTTTTTTTGAGAAGAGCAGCTTTGTTCTAGTAAATGTAAGTTTCTGCTTGTGAACTTTCCACAGTTGAACAAGGAACTCATTCCCATTTTGTGTTTTCTCTGCATCAAGTATAAAGATTAAATTATACCAGTAAATGTCACCCTATGACTGAGTGCAAATTTAGAGATAGTGTGATTGATCAGTGACTTTGACCTTAAGAAAGGATTCACAAATAGGTTTAAAAGAGAGAGTGGACATAACTTGCACTTCTGACCTTGCAGAAGTGATTTTTTTTAGGTTTGTAGCACTCAGATTGCACTAAATTCTGTCTCTATTGTGCTGCTTCTGTGTCAGACTCTCCAAGATTACAGTGTGGTTCTTACAAAGAAAAAAAAATTTCATTATATGCAAATAAAAAACCGTTTCTTTCTGTTATATGCAAACTAGAAAGATTTCTGCTGCTATCAACTACTTCTCTGATCTTGTATTTCTGCCTCCTTATCCACCAAGGTGTTTCCGTATCTTTTTTTCTTCCTATGTCTGCTTTGTGTTAGGAAGACTATATCAATACAATCATTTGCGTAAAATCAAAACGAAACCTATTTATCCCAGAAGTGATATTCTAAAAAATATGCACACTGTTCTGACTAACTGAATCGGTTGGCATACTTTGATTTTCTTTTGATTTTTAAACCTAGAAAAATATCCCAAACCCTGTATTTCCTTTGAGAATAGCATTTATTCTGGTATAATTTCAGTTTGTTTTGGGAACAACCTCTACTAAAAACTAATATCATAGCTCACACCCTTTTATTTTAGTTCTAATCCTGAAAAAGAATGGCCAATAAAAATAGTAATTAAAAAATTTTACATGTAGAATTAAAATTCCTAATACTCTCAGAAACTTAGAAATCTTAGGAACATAAGCTGCTTTAGCCTTTAGAAGCAGGAGGCTTAAACTCCAAATCAGTTTGAGTTCTCTGAGACAATCTTTGTCTGTTAGAAAAAAAAAAAAAGAACAGGGGCACAAACTAGATAACAGCTTTTTATGGGGTACAGAAATTAAAGTAACAAAATTACCTTTCAAAGAGATCTCCAGGGCTTTAATGTAAAAATAGCTATTATTTTATTAGACAAGGCTCTAATCCACAGTCTGTTCAGCTGTACTCCAGACTTCTATAAGATAATCAATGCCTTCACTGGAGAGTAGCGTGATTAAAAAAGAAAAAAAAAAAAAAAAAACTTTGGAGAAGCTGGGGAGCCATCTTGTGGTGGTTTCCTTTAACTCTCAAAAGAAAGGAGTCTCATTTGCGTGAAATTGTTTCATTTTCAGTTCAATTAAAGGTTCTGATTGCAGATGCAGAAAGTTTTGACTTGAAATGTATTTTTTTTCTTTTTTCGTACTTCTGCTATGTTTAGACATCGACATAAGACTATATCTAGGAAAACGGTGAAGGGAAAGAAAAAAAGAATGAAACAGGCTGTGTTCTCACTGAATTTGTTTTAAAAAGCTAATATAACCCATTGTGCTGCTTATGACTGAATGATTTTTACCAGATGCCTTTTCTTCAGAAATATAGTATCATTAAGTAAGAGAATGGGAGAAAAAGGAACATAAGGGAGAAAAAAAGAACTTCTTTGGACAGAGAAATTTACAGATCATGTTTCTATATCACACACTTGAGTGAATTTATTTATTTTCTTCTTCTTGTCATCCAAACACAGTAACTTTTCTGCATGGAAAGACCTCAATAAAAAGCTGAATGTATGTTTTCTACATTTAGGTTAAATTGCTGAAGACTACACGAAGACTTGGTGTTAGGAGGCTTAGATTCTTCCATGGAATGGCCTTTGCAAGCATATGGAGAATCTTCTTTAGAAATTCTAAGAGCAATTGAGTAAAGATGAAAAACATACATAGCTACTGCATTTGAGGAACCAGCTCTGCCTCAGCTGAAATGAAATAATTCAATATCAGTTCCTTGGAATAGGTTTGGCTTGCTCCCTACTTGAGAAGACTAATTTAGTCTAGGTTTGTATTTACTAGCCTAGATAAGCAGTAATTACCTTCAAGAATTAACATGCATGTCAGCACTTTCAATGCAAGTATTGCACTGAGAATTTTTGGTTTATTTGTAAGTTATAAAAGGGCATTATTATTTCCTTGTATCTTAAATCCAAGAAAAACATCTTGAGCAATATTACAGAAGAGATAAAGGCTGATTTTTGGCAACTTCATTCCTATGAAACAATAAGTTCTTGAGTGTGTGGCTATCAAAATGTGCTTTACATACAAGGATAAGCATAATAGTGGTTTGTGTTAGTTTTCTGCTCTACCCATGCCCTGTTTGTGCTTACTGTTGTTCTTCTTTGTCCTTCCATTTCTTCTGTTTCTTACATTTACCTGTAGGCATCCCAAACTAAAGGCACTATCCCTGCCTGTGGTAAGGTGTCAAATCAGACTGAAATGGTCTCAAGGAGTTTATCCAGGAAACAGGATGATTAATATTGGCATTTTTATTCCCTTCCGTTTTCTCCCCCTCAGCACAATTTGTAGCATTTCCTAATTTCACATATTTTCAACTTTTTCCCTAGTTAAAAGAACCATTTCAAAATTTCTGCCTACATAGTGGAGTGGGCTTATTATTGAAATCTGTATTCAAATCTGCTAAGCCATTCCAGCATTTCCACAAGTATACACTTTGCTCACCTTTTCTGCCTGAATTTCATCCAGAGTTTAAATTTGAATCATTCTAAACCTCGCCTCACTGTCAGAATTGGTTTTGCTTGAAGGCATCTACAGAGATATTCTAGTTTTTCTTCTTAACATACTAAGACAGTCTGAAAACTGTTCCTTTGGTTAATACATACTGTGACACATAAAGTAAACTGCACATAGGGCACATTAATATTTCGTTCCCCATTGTGACAAATTTGCTTGCCTCGTTTATTTATTTATTCCAAACCTCTTGCAGAGATAGTCTACCTATTCTTTACAAATTTCATGCCAGATATATACCATATTCAATTTTTCCTGTGCCTTGTCCAAATAACATTTTGGAGGTGGTGAAGATATAAAGGTTAGAATAACTGAAGTACATATGATGGGAATCTGAAGTGATTTCCAGTTTCTACTTCCAAATAGGCTTCCTCTCAGATGAGCTATGGTAACTGAAGATGCCTCAGACACCTAACGCAAGGGATCAGAACCTTCAGCTGTGCTGTGGTGCACTTTGAGGAGGTGGTATGCACATATTTTATCCTTCAGAGTCAGGAGACTTTGATGAAAGCCTGTGGGAAGTATGTCTGCTTTGCCTGAATGACTAAGGATTAGTCATTAGATGCATAGAACTTTTGAATAAGCAATCCTCAGGTATAACTCAGCTATCAGATTTTATTTCATTATCACATTAATGTTCAAGTATTGCTGCCCCTGAAATATAAATTACTTAATAAGATTATGGCAATTCATCCCCTTTCTCACCCATCAGATGAATAGTATTTACAGTAACAACATTGCTTCCTGGCCTGATTAAATTGAAATGGATCAGAAATTTTTCAATAAACCATGTCTTTTTCTCCTTGAATATCAAGATGTTTCTGTGTAGTTTCCATGCAGAAAAAATAAACAAGTGCAATCTAGAATGAAAAAGAACATCACATTCTAGAGGCCTTTGTAGTAATAGCAATAGCTAAAAGAAGTGAAGAGGAAAAGGATAGATGTTGGGAAGAGCTGATTAGAAGATGACAGAAACAGAAAAAAGATATATCTGTATGTGGAGAGATGGACATGGGCTGACAGCAGATCAGGAACTAAAGTGAAGAAATGTAAAGACAAAGAGGTTTATGGTTCACCTATGAGAGTAAGAAAGAGAGAAAGAAGCTGAAAGCTATGGAAAGAAAAAAATAATAAAAGGAGGAAGCAAATAACATAAGAAAATATGGAGATAACCTTTATTAATGGACGCCAAAAAACAGTCAGTGAAAAATGTTTGTAAAAGCAAACACTACGGAAGTACACACAAACTCAGGCACCAAGGTGAACAGCTAAAATACTGAGAATGATGCCTAAGATTTTTATATATTTTTTCATATATTTGTAGCTTTGTAGATTGATAATGTATGGCCATAGCTCCACTACTTTTCTTACCCCTTTCCCCCTAAATTTTAGAACAATCAGCTGACCTTCTAAACACATTCCTGAAATATTGTTTAGTCCTATTCCCAGTAGGGGACCTACAATAAGATATAATAAGAAGTGGGGCCGAGAACCCTTTGGTGCAACTCCAAGGTGGTGGTGGTGGGGCAACTGAATCTCCTGGATGTACCTGTTATTTATCCTAATTAATTAACCTTATAAAATTGTAGAAATCTGGTGCTGTGTGTGCCCATCACCACCAGAACAAGTGGAAGCTTCCAATAAAGGTCTGCTTTTTACTTTACTATTCTAACATTGTTGCAAGGGGGTTTTCTCTTTGGATTATACGCAACAAGAAAATATTAACATAGCATTTGTAAGACAGCAAAACTGTATTTCATTCCAAATAAACATTATGTAACATTACCTAAACTTCTGATCTCTGCAGGTATACTGAGATGAAGATATCAGTCTTTAAAACAATTTATATTACTGAAGTGTTGCTTTCTCTCAGGTGCCTGTGAAAATCTGTCTTTTTTTAAGCTTTAGTTTCTGATTAATTTGTCTTATTTCTAC
Organism: Trochalopteron elliotii; assembly: GCA_024734555.1. Classification (NCBI taxonomy): domain Eukaryota; kingdom Metazoa; phylum Chordata; class Aves; order Passeriformes; family Leiothrichidae; genus Trochalopteron; species Trochalopteron elliotii. Next base: position 10,295,541 of record JANPWX010000013.1, read on the forward strand.
TTTACACTCACAATTATACAGTCCCTTGGGGAAAAAAATGTCCATATTATGTATCAAAAACACAATCTGTCACTATTTGGCACAGCTGTCAGTCTTCCCTTTGCTTAAGGGAAGGCCAGGAATGGAGTATCAGGGGGCCTGCAGGTCAAGACAGAGATGAATTGACAGAGGACTGTGAGGGCACTTGCTCATTGTTTCTCACAGTATACCTAATTCTGACTAATATTAGCACAGTGTATCACTTGAGGCTGTGATTCTGCAACAATTATTCATTTTATGAACATTGAACTTAGCCCAAATGCAATTTAGAATTGACTTAACTAGTGTAGCTGCCAAGAGGCTATTGTGTGTTTTGATTCTGATCATGACAGGGTGGCTTCTCACACAGGATCACACACCTTCAAATTAAAAGTACATCACATAAAGGTTAGCTATTTATAAATTCTACAGATGCTGCTGGATGTGATAAGGTAACCACTACTTAGATAAATGCAATGTTGTTATATATAAATATCTTTCATAACCTCGGCATACACATTAATAAATCAAACCACTGCACATGCTGAACCCCTGTTTTCCAGGAAGTGGATGGACATTACTTGCTGATAGAAAGCAGAGAATGAAATCTTTGGCATTTCTCATCTTTGCTGGTATGTGCGAACTTTCACTTTTGGTTATCTCAACCTAAGTGTTACTTTTACATCTTATTTTCTTCAGCCATCTGCCTGAGGAGGGAGTGACAGAGTGGCTTTGTGGGCACTGGCAACCAGATAAGGCCAACTCACCTAAGTCTAGCCCACATGCCCTATGAGGAGTGACTGAGGGTCTTTTCCAGCCTAAATGATTCAATGATTTATCTCAGAAAATCCAGATATTCATAACTGTGCCATTCAACGTATAGAACTTTGCACTTATTTCATCATACAAGATTTTCTATTAATCAAGATTGAAACAAAAATTAGAGATATGATGAGTTCGATACATTTTTTCCTAAGATTATTATTCATATTGTATTGAGGTAATTATTCATTTATTAATTTTAGAGAGGTTTTTCCATTAAAAGTGTTTTCCATTTTTCTTATTTACATAATATCTGATAGAAAACATTTCTTGTGACTTCTAGATGTGGTTGAAAAACCAGTAATTTATCCCACAAATAATAATGACTATAATAAGACCTTTGAAAATTAAGGTACTTTGGGTATTCTGGTATTTGAAGAAATGTGGAGAATATCAATAAATTTTTTCAAAAAAAATGCTTACATCCAAAGATTCAAAAAGAAATATGAGTTTTCAGCAAAATCTATAAAAAATAGCTTTAAAATTTTTAGTGGGCTACAATATTTTCTGTGACTCTTACTGAACTGTTGTTCAGCAACTGCTGCTACAGCACTGCCACGATCTTAAACATGATGAGGCAAAGAAATTATGACATAGCATTAAACTGAAAAATACAATTATGATCTTATTGGGAATATGCATAGTTTGTTGCTTTAGAAATACAAAATATCCAGGAGGGAAGTGATAGGATCTAAGTACATTTGAAAGCAAGTTGAAACTTTTCCATGATTAACAGAAAAAGCTAGGGAGAGAAAAAAAAACAACAAAAAAAACAACAAAAACCTTTTCTTAGTATCAAACTTAGGTTGTGATGAAGTACAAGCAACTGAGACAGGAATATAAAAAGACAGATCAGCATTAAATTTCATTGTTATGATTTCTCCTGAGAAACATGTATCGATTATATATATGAAAACAGGATTTACTTTTTGCTATTCAATGTTGCATTTTAGAAAGAGGTATCTCCTAAGCTGCTCTTGTGTTCTTGCTTGTTATGACCATTCTCCATTTTTGAGTCATAATTACTGTATCAAAACCAGGAGAAAAAATTACTGTACTTAAAAGAGAAGATTAAAAGTTATTATTTATGAGATATGAGGCTCAAAGTAGAATTATTTTTCTTTTTATTCCTTTCCTGTATAATAAGGCAGGTTTCAAAGAATTTCAGCAAGGATGAAACATGAAAGCTGTGATTCAATTCTGAATTCAGGATGTCTCTCAATGCATTTTGAAAAATGACAGGCTAAATAAATACATCAACTCCATTGGCACTGAGAACTAATGTATTGTTTTATTTAAATTAATTAGTTCTGTTAGAATATGATAATCATACAGAATAAAACTATGTATTCATTTATTAATCATTGGTTTTAAAAATTAGTCGAAAAACTGAATTGTGATAATCTATCGATGTAGAGATTTCCCTGTTCATGTGTTTTATATTTGATTGAAATAATTGAAATAATTGATTCTCTTCTGAAAGACAGTAGCCTTTGTGCCTGTATAGAGGCCTGCCAGTTTCTGCATGTAGCTTATTACTACTACTTCATATATATTAAACAAAAAACACAATGTAATATTTCATCATAGAAAACAAGAAAACCTATTAAAAAAAAAATCCATAACTATTTTTTTTTTCCCCAAATGTTGCCCTTTGGTGAAAACAACAAAAAGAGGCACCAGGTTTTTATTAATGTTTTCCATAGGGGAAAAATATCTAGAAACAGATGAATCAATTTATTGTTATACTTGTGGAATTGCAAGTGATATTAATAGCATTATACAGCTTTCAGCAGGACAATAGAAACAGAAATTTAGACTCTTGGCTTTATGATTTCCATACTTGGTTGTTAGTTTCTGTATGATCTTCATCAGCACATACCTATAGGGATTTTGCAAAACAGGAGTATAGTGGGTCGTGACCAAGACCAGTATGAACACCAGCATCTTCAGAAGCATTCACTACTGTTGTAAATATTGATTTTGTATGCTCAGATCAAGGGCAGCTTACAAAATGAACTGAAAACTCTAGTGTGTTTATAAAAATTAATTCATATTACTTTAAAGCTCAGGAAGCAGAATGATAAAGTTTGGAAGATTTAATATATATTTTCTGTAAGAAAACTGGTTTAAGGTGAGGGTTCAGTGCCTGGAATTTTTGTTTGTTTGTTCATTTGGTTTTATTTTTGGTTTATTTTTGCCATTTTTCAAGGGAAAATGCTTATAGTATTCAGCTAATGCCCAATAATCATCACAATTCTCCTTGACACCATGTTCCAAGTGTTAACAATCAAGCATCAAAACTACCTGAAAAAAAATTTAGCCTGTGGCTTTCGAGAAGTTCAGGTTATGTCTCTGTAGGATTACGATAAATGAGCTGTTAAAAGGCTAAGTGAACGAGTGTCCAGTGACTCAGAAACATTTTCAATTGCAATTTGCATGCAAAGGCAGAATTTGCTAGAGAATTTTGGCTGCAATCATTGATGTATCACTGCTCCTACTTTGGCAGCAATCTGAAGCAAAAATCTTTCAACTTCTCATTCACATCTTATTTCTAAGGAAAAAAAAAAATATTGCTATAAGTCTGGAGAAAAGAAGGCTAAGTGGACTCCTTATTACTGTCTACAACCCCTGAAAGGATGTTGCAGTGAAGTGGGTATCAGTCTCTTCTCCCAAGACACAAGTGACATGATGAGAAGAAATGGCCTCAAGTTGCACCAGAAAATGTTTACTTAGATTTAGGAAAAATGTCTTGTTATAAAGTCTATAAAGCCTTGGAACAGAATGTTCAGAGAAGTGGTAGAGGCACCATCCCTGGAAACATCCCAAAAACATGGATATGGCACTTGAGGATGTTTTAGTTATGAACACGGTGATGGTGCTACGTTGATGGTTGGCTATGATGAATCTTCTAGGTGTGTTCAACCTCAATGATTCTATGATTCTATGAAGCATGGAATAAAGCCCCAAGAGAATATGATGGTAGCGTCTCTCTTTTCTTTTATCTCTTCTCTTTTTTATCTTTTCTCTTTTCTCTCTGTATTGCTCACAGAATACAACGATGAAGATCTAATTGAGAAAAGACATAAAAATCCCCAAACAGTAATAGAGGAAAACCTTTATTAAATTTCTAGACTCAAGAATAGTGTGATAATAAAAATCACATTCTTACCCTATGTGGTTATCTGCTAATAATGCATATACAACCATCTTTTTTTGTGCTTTTTATATTCATATTGTTTGGTCAAATGGCAGGTTATGCTTTCAGGAACCCTAACCAGGTTTTTTTGCTCAAACTGTTGTATCGGTAGGAGCCCCAAAGAGGATTCAGAGTTTCTCTGCCACTGTTGAGGAGCTGCTCTTCATCCTAACCAAGACAGTTTACTTGCTACCTTTCAAAATAGGCACTTCATTATGAGTTATATAGGCACTTCAAATATGAGTTCTCTCAATATTAATTTCACATAGGGCATATAATGCTATCTGAAAACACAGCAAAGGGGTCTCTTCAAGAATACAATTCCCTCTGTCTATCTCTCCTTCACAAAAATCTATGCCAAAATTATTAGCAGTTTTATTAACTTTCTTTGTAAGAATTCTGATGATCTTTAGGTATGGAAACAACTTCATTTTGTGAAATGCCATATTGAAAATTGCCATGGGAAGTACTCAGTTTGTTAAACTGGTAGGTGCTTATCTGTCAAAAAAAGATTGGACTGAAAAAAGAATGTTTCCTGTTTTCATGCAATTGGGTAAAGGCAAAAAAACCCCACAAGTCACAAATCTTACGTTTATATCAAACACTGTAAATTTTAAAAATGGAATATCTAAATTGAAATATTTTTATTATCAGGATTAATTCAAAGTAGCTTTTTGCTCAGTAAAACAGAGCAGAGAATTAAGGACCTCAGAGTATTTTTAAACCAAAATCAAATTACATATCTGAGGGCTTGCTGTGAGGAGAACAACAGTGAGAGGTGATAATGGAAGTGAGAGGTATACTATTGTGGCAATTAATGCTGAGCAGAAGAAATAGCTGGTAAGAATGAAAGTGAGACTGAATAGATCATGGCTAGGCAAAGCAAGTTCAAGGGCTTTGGCTAACTGAAATAAAGATTTCATATGAGACTTTGGTTAGTGTAAGCTCAAAAAATGTTTGACCTGCTAAGCAGATATATTATTGGTAATTTCAAATGAGAAAAACATTTATATGACTTTAAGGAAACATACGTGCAAACACTGTTGTTTCACAACATTAACAATAAAAATACAAATACAATTATTTCTTAATCATTTAATTAAAATTGTGCTCAAAGGCATGTGCACCTTCACAAATACTACATTTTCAAACACTTAGTTAACCAGTGCTCATATACTTGCTCCCTTAGACCTAACAGAGGTCTTAGGCAGAAGATATTAGTGTCATATTTTACATACCTATGTCTCATCACTGGTTACACAGGAGTTTAGGATACTTACTATCTGGGAGTCCTGACTCCCTCAAATACTTGCCTTAAGATAGACAGAATGAACCAGAGCCCCAGGGCAGTATTAACACTCCTCAGCCACTTACATATTTACCAAATCTCCTGCTGTGCTCTTGTACAATTGGAGGATAGGTAGAAATTTCCCAGGGGCTGTTTCTAGATAAGTAGGACAGTTGCATGTGTATGTACTTTAACTACATTTGTCTTGGGTTGCAGTCTGGGTTTTGCTGAGCTGAAGGTTGTAAAGAAAGCAGCTGCCTTTTTTCCTGCTAAGAAGGGCAGTTTACTGTTAGCCAGCTATTATCTTTTCTTTTCTTCTCATAGAATGCAAAAAAGATAGACTGAAATACCAGAATTGTCTTCACTCAGCTATTTTGTGTGCATTGTCACATCCTTTGTTATTCATCTGTCCTTTAAACTACTTTACATATCAACCTTTTTGCTTATCACAACAAAATTTTGTATTTTAAATTCCTTTCCTTCATCCACCTTGGGACCCATGTGTTGTCTCATCTCTTTCTGAAATATGCTAACCTGAAGTTTATGCACCGAGCGCATAAAATTGAGTTTTACAATCCTTAGTTGTGTTTTCTAGTTTTTTCTTTTTCGTCTATCTGCTTTTTGATAACCAGTATATGTTAGGTATGTATGGCATATATTAGGGGTGCACAACATGTTTTTTAACACTGTTGTTTTATATATCTCATTTAGACCTGGAATAAGGGAGAAGTTTACTTGTTTGTTATTATATGTATAATTTTTGTATGATTTGTACGATCTTTTCATTCTAAGCCGTATTTTCTGGATTTTGGCATCCTTACAGAAGTCAATAAGCACAAGGGGATGGAACAGTTACCAAATATTCACATCCACACTATATCAATCTACATCTGAGCTAGACTGTGATATTATCAGTGGAGAGCTCATGTCATCACAAAACAGATGTGTAAAAATATACTGTGAATCATTTTGCGTAAAGGAAAATCGCCCCTATATTTGTACAAACAGCACCACCAAAGCTACTGAGAATTGCTCAAGGTACCAAACAAGGCTCTGAGAAGTCACTGATTCCTTCTGAATTATCTTTTATAGCCTTGATTAAACTATACATGTGATCACCTGAAGAAGGAACAGGTTCAGAAACATTTACATATACATACAGACCCACTGACTTCAACTCCTTTTTAACTTCAGCCATAGCTAAAAACGTTCCCTTAGTTTGGGTCTTCATCATGGTATTAACAACATGTGAACACAGAAGACATCATTTGCCACTAAATTCACATAGCAATGGTAGTTCTGTCCTAATGATTGTGGAAAGATTATATTCTCTGTTTAAAAGCCCTGTTATGCGGGTTTTCTACCAGGGTTTGTTTGTTCACGTAGCCTGATAGATTAGTAAGGTAATAATATGTTCAGTTTGGAAGCATGATTGACTACTATTGATTCTTGTTTTCTGCCCTGTGTTCTATATACCTGTAAAAAAAAAAATTCTTATTTTGACTAATGAGCAACATTCTAAAAACTACAGTGTTATTGGAATATGATTTATCCCTCAGTGTAAATAATGAAGACTCAGACTCTAAGAGATTCATATCACATCAGGTCTTCACCTTCATCTGCTCTAGACTATTATTGTATTCTGACCAAAATATAGAATAAAACAATGATGACCAGAGGTACATAATCATGCATAAGGAATAGTCTTGCTTTTGTGTTTTAGTCACTCAAGGACTGAACAGTCAAGTACTCCATAACTGAATGCAGACTATATTGTGGGCTTTGGGTTCTGGGTAGTTGTTTATTTATTTTAAAATTCTTTTCCTTGCTTACCATTTAAAAAATTCTATCAGGAGAATCCAGTCTGTAATCAAGCTGGTATCAAATTGTTTTCATGAAATAATTTCAATGGATGTTATATGATAATTGTCACTCTTATATCCACATTAACAGCAGGGATAATTGACAGAAATCGGTGGCTCTAGTCCAAGATGACTCTATTTCCTACCTGAATAAGCAAAACAGTAATAATTTCTTTTTCACCCTTAACACTAATGTACATTTGCAGCAGTAAACACTGAAAAAAAAAACTAACCCTATTTTTAAGATCAAGTCAGAACAAGCGTGAATGGTTTCAAGTGGCAACGTTCTGATTACAGAAAGCAATGTTAACGGAAAACTATTTCCTAAGTTTCATACAGTAGTTTATCTGACTTTGGAGAGACAAACTAACACATTTTAATAAAAATATTTCTCTGGACCTCGGCCTATATCTCAAAAAAGAAAGAAAATATTAGACATCTTTGCACTACCCCAGCCCTGATACGGGGCTAACACTGATCTTCTTTGCACATAGTATTTTTAATTTTTTTTACAAACTTCAGTCATTTTTCTGGTGTACATCAACTGTGAGATGCAAACACACAAATTCATGTCTTTTCCCTGGTCACATACCTAACTCTCATAGGGAGATTGTTATAGAAAATATTTAGATATTTAGAGCACTAGGTAGCCACAATATTTTGCCTTGTTTGTCAGGTTTCAACATATAAGAAAATTTCATAAAGAATATATTTATATTGCTAGGATTTTATGGAAATTCTTTAAAATCAAAGAATACTTATATAAAGGTTTGTGATGATACCTGAGAAGCACAGAAGATGTGCATTTGATAGTTAAGCTTTTTTGAATTAAGATGAATTAGAAAAAAAATTATGGTTGGTAAAGACAAGAAGCTTTATATTTTATCAGGTTTGTGGTTTTTTTAACCCAAAAGAAGAATGCATTTTTAATCTCTTTCATTTCACAGAGAACGTGAATTGGAAAAATGCTTTTGTTTATGGATGCATCTCATTTACAGATTATTTTAGCTGAAACACTGGAATGATCCTTACATATGTGAGAACATACCTTTCAAGGTTTGATCTGATGTTCACTTTTCTCTGAAAATTAATGGATAGCTGAAGGACTGGGAAAGCTGGAGAATTTACAGGACACAGATTAGATTTACCTTCTTTCTGAGTCATCTGTTGGAAATTTGGTGCACAATCACCACTGTAGCCTTTTTCCTGTGAACCAGCACCCACCTGTACATCCATTTTGTTTTATCAGGCACTGCCACGTTAACTGTGTGTTTCAGGCCTATACATGAAATTTGCATCAGTACTGGTCATTGGTATCCTCTGGTGCTGGCTAAGTAGGAAGCCAGCCGTAAGTTTGCTTTGCAAGATTCTCTGCTTAGCAGGAAGTATCTCATACTGTCTGTGAGTTCCTGGCCTTGTTTCACTTTTCTTGTAATCACTGGTACTGCCACACACTGCTTCCCCCCATGCTGCTAGTCTGAAAACTCCTGATAGTAGACAAGAGAAATAAACATTTCTAAAAAAAATCCATAGAAAAGGCACATTACCACTTACGATCTCTCCAGTGCAAGTGTTTTGGCTTTGTTTTTGCAGAATGTTTTCTGTGTACTGTCTTTGCTATTAGATGTAACACAGTCTACGTTAAAATTTTCTGTCAGTATACCTACACGTTAGGTCCATGGAACAACAGTTCTACAAGTTCATTGATAAACACAATTAATATTGCTTTGTTGGAGAAATTACTTTTTGAGCCACATAAATTTTATGTTTTGACCTTTTCCTAAGAACCATTTATCCTGTGCCAACTATCAGTCTATCACCCTCCTGAACCATTCCCAGGAACACCCTGGTGTTTAAAAGGTAGGCACCAAAGAGTCTTTACATACAGACATCATAGTGTGGAAGCAGTCAAAGCAGTCCATATCTAAACATACCTTAGATATGGACTGTTCTCTGCCTCTTAGTCTCTGCCCAGGCTAATTGGCAGAGAACACTTAATAGAATAGCTGTAGCCCACTTAATAGAACAGGTGTAGCTAAAAAACCCCAAAATATAAGTGTATTCTGGCTGATTTAACTTTCACTTTTTTTTGTTTGTTTGTTTGTTTTCTGTTGGTGTAGATCATGCAATCATTTGGGTTCTGCCAAAATGGCCAAAAGAGCTAATATGGCAACAAACCCTTTTTTAGAACTATGAAAAATCCAAATAAGAAACTCCTTACGATGCAGCAGCAACATTTGCAGACATCCACTTTTATGTTTGAAGACATCATCCTTTCTTTTTGTGACAGCAGGGAAGTGCTTTTTGAACTGACAGTTAAAACCATCAGCAGTTATTGAGCCAGAAGTTGAACAACAAATAAGAGTTTGTGTTAATTGAGTTGTTTGTTTATAAGAGCATGCCTTAAGAGCACAGTAAGCCCCACACAACATCTGGCCTTTCTATCAGATTTGGCAATACTTACATCTTAAGAGTGCTTAGGCAAAATATTTTTTTACTAGTAGTATTGTATTTCTATCTTATATACCTCTTTATGTTTTGAGTCAGACGATTATTAATTCCTTCCTTTATTCCCTTTTGAAGCTTTCTTCCCTCACTTGCAAAGTCTTTGTTAACGTGGAAAACGTTAACATAACTAAGTGAAAAATTTACTTATCATAAGAGGCTTTAGCCTCTGTATTTGGATGTTGTAAACCTGATTTCTTTGCTAAGATGTTTTCAGCAGCTGCTGAAATTACTGAAAATGAACAAAATAACTTTTTTCCTCTAAATCAGTGTTTACTGTGAAACATTAGATTTTCCATTTTTAATTTTAACCTTTGATTTTATGAAAAGAGATAAACAGCAAAATAATTTTACAATATACAGTTGCATGTCAGAATTCCATTTTAACAAGTTGTAGTGATGTCAAATGATTATGTCAAGCATCCATTGCATTCAAATGAAGAAACCAAAGCAATCATTAATAGAGGATAATTTGACCCTAAATTCTATACTCAAAACCAAGTGGTTTCATAAGTTTTTATAAGCATGTGGAGATCCTCTAGGTCCTTTAAAAAGGTATCTTTTTTCAAAGTATGATAAAGAGATTCCGCAGCTAAAATATAGCCTAACTCCTTGCTACTCCCTTCTGCATGTTCCACATGCAAAATTTTTGTTTCCTGCTGTGAAACAATCTATCAAACTACATACAAGTCCTTGTTCCAGCTAATCTAAATTCATCTTATTTATTCTGGACATGGCGTAATTTAGAATGGAAAATTTCCTTTAATCACAATAAATTTTAATACTACTTTCTTTCAGTCCAGTAGAGAGAAAAATATCTGTGATCAAAAGACACCTTTTCTTTTCAGTCCTTGCTTCACTGCAAAGCTAATTGTGTGGGGAGAAAGAAAAGACATTACAAGTGCTATATAACATTAAAATACATGGAAACAGTAGAACATGAGAAACAATGCATTAGGAACTGCAGTGAATATATCTTTGGAAATGAATACAGTGGAACAAAATACATTATTGCAAGTACTGAGAGAGTCCAGTCTAGAACACAATCTTAGACAATAATGATATATAAAGAAAAGAAAATTTCTCTTTCCTGAAGCATGTATGCTTCCAAAGCATTCAAATTTTTATTTCACTTGTAACAGTTTTTAATGTGCTTCTAGACATAAAAATAAGACACTAAAGAAGTTGGAGTTAAATCTGAAGTTCAAATAACTGGATCTCATTACCAAGAAGAATATTAGACTTCCAATTATCTCACAAATACAAATACAATCACCTCAAATAGAAACAGATGCACAAGTATTTTACCCTTTTCTTTTAGGGGAAAGAGGACTATAAAGTGGGGAGTTCGATGGGGGTGCTTTTACCGGCCAGCAATCCCCAGGCCAATTTATAGCAGTCTGTGGGTCCTCCAATTAACTGGCTGAAGCTTGAATGAGGCTTGGAAATGAAGAAGTGGGTCCTGGCTTGGGTAGGTAAGGTGTTTATTTCTGTGCCTCCATGTGCAGGAGAGCACTTGACACAGCATGCACTCCGGAGCCAGAGCCGGAGCCGGAGCCAGAGCCAGAGCCAGAAGCCCTGCTTGGCCTCGGTGCCCCTCTTAAGTACTCAGGGATCGGCCTGGGTAGGAAGACACTTCGGACCAATGGGGAAAAGGGAAGGGGGTGGGGTTACATCGGGGGGAAACCAGGTGTGTTCGGGGAATGGGGGTAAAGGGACATACCAAGTACAGACAAATAACAAAATACAAATACAAATTCAAAAACCTAAAACATGCACTACAACAAAGGACAGAGTTAGTTTGAGAGTAGCCACACAAATTCAGACATTTTGTGTTATTTATGAGACAGAGGTTATTTTTGAAAAAATCTTTTATCTCATTATAAGCAATTATAACAACTCACCCCATAAGGCAAGATGAACTTCCTAACTTGGAATTTTACACATTGACAAAAATAGACACATTTTTGCTGTCCATTCCCATCATTTTATAGCCATTTCTATGTACTTGAATCTGTAAAGGAGAAAGGAAAACTATTTGCTGACAGTTCTAATCAAGTCTATTAACTGACATCACTATATAACGTTATCCAAAGTAATCATTTATTTGCTGAGTGTTCAAATAAAATTTTACTTGGTCTACAGAACTGCTCTTCTCTTCTTTGGTAGGAAGAAATATAGAACATGCTGACATTTTAAGAAAAAAAAAAATCTTTTAACCCTTTTATTCCAGAATTTTACAGCCATAGGCTGCAGTGAGGGAAGAAGCAGTGAGAGATTACTTTTGTAAAGCTGCATTCTCTTCTTTGCCATGGAAAGAGAACTGAAAATTAGATTTATGTAAGTTTCTTGTGACCTCTCCAGCTTTTTGTCTAGGGTTCTCCTCCTGTGTACCTCAGCCAAAATATATTCAGGGTAAACTGCTTACATGCAAACACCTTTGACTCTTCTGGCCAACCAGTAGCAAAGCCCTCAAAGAAGCCATACTGCCAAAATACTGAATAGGCAATATCTACACAAACCTTATAGACCTTGGGAAGTTATGCAGTTTATAACTGACTAAATTAACAGTAATTGATAATCTGTTTGGATTTGTGGTTCAGAAGAACACGCTGGGTGGTAAGCAATGATGAAAAGATGGAGTAAATAATCCTGATTAATGCATCTCAAAACTTTTTTTAAATCTTTTTCCATCTTTATGTGGCTTTTTTTTCCCCTCTGGTATTTTTACCCTATGTGACAAATTATTTTAAGGCTTTATTTTGAAGTTGTCCTATTTATAAACTTTTATTTACAAATTCAAATATACAAGCTAAAAAATTCTGCTGTTAAGGCTTCCTCACAACACCATTCTCTTCTCTCATATATGCAATTATCAGTAATATGTGACAAGTTTTTCTTTCCCTGCAGAATCTTGCTTTATACTTTCCACTGAAAGCAGAAGAAAGCTGGAAGAATCTTGATGAGTTAAGCAAGAAAATTTCTACTTCCAGATTAAAAAAAAGGTCAGCATCTGTCAGCATCATTTATACACATTATCTCATAAGATTTGGAGGACTGAGCAGAATGCCTGGCATCCTTATACAGATATAATATTCAACATGCTGAATATTCAACATGGGACCTACCAAATCTAATATTTTAGGTAAAAACCACTAAAAATCAGCCCAACAATAATTATCTTGGAGAAAAATATACCTTAAGGTCCACTTCTCCCAGTCATGTTACTCTATATTGGATACGGATTTCCAGAGAGTCACATCCTTGATATCTAGTTTGGAGTTTTACATGTAGGTCAGCTGTCTCTCCATGTCCCATCCGGAGACAGGTGAGTAGTAGTGATCTCTCTAGACTTCTTTTTATTTTAGGACTTATTGGTCAGATCCTGTGTTCATTTTTTGCAAAGAATTTCAATTGTTGCACAATGAAAGACGCTGAATTTGTCACCTCCTAATGTCTTCAAGGACCAGCTGCAAACAGACTGACACAGGAACACACCATTAGACAAACAGTGTTGGGGAAAACCATTGTCTTCAAACATTATTGTCCCAAGGATAAACAGTAGATTTGATAGTCTGACTTTTAGCACAGATTGGCAAGATTAGGCAGGACATCTATTTAAAACTCCTTCTATGCGTAAGTCTTAGGTAAGTGATAGAATTCACTCACCTATACCCATCCCTCCTTTACCACATGTTGGAAAAAATATGGCATCTGTAGCTCTTTACACCATTTGTAGCAGTTCATAATTTCTCACATGTAACAGTTTTTCTGACTGCTGTGTATACAGTTGAATCACAAAACTTACAGGAAAAATATTTTAGTAGTTATGGCAACTACTGCTAGAAAGCAAGGGTTGGACAATGTGCATGTGTTGTATCGTAACAGATTTCAATTGGTACCTAATCCTACACAAATTTCATTGCTGTTAGGATGAATAGCAATTTAAAATTTTGCTTCCATTTCTTTAAATTGAGTTGATATGTGATATAATTTTGTTTACTAAAAAGGAATCTCAGATTTAGTGCAGAGACACAAGAAAATATTGCTGCCATATTAATATAGTTAGTTCACTGGAGCATTGGAATTACTGTTTTAAGACATTGGTGGAAAAAATCCTTCAGTTCCATAAATTGTCGACATTAATATTTAAGAAACAGAGACATCAACTCACCAGAATCATAAAATCCTTGATTAAGAGGTCAGATCATCAAGTAAAACCACTCAGAAGGAAGGTTAAATATAACTGAATGTTATACTCGACTGTATTGAATCTGTCATTTAAAATAATCCAGGAAATAAATTCTTCTTAATAATATTTTTATATCTATTAATAGGAGTAAGTTGAGCAGAAATTAAAAAATTTTAATAGTCACTGGATTCCACAGCACATGGAGAACCCTGATTAACCTAGAGAGTCTGATCTATGCAGTTTTCTGTTATTAGCATAGTCTGTCAGAAAAGACATTTAAAGTTCTAATTTTCTGTATTTCATCAAAGGAGGCTTGAAGAAAAAAAAAAAGCTAGGGATATTTACATTTATTTCTAAGTCTCTAATACTCTTACTGCTCTATGATAAAGTCACATTAGATAGGATTAATCTGAGCAGCTGTAGTTTTATCCTAAAACTGATGTCTAACATAGGTCAGATGAATCATATCACTAAGTGATTAACTGTCTGCCATAAAAAGGAAGCTTAGGATAACTACCTCATTCGTGGAAAGCTACATTGTAAGTGTGGAAAGTTAAGTGAAAGTAATCCTGTCTTGTGGCTTCAAAATATAGGACTCAAGCACTCGATTACTGGTTTCATAATTAGATTAAAAAGATAAGTGATTGTGCAGCCAGTGTGAGTGCGTATGAATAAAGGCAAAATTTCCTGAGCTCATACAAAGTACGGGCTGCTGGCTTTTTTTTTTTTTTAATTATTGTTACTTTATTTATTTATTTATTTAAATTTTAGTGATCATTGAGGACTCCAGTTAGTGCTGGCAGCCTTTTCAGCAATCAGTGAATTGATAATTCCCATGAGGAGACATAACTATGAGTAAGATAATTTTCAGTCTACAGAAACTACATATGGGTTGATTTTTTTCTGCCTGAGTAGCCATTTGACAGGTTGTGAAATGGGAGCTGAGTATTGTTGAAGCTGAGAATAGTCCCTCAGAAAATGTGTGAGTGGCAGTAGGAATATGAGAAAATTGAAAAAAAACTTATTGCCATTGAGAAGCAAAAATACTCCAAATAAACTACTCAAATACTCAAAAATAGTGTTGAAAATACCATATCTTTTGTAATTGCCTGATTTTTATCAGGGCATCTATAATCTACTGAGTGTCAGAAACCATTCAACATCTATATCTGAGCTAGGAATCTGTTGAGTTTTATGTCATTCAGTGGGATATGGCTTTTTTCTGTTTATTTGTCCTTATGAAAGTACAAATAGAAACCTTTCCAATAATCAAAACAATAAAACCCACTAGATATCTGTGTGGGGCAGGAGAACAAAAAACACAAAGTAAGCACTGTGTTCTGTGGTCCTATGAAAATATGCCTTAAATGCATCCAACTGTACAAATTAGAGAGGCAGAGCATGAACATTTTCATCACTGATGTTTTCTTTGGATTTAAAAATGTGAGGTATAGAGGCCTTATCTATCTTCAGTCATCCTTCTCACATATGTTTACTCCCAAGTGAGATCTGCTTCAATGAAAGTAAATTACCAGTATCTTTTTCTCCTGAAGAGCTTTTGAAGAGGAAGAAAAATTGCACAAAATATTGTTTATCGAATGCTGGTAACACCTTCTCTTTTGGTTAAGTGTACACTGCAGTTCCTAGTAAAATGACAGTGAATAGCCATATAACTTGCTGCATATTAGTAGGAGAATGACGTGCTAAACTTATTTACTCTTCATGTATAGATAAAACCACCTTAATTTAACATGCTCTTGATGACTTTTAATCTATAGCTCTCTACCTTCTTTTAGTTGATTCTTTTTGTGTTCAGCTTGTACAAACAGACAGGCAGGGGATATGTCTTTACTTCTGTCAAGGTAACATTCCATATCCTCAGACCACATTAGAATTACACTGAAAAGAACTCTACAAAGAATTTTTATGAATGCTCTATGCACATTTAATGTACATGTCAAAAGAGAAAATATATAGTTGAAGAATTATTCCAGATCTTGACAACAGTAAGTCTACTGATACCTGTACTGTTATACATCCATAAAAAAGATCATGCAGTTTTAGCTTCATGTTTTACCTTCATTTCAAACATTCAGAAAGCTAACCCAGAATAAATTTACACTTTCAAACATGATTTCTGCATTTTGTGTATGTTTATTCCTCACTGTGCACCCAATTGAAAATAGAAGGATTCAGTGGTTTGGATTTGGCCTTGAGATTTAGCCTGGCAAAAAAAAGTCTTGCTCAAGATTATTCTGATTATTTAATGATTGGAACTGGCTTCTGTACAGACTGGGAAATATCAAGTGTTTCTTTCATAAGAAGACAGAAAATAATATCTTGATAATTTCAGACTATATTTTATTGGCTCTTCAGGACTGATGACCAGGAATAATAGCCTTCAACTGCTCATCTACATTTCTGATTATTAAATTTTAAGCAGTCTGACAGTATGAGACATAAAGAATTAATATAATTTTCTATCACTGCTGCAAAATCTGAGATTTTTCTTCCTCCGTTGTATTCATCCAAATTAGAAATGCAAAGTTTTTTTCTAGTGGGGAGTGATGCCTCCCACTCTCAGATTTTACAGTATGTGATATCAAGTACCTCTGAAGGTGAATAAATGCTGTTCATTTTTGCCATCATACTACTTTTGAAAACCAGCATGTTTTCCAGCCATTAATATCAAAGCAGTTATTAATCTGTGCCATTATCTTTAGAGATTAATGAAGTTATTATTATCTTATTATAAAATGAAGTCATTCATACTTCCCACATCCTTTCAAACATAACCCTAGAGCATAACCTGCACCCAGAAGTCTCTATTTGGAAACCATTATTTGACAGATAAGTCTGGCAGGTTACCAAAACTCATCAAGCTTCTCCTTTTCAGATAAAGTCTTCGAAAAGAAGGTGCAGGAGCCAATGGCCATAACACAACACTACCGTATAAATCGTGGAATTTTTTGGTTGAATGTAGAAAATCAAATTGTGATGTGTAGGTGACAAAGACTATATTCATGTGCTTCTTCCACATTAATAAGGAACCTGTGCACGGTAATCAATCATACTTATTTAAGATTGCTAATTCACCTCACAGGTTTTGCATGTGTGAGCTGTCACTCTTCAACCCATTCACACACTTCCTCTATAAGAAATAGTATTTGAGCATACAGTATGTTAAATTATGTCAATACATCCAACACCATGCACTATTAGTGATAAACAGTTACATATTCAAACAGAAGAGTGGCTAGCATGTCTCTATGAAGCAAGGGCAGAAGTCAAATATTTTTTATGCAGATCTGGAAGTGATCTGATTTTGGATGATGCAGACAGATTTGAGCATGCTCTTTTTCATTTCTTAGAAAGAACTTGAGAAATTGCTTCTATATTTTGTCTAATCAAATCTGCAAAAAAGGGGCTTTAAAATGAAGATAAAATAATATTACACTGGACTGATATTTCACACATATGCAGTGACTCAAAGTTCATACATGCCCAAATGAAGGAGTAGTAGGGGTTAGTAGTGTCTGCCTTTGACTAGGTATGGCACCATCTTGGACCTTAGTACCCTGATGGCAGCATAACTCATGTGACTCCCTGTCAGGCTGGCAGGTGGGTTCTACAGTATGTCTTAATAGAGACATCCACTGTGAGAACTCACTGTTTCTTTTTATGGTATCCACTGTGTGCTGTTGGTGCAGTTTCTCCTTGCAAACCTTGCCTGTGGGTGTCTAGAGCTGAGTAGAGCAGTCTCCTTCCTTACAGTTCTGTTTGCATGGAAGCATTAGACATCTCAAGGACTTTGTCCATAGAAACTGTGCCTCACTGTGAGAGCCTGGACAGATTGAAGGATGTAATACCAAATTGGTAGAAGTGACTGTACATAATTATCATCAGGTTATTTCTTGAGAAACAATTGTAAAAGAGCAATTTCAGTATGGTTTAGTGGCCTGCTATGTTGCCATGTATAAATATGTCTTGTTTCCCCACAAGAAGGTTGAATAACTTATCCATAAAAGGCTTTGGGTGAGCTGGTTCCTGAGCACACTCCGCCTATCCTAACGTTACCTATCAGCTATGTAATGTATCCAATAGATTGAGGGGATGATAGAGATTCCTGGAAAACTAAGATAAGAACATGTGACTCACATAATCATTGTCCAGTCAATTGCCTCCATAATTGTCTATCCTCTTGAATTATCTTTTTTTTTTCTTTCTCTTGTGGGTTCTCCCCTAATTTTTTAGGTCATAGGGGTTTAGAGGACTAGCCGCAGAAAGATTATACCATTAAACTTTTTGTAATGAATTACAGTAGAATTTATCTTCATTTTTAGGCCCAACAGTCTGTTAATAACCACATGAGACAGTGCTCACATGAAGCAGAAGTTATATCAGTCAGGAAACTAATGTCTTATATTCATTTCCAAAGTTAAATACGAGAGTCTGTATTTTCAAGACAGTTAGATTCAGACGGCCTTTGGTTAAATTTTGCAATCTGAACCAATTTAAGGTGGTGTCCATATCATGTCTCTTACAACATTCAACTATCCAGCTTTTGTTACAGCAATTTTAGAACATTGTTTGCAGTGAAGGGGAACAAGCTGGTGAGAAAGTCAGATAACCTGACCTTAGAAAACCCTTCTAGATTCCCCCTGCCTGAAGGCATTTTGTCAGACTGATTATTAATTTGTATTTTCAGAGAAGTTTAAGGCATATAAATACTCAGATAAATAAAGATAAAATGTGCTAAACCAGGCATCAAAATATCAGGATAAAAAACTTTGAGACCTGTTTTTTGAAATCTAGGTTATAATATCCTGTGATTATCCAATGTGTATAAGCTAGAGTGAACTTTTTTTGTGTCTGTCAAAATTCCCATGTTAATAGCATTATTTAGGTGCAAAGTGTAATTGCAGCAGTAAGTGGAAGAGAGAAAATAGAAAAAAGTAGGTAAAGGTTAAGCAATAATAGTGAGAAATATGTATACATTTCATTAAAAGGTAATTACATTTAAAGGAGAGAACTTTAGGATATTTAATTAGTTCTGCAATAGAAACAATTATAATGAAAAAACATGTGTAAGAACAACAAAAATGAATCTTTTCCCAAATGTATTTAATGACACAAAACAAATGGAATACAGAATATAATTAATGCAAATGAGATAAAGCTGACTGCTTTTCTTTTTTTTTTTCTTTTTTAATAATTATCCATATTTAGAAAAGGTTGGCCATAATAATGGGAATAGAATATTTCTGAAAACTGAACAGAACCATAGCTGAGAAGCCCTCTAAGAGTATGTATAAGTACTAAGAGATATCTAAAAAGGAACAAAGTTATCCTTCACATTTTAATACACAGATGTAAATAAATTCCTAAACCGGACTGGCACAGTGATAAATACATGTGGTTGAATAGAAATTTCTGGCTTTATGATTTTCAGAACTTTGTGATCTTCATCTATTCTGTCTAGTAGTGAAAGAGTAATAAGGACTGCAACGCACTGAAAGACTCCTTTTCCCTTTCCAAGATGTAGCCCTGAAGAGTATTTTTAGCTCCTCTGTGTTTTACATATTTACCTGTCCAAGTAATCTGTGTATTTCTGTTGGCATGGGATTTAAGTTACAAGAGTGATATAAGGATGAAATTCAAGTCTTTCCTACAGCCATAAGTGGGTATGTTTGGCTATAGTGGGTATGAAGGGTATGCAAGGTATGAAAGGTATTCTTGTATGCACTCATAGTGGTCTTAGAAAGTCTCTGGCTAGTCTCTACATAGATGAGACAACGTACAGATTTGAAACAGCAGGCTGACTTGAAACAAGATGATTGACCAAACTCCTAGTCCCTGTCAAACAAAGCATTTGATTAACTGCTGCAGAAAGTGGGACTTTTGGACAGTCACAGACATTTCCCAGGCTATGCACTATCCCGTTGGTAGATGCTTTTTGTGTAGTTAATTGTGTTGGTCCTTCTGGGTGGGAAATCTGGCAGTATCAGAGACTTGATATAGAATTGACCAAAAGATGTATAAATAATATAAAATAACTGTTTCTGCTTATTCAGGTTTGGTCCCATAGCAGTCCATTGCATACAGCAAAGACAGACAGCAGATGTTTTTTTACAGATTAAGATACTATAACAAGAAGGATCATGCATTTTCTGAAGTCATCACATAGGGCCATCAAACAGCTTGATTATAAAAATTAATTGGAGCAGTTTGAAAGTCTCAGATAATTCAGATGAAGATACTGTTGAAAGGGCCCTTGCAAGAGGCCCCATCACCATTCAAATAGTAGCCAGCTACCCACTTCAGTGGATTTGATTCCTCACAGGAATCTTTCCCTATTCAAAGACACCAAAAAATTAGATTTTTTTAAACTAGTCCTGACTGTGAATAGCATTGCAGGATCTTACATGGAACGTGCTGCTCTTGCTGAATGCTATTTCTAACACTGAGATAATAGAAAGAAGGAGAAAAAAAAAGCATTTGTATATAACACTACAGCAAACAAAACACTCAGGATAACAAACTACATTTTCAACCCTGATAGCCTCGACTTAAGAGTGGAAACCAGTACAAGTACTGAAAAAAAGTGATTTATGACTCTGCTGAAAAGATCAAGTGCAATCAAGAAAGGTTTATTCAAACTGCATTGTTCTAGTTACAAACTTTTTTAATTCTCCAAGTCCTCTCATTCTACAAAACTTACAGAACAAGCTGAAGCATTGAGTTTAGTAGATTGATGATAGGTAGATAGACAGGTGGATTAATTATTTATGTTGCTGAATGGAGGTCAGATCTTTACTTTCATCTTTTGGATCTGGCTGCATATTTAATATTCTTATTAGAAAGATGGCTGGAATGCCTGATGTTAATGTTCCCAATTGTTGATAGATTATGGTCTCTAGAAGGCCCCCAATGTCTCTTCTACCTGAATTACTTATAGTTCACTCATTATTTAGACCCTGCTTATTTTAAAGAACAGGAATTACCTACACAATAATTAAAACTGTCAAAAAGTTTTAATACTATTTAATGATACAAAACAATGTCAGTGATGAAGTTGAATACACAGTAGGAATCTGTCTTTTCTTGGCACTTGAGTGTCCTAAGCTTCAAATGCAAGTATTCTTTGGAAATCTGGGGTGGAATTCCTTTGACCAAATGTAAATATCAATATGACAGATAGTTCGACCCACCAATCTTGACACCTTTCCTAATAAATGAAGACAAATTTGTACTCAAAGGACATGATAAATTCTGAATCAGAGAATCAGAAGTTTAAAACTGACTAGAGCAAGGCACTGCCTTAACATGCTAATTTCTTCCTTTATGGCAAAAGAAGTGTAATGATGGCAACTCACATGTGGCCACCTGCCCTCTGGATAGCTGAAGTTATGATGACTGCTGTCTGCAGGGTCCATTTTTGTACACACTCTGATTGAAGGATCAGATCCTTATTTGAAATCAGCTTGCTTTTTTTTTTTTTAGGAAATATCTGATAAAGTCTATCAGAGCTTCTTTATTTGAAAATATTATTTTTAAAAGGAATCATATTATTGATGATCCATGTGACTACATGTAATACTGAATCAAATTTTGCATGATTTACTACTGCTGTATCATTATCAATATCATTTAATTAAAATATCTTTGCAAATGAGCTAAAAGAAGGAATTTTGAAAGGTGTATTGTAGGTTGGAACTGTTCCAGCTGACATTAGTGGTGTATTTCTCAGTGAATCTTGTAGATACAAAACCAGGACAAATCCTGAGGGCATTAAAAACCTCTCACTGAGTTAAAGATAGCTTAGATGTACAAGATCAAATTTGGCCCTATAAGGATGAACACAGCAATGTTTATCTTTGAGACAGGTTGCAATTTAAAGCAATTTGTAATACCAACCAAAATGGCTGATGTGTGCACATGTTTTCAAGAATGGTGTTTACCAGGTCTAGGCACTGGATGGAAGTTTTACTTGCTATGTTCAAAGAACACGTGAGAGTGGAAGACGGCTTTTCATAAAGTAAGACAATTTAGACTTTGGAAGGATTTAGTTTTATCTGCTTGAAATTCAGAACTGTAAAGCATATTCTGAAATTCAGCACATAGGACTTGTGGTTTTACGATTAAATAGCATTGAATGGGATTTTCTTCAAATGCCACTGGTTAGGAAAGACAAAAATAATACTGAAAATATCATATCTTTTGTATTTGCCTGATTTTTACCAGCAGATGTGCAAGATACTAAGTTTAAGAAACGATTCAACATCTATATCTGAGCTAGGAATCTGCTGAGTTTTATGTCACTGAGTGGGATATGTTTGTTCTCTGTATATTTGTCTTTATGAAGGTACAAACAGAAGTCTTTCCAATAATCAAAACAACAAAACCCAGCCAACAGATGAATGGGGCAGCAGGAGAACAAAAAGCACAAAGTAAGCACTGGTAAACTATTATCAGTTGTTACAGAATACAGGAATTCAAACAACTCCTTGGCTATGCCGATAAATTCAGCATCACTCAGCAGCTCAATAATCCCTACTGCAGAAGTGTTAGAAGGCTCCTTCACAGGCTTGTGGCTGCTATAACTATTCACAGGAATGCTCAGACTCTGGAAGATCCATGACGTATGTAGTAGGCAACCTGCATGAAACCATATGTTTCTGAGGCCTTGTTAACTAGCATGTGTAGGGGGTGTCCTATATTAGCTTCATGCTCAAAATTCTTAATATTTGATTTGCTAGTACAGAGAAGTATTAATCAGAGCTTTCCCAACAATTATATTGCAGCATATATTGCAATATGATAAATAAATGAATATTTTTGCTTATAAGCAGAAGTGAATCAATGTGTTCAGATAATAGGTACTTATCTTGCACTGACCTCATTCATGATGCTAATATTTAGTTGAAAGTGTTTACATGAAGGAAAAAGAAAAATGAAATAAGGTACTTGGCAAAAAGGGGAGAAAAGGATAACCATGGAAATATACAATCTCTTGGGAAAAAAGTGTAGGGTGTGGAGGCAATATATTACAATTCCTCAACAATAGCAGAAAACCATTCTGATTTATTTTTATTAGAAAAATTATTTTTAAAAAAGTCCAATAATGTAGATATTTCTTAAAAGGACAGTTGGTACACAATTCTTTTAAAAAGATCTTTCCACTTCTTATTGCAGGACCTACATTGTCTCCTCTAGTATCTGTCTTTAAAATATTTTATGAAATTGTCCTAAGCAGGACGTGACTATCCAAATCTACTACTTTCCAAAATTAGAAGTAGAGGAAATAAGAACTGATTTCTAGCACTAATATTAGCCTTAAAATATTGATTATCATATAGGCCAAATAGCCAGAGTAATAATCTGCTTGGCACACATCTCTAGAAGAAATTCAGCAGAGTTACTCTAACAGGATGTACTCTAACACTACACATAAGCATGAATTTAAAACTGGAAGAAGGACCAAAGTTTACCCAGACAAAGTACATAATATGTAATTAAGAACACATTGATTTTGCTCTTCCTAAGCTTCACAACCAGCTCAAACCTCCATGACCACAGTAATAAAGTGCCAGGTCCAAGTTAACAAACCCTGCTGAGAAATAACATTCACTTATTTGGCATGTATGTTATGCTAGGAAGGTCAGAGATAGCAGATATGTTTTTAAAATATGCTATCTAAACGTACCTTATGCAATAAAATATGGAAAGACAGTCGGGTAACTACAAATTACACCAAAATTTGACTTAAGTTTTACTATGTACAATAGCCAAAGTTACATTTTTTAGAAATATTGATCTTTTCTAACTGGTTCTCATACCTTAGTGCAAATTATTCCTGTGTACCATTAATCTGCCACAATTCAAATGTGTTCCTTTATTCTGTGCACATGAAGCTGTACTTTTCCTCCCAGTAAGATATGCAGGGAAGGAAATACAAAGCTAGCATCTACCAATACGCCAGTGCAGTATTTAACACAGCTTTTTTTTTAATAGAATGTTACATAGGGCG
The DNA here is from genome assembly GCA_024734555.1 of Trochalopteron elliotii. NCBI lineage: Eukaryota > Metazoa > Chordata > Aves > Passeriformes > Leiothrichidae > Trochalopteron > Trochalopteron elliotii. The sequence goes on from JANPWX010000013.1 coordinate 10,319,457, forward strand.
TCAGTATTTTGTCAGCAAGATGGCTGCTGCAAGGAGGAATCTCAGATATCCCAATTATAAAGTAAAATTTTATTTTCAAGTACGTTTTATTCACACTGAGGAGCACTTTCCGAGTTTTGAACTGCTGGCTGAGCAAAACAGATACAAGTTTCTTTTAACTATTTATTTGTAAATCTCCTCTGAGTATTAAACATGCTCATAAAGATATGTCCATAAAGAGAATGAGTACAAATTTTATCCTGACATTTGATTTAAGCTGTGTTGGAAAACTTACTTGACAGATATAGTTTTTCCCCTGAGCATTGAAATAGAGCAGATTGGCACAAAGGTTTGTACTTAAAGAGAAGACCTGATTTTATAGTGAATTATGAATATGAATAACACTCTTAATCTCTGCAGATTTTCCTACCTTTCAGTAATATGCCACTATGTAATGTCATTACCAAAACAAAAGAATTACTACCATCCTTCCTTAAAAGGATACTATTAAGTTATTTTAGCTCCAAGTTTGACCTGTATTAGTATAAGCTTCTGGCAAATGTCCTCTGGGGGGAATAAAGGAAACCATTAATCTGTTACTTGCTTAAATTACTACTCTGGCTCAACAGAAAGAGTGAAATTAAAGTTAAAACATTCCAGGTGATATGATGGCTTTACAAAAAACAGAAGGAAAATCTTCATAAAATAGAAAATTCTTATCTTAATTAAGACACGACAGGGTGTATACTGCTTTTAAATCATCATCTCTGGTCTGCAATAATTCAGAGGAAAAATCAGTACCGACTAGTGTCAAGATTCCCATTAAATGTGATAGTTTGGAAAGTTCTTTTTAGAGTTGTTTTTAATCTCTAGTGCACTCATGAATAACATTAGGTCAGTACAAAATTTAAATGCATCTTAATACAAAGTTTCAATAAATGTATAATTATCAATTGCTATAATTATTAATGATATAACTATCAATTTAACAATTTTTTACTGATGAGTTTATTTTCTACAAATAACTTATTGGTAGGAAAGATACGGAAAGTCTTCACAACGGGAGAAAAAAAGGCATGGGCATTTCCAGGTAGAAGTTAACATGACATGCTTGCTTAATGACAAATTAATAAGCTTTGCTCATCTTAGACACTGCAGGTGTTTCTTAGCATGTTTCTACAGTGAGCTGCATTTTTTTCTGAGACTACTGCAGCTTGTTTTGGCGATGAAAAGGAACTTTATCAATACTACATAGAAAGAAAACCTGATTGCTCAGATCTGTTTCTGACACAGAAATGATATCTTCATCAGAATACAGTCTGTATGAATGTATGTGCATTTTTGCTTGACAAAACTTGTATTACAATTCATAGAATACAGTTGTGTACTGTGTAGTGTTATTTTTGCTGACATATGGTGCTCTTATTACTGAATAAAACTCACACCTATAAGGAAAGAACTGGTTTTTAATCAATTAATGGAAAAAAGCCCTCATCAGCATTTTTTCAAAGGATTACCACTGGAAGTAATCCTAAAACTGTTCTGAAATAGATGAAGAGAGGAAAGAAAGGAAATGCACAAGCTACTTTAAAAGAGAGAGAGAGGAAAAAAGCACCACATCTGTGAGAAGGCTGTGATTTCATACTTGCCATGAATAGCAAAGAGCTGAACAGTTCAAAAGCAGTATGGGTAGGGATAAGCTTCACATCAACTGAGTTTAACTACCAAGGTCATAACTGCTTTTAGGAACATCATGGCTTGTAGGCTGAATTACATGTTGGCAGTACACATTTCTCTCTCTCTAATTGCACTGAGAGCCGTAGGAGACAAAGCCTCTAAAAGCGAGGGATGAATTCTGACCACTGTGGAACACTGGACATCTCTTGTAGATCTTAAAAAATGGTTTACTGTTGACACATTAATTTCAGGGGAACAGCTTAACGGAGCAAAACAAACCCTTCCACAGCAGTTCAGCCAGAAATTGTTGTGCTAGACTCTCCTGCTCAGCTGAAATTATTCATTCCAAACCGTCCAACCACAGCTAATCAGAGACAGGCTATGATCAGAAAAAAATAACTAACGTAATCTCCACTTATTTTTCATTACTAGTCTTGAGATGTTCAGAGAGAAAATACAGTCTTTTTAGAATAAATAGAACAGGTTTGGGCTGGGAACTTATTTTCGGAAAAATGACATCTGAAAGACCAAGTTTCTGCATTTGTGTTTTGGAAAGTACAAAGCTATAAACAGTATTTTTGACATTTTTTTTCTTGGTGCATAAATATGAAATGTTAGTTGTTCTAATGATTAGAATTTCAAGCCATTGCATTTGAAAGGGTCAGTGTTTGAAAAACTGATATTTGTAGCAGCCCTGTGTGCTCACTTGTGATTATCATTTCTGAATTGCTGAGCACACCTTTTATCATAACAGCCTTTTGTAAATGCATTTTATGACCAAATAACTTAAATATTTTTTCTGTGAGTACATATTCCTATCAGCACAGAATTTTTTTTCTTTTTAGTTCATCAATTGTTCCCTTTACTCTCTTACTGAAAGAAGTAGACCTTTCTTGTAAAATTTCCAGGACATTTGCTGGAATATATTTCACATCAGATGTACATTCTCTGTTTTATAAAATTATACTGAACTCTTCAGTGACATTATTATTAGCAGTTGATAATTAGGTCCTTTCATATATTTTTTTCCTGATTGTCAGTCTTTACCTCCAAGAAATATTTAAGAATATAAATATGGGATGTGTTTCATTTTAAAAAATCCCAAACCTCTTTGCTCTCATGATACTATATTTTGAAATCTTTAGTCTGGTGAATTTTCTCTTGTTTGCAGTTATTCTTTCAAATTCAATAAGATTATTTAAATTATTAATTACCAGATAAATACAAAGTAAACAGGATATGGCAAATTTCAAAAATAATTTATTTAATCTTGTACGACATGTTTAAATTGTCCTTATCACAGTGATGCGCCACTGTTCATGATATCGAGGCAGCAACAGGTCAGAGATTTTGGCTCGTAGTATGTTCCTATAAAAGACCTTACAAAAGCACATATCTTCTAGAGAAGTTAGTAAAAAAAAAGAGATTTTTATGTATTTCTAGCAAATATCTATGAGTTTGAAAGACATAGAAGAAATTACTAGTGTGATGATGAGTAGTAAATGATTTCTCCTGAAAATGAGATTTCCTTTTCTGTGGGGGCGAGGGGGAGAAGACAGATCACTAGACCAGATGACTTTACAGTAAAGATAAAATAAGTGTTGGGAAACCAAGGTAACTGACCAAGCCAACAAATTTATCTTCATCTGGAAAGATAGGTCTGCTATTGCAGCTACTGAGTCTACCCAATCACAGACTCACATGGTTGAGATTGGAAGGGAGCTCTGATGGGAAACATCTGAACACCTAGAGCCAGTTTCCCAGGACCACGTCTGCACTGCTTTTCAATACCTGCAAGATTCCACAGCCTCTCTAGGCAACCTGTGTTAGTACTCAGTTACCCTCAAAGTGATAAAGTGTTTCCTGGTCCTCAGAAAGAACCTCCTGAAGGACTTTTTTCCACCCACTTTCAACCATCACTTCAGATATTTAGATTCATTAATGAGTTCCTTCCCTGCCCATACCCCATTTCTCCCCCCACCATCAAGTTCATGGCCCTTCATTGTACTCTCCCCAGTATGTCCAGGGGCCCAGAGCTAGACAGACTTCCAGGTATGACATCATTAGTGCTGAGTCAAAGGAAGGATTCACCTCCCTGGACCTGCTGGCAATGCTCCTCATAACGCACCCCACACTACCATCAGACTTTGCTGTCAGAACACTCTGCTGGCTCAGGTTTAGCTTGGACTACAGGTTATTTTCTGCCAAGCTGTTTTCCAGCTGTGTGGCACTCAGCATATACTGGTGCCAGGACTTGTTCCTTCCCATGTGGCCCAGGTGCAGAGCTTTACATTTCTTGTTGCTGACCTTTGTGAAGTTCCTGCCAGTCTGTTTTTCTAGCCAGTGGAAGTCCCTCTGGATGGTAGCATCACACTCTGGTTTACTCAGCCACTACTCCCAGGTTTGTGTCATCTGCAAACAGAGTACAATCTGTCCCAGTTTATTAGGACATATCTGGGAAAAGAATAGCAGAGTGGGGAAGAGGAGGTCTGAATCTAACCTATCCTTTTAAATTCTAATGATAAAGAGACTCAGCAAGTCAAAATAGCATGGAAGAAAGAAAATCCAACTATCAGCAGAAAGCCAGCTGAACTGTTGGTGGTAAAGCATCATTTAATCAAATAAGTTATTTCAAAAAATTAGGCAGACCAGAACAGAAGCTTAAAAGCTAACACTGACAAAGTACCAATCAACGTTATCAGCAAACATTAAATTGCTTTTCAAAACAAAATCCACTTAGAAGTTCGCTTCACGGGAAAGGGCTACCTTACTAACAGAGCAAGACAGACGTATCCATCAGCAAAAATGCTGAACCCCAGGACAGTCATTTCAAGAGGAAGACATTTTATTTTGATAAAATTCCTGTCATCGCTTTTGTGCTTTTATCAAACATTCAGTGCTAACAATGGCATGTTTTAATAATGTAAGGGCAGTCTTAACGAAGAGAATTTTCCTCAATATATGAGATGTAGAGATGAAAAAATAACTAGTTTACTGTTTAACTATCAGTGTGCTGTCCATTTAATAATTATTTTGATTATTATTTTCTTAGGTAGATTTTCCACAATTGGTTGCACAAGAAACACAGGGAAAAGTACAGAACTGAGTAGTTTAAATCTCAGTCTGAAGCAGACTCAACGATACTTATGCCATTCCTAATAGATTACTTTCTTACCTTTCTAACCTCCAAATATGTTTCCCTAGAAACATCCTAATTTCATATAAAGATTGCTAAATGCAGGATTTGACGTAATACACTTTATAGCAAATTATAAACTTTTAATTATTTTATTATTATTTGTTGCAGTGTGTGATTGAGGTTTTCAAATTTGTGTCTATGTTTTGTTTACTTGTCTGTATTTGGTAGATTCCTTCCAAAATACCACACCCCTACACCCCTAATAGCACCTGGTATCACCCTGTCCTGGACCCAACCCCTTCCTTTCCCATTGGCCCAGAGTGTGCTCCGCCCAGGCTGCGACCTGGTAAGAGGGGAGCACAGGGGCCCCAATCGCTGTTTTGGCACATGTGCTGGCAAGTCCACTCGTGGCACGTGGAGCTGCACTGAATAAACACCTTTTCCAACCCAAGCCAGAGCCCACTCCGTTCTTCCAGCCTTAACCACGTTCAGCCAGCAGAATTGGGGCACCCACAAACTGTTCGGGATGGTCTGGGGAACTGCTTTATCTGGTAAGCAGCCCCCACGGGAGAAATTAACCCACAATTAACCCGTCTACTTACTTTTTTGGTTTGTTTTTTTTTTTTTTTTTTTTTCTTCTGATTTTATTTTTTACTATTTTCAGCAGCAAAACTGGGAAAAGACTATTTTCCTCAGTATGGAAAGCTGAGGAAAATTAATCATCTGGGCAAGAGGAAAAAAACAATAATTTCCTTTTGATTGCTTTTTCAGCAAGTTGGAAGCTACCAAGGAATTAATGGTGTGGTGACATAGCATAGCTAACAGGGTGCCTCATCAAGCAACAGCTAGTTCAACAGTGGCAGAATAAACCGTAGCAAGAAATAAAAACCATCTACAACGATCACATAAATCCTCCTTTCTTGTTTCATCACAGAGGCTTCATTTGCAGTTAGGGAGCTTGATTGCTATTTTAGGATTATTTTTTCCTTCAAGTAGTTTAAACAGTCTGATTATGTGCCTTAAAGCATTAAATCAGCTATGAAAGAAACACCTGCAATGAGAGATTTAGATTTTTGGTGAGGGTTTTCTTGCTCCCTTTTTCTTTTTTTTTTTTTTTTTTTTTTGTGTGTGTGTGTGTGTGTGTGTGGTGGGGTTTTATTTTTGGTTTTGGGGTGTTTTTCTGGCTGGTTGATTTGGTTTTGGTTTTTTGGGGATTTTTTGGTTTTGGTTTGGTTTTTTTGTTTGTTTTTGTTTTAATGTGTTTGTTGGTTGTTTGAGTTGTATTTTTGATTGTTTTTATTTTTTTTATCCTTTACAAGAGTGACTAACAATTTCCCAGTCAAGAAATAAACTGTATTCCTACTTTTATATATTTTACTTTTATGCTAAGTAGATTAAAAGGGGAGCTATTTTGATCTGATGCAAATCACAACTACGAATGAGATTATTGCTTCCTTTAGGTCACCTAGTTTTTGTGTACATAAAGCATTCAAGAGTCCATATAGAATGAATATGGCATGAAGTTGTCAACACAAATTGTGAAAAAGACAGTGCTCATGAACTTTATTTGATGTCGCTTCAGAATATTTATTTCATGATTCTTCAAAAAAATCTGAGAAAATAGTAAAATCTAAGAAATCAGAGTAAATAGTTAAGGTAGAAGCCCAGTTAGTTATCTATATATAAAATTATGAATACATATATATGTAATTATGACTATATATATAATGAATCTGAAATCATGGAGAAGAAATTCAGTACAAAACAGATTTTTGATGTATATCATATGTTACAAATGAACTTTACATAAGCTATACTAGGGACTGTTTTTCGGAGAGCATTGTAGACCCCAAAATCACCCTGTCAGAAAAACTAGCAAGAAAATGAGAAAAGATGACCTTGTAACAGGAAAATATACTGCTGCCATTTAACCCAACTCATAAAGTAGATTGAGGCAGTTTGAAGACATGTAGAAGGGAATGCAAAGTAAAGGTCAGAGTTTTGTGGCAAATGTAATAAAGGCTGGGACTGGATTGAAGAAATTCAATGCACACAACACTTAAAAGCCTATAAAGAGTGACTGATGGGAGTAGCAGAGGGAGGAGTGGCGTGACAGAAATAAGGTCCTGACCTGATAACACCAAGGAAGAGCGCAAAGATCTAAGAAACAAGAACTTTGACCTTATCAAATCTTATTTAACTGTATTTTCACTTCTTTTCATCTGTAGAATAAATTTGGTGTGTTCTAAGAGGCAACATCCTTTACATGACTGGCTAATGCACTTTTTTGTGCCTACAAGTGTAAGAGTGCATTGGAATAAATATTTTCCTTCACTGTGCCCACTGCCTTGTCTTATTCTTTTGGGACTCAGCTGGAGGATGGAAACTGGAGCTATATCCTTTATCAGCCAGCCTGACAGGGAAGTGACAGCAGCATCAGAAGTGAAAATCGAGCACGTGCACACACGTACAATGGAGACTATGCAGCTAAGGAAAAAAGGAGATTACATTTTACTGATTTAATGCTTAATGATGCTTTATTCTAAAGTCTTTGGATACTAAAAAGGGAACTTTAACTGATACTTCATTAAACAGAGTTCAGTCTGCTTAAATTGTATACAGTCTTTACAAAATTGTAGTTACATATCTTTGAGGACAATTCAGCACACAGAAAAAATATATTACTTCCTTTTCCTCAATTCTCTCTCCTTTCTTTTCTTTCATTTTTTGAGTAAAGGAAAACTGTTGAGGGCCATTGAAAACACATCTCTTAAGATTACAGAAAACCAATGGATGTGGTGAGTGCTTCCATTTACTTTCCTTACCTCTTTGGTGATAATATCACTACAATAATGTAAAATTATTTCAGAACTATTCAGAAAAAAAGAAGTATCTGCATACTCTAAACTCTACTTAGAGGCAAACCTAATCCATATTTCCTACATATCTAAAGGCTTTCCTATTAATGATAATAAATGATCCAATCAGGGGGATCACAAACCAGCATGGATTTCTAACGCTTCTTCTGAGATACAAAAGCATTTTTGTTAGAATATCTCTATCACGTCCCTTTGACATGGATAAAAATAAAACCTAAATGTCAAATTGCTGGTCCAGAACTAGGAAGAACAAATAACCACCAAAATTGAGATCTCCTGACAAGATGCAGCAAGATGCTTCATCACTCTTTGATGAACCTATCCAAACTGCAGCTCAGGTTCCACAGAGAAGCATAGAGCATATTCCAGCTTCTCTACAAGCTAGTGATTTTTGGCACTAGAGGTACAAGATTTATGAATTCACTTCATCTTGACCTAAATGAAACATAAGAGAATTCCCAGTATTCTCCTTTCCTGAATGGCTGCTTTAGTTGTCAAACTATTATGTAAAAATGAAAACAGATTTATTTTTAATTTTAATCTGTAACAGCTCACTTTAACAAGGACCTAAAATTATGGCAGAGCATGTACCTATCTATCCCAATACTCCACTTTTGTCCATGTAAGGAGAAACACTGGCAACTGTTCCAACAGTTCCCAAGTTCACTAAGGTAATGCCTTCTGAATTTAGAAATTCATGAATAACCAGTCTTGGAAACCACATTTAAAAAACAAGAAAATTCAGTACTAAGGGAAGATGTGCTAACAGTTTCACAGTTCAAAACAAGTTATATAAGACAATAAACAATTTATTCAGTTTTTCTATTAGAATAATAAGAAGGAAAAAAGTCTACTAAATTTGCAGCAGAAAAGACATGCACAATACTTGTTTAGAACAGCTGGGAAGCTAAGCTAGCAACAGGAGTTAGTGCTGCTGAAGGAAAATCTCAGGGATGAGGAACAGCAGTTTGTGCTGGGGTAAACAAACTGGTCTTCCAACAACAGCAGTAATAACTAACCCCAAAATCCCAACAGGAAGAACAAAATCCCTTAGTCTAGACACAATTCTCATTCCTCTCATTTGGCTCAAAAGTACTCCATCTTCTGCTTTAGTTGCAGAAGCAGACAGTGCCCAACACCTTATCCTCATGATAAAAAAAGTCAGATTTGCCTGCTTGGGTGTAAGGCCTCGAATCATCTCTGCTGAACAAATTAAGTTAAAAAACATGTCAGCGGTGTACTTACAGATGAAAGAAAACTTAGAACTTTAAAAGAAAGGAAATTTTATTTCAGTTACTTATTTATGTCTAAGATCAGAACTGTAGACACTCTTGCCTCCAGGTCAGAAAAGAGAATTATATCTGTTCCCAACTCAATGTACAAGATAGAATGAAAGACACACTGAGAATATTAGTTGCTGCTAAAATTCTTTCTCCCACCCTTCCCAGCTGCAATGCATTTGAGGAGTCACAGGTGCAGTCAGCAGGAGGGGGCTGAGCAGAAACCTCACTCACTCCAGGCAAGAGTGTTAAAGTGGTAGGAACAGAAATAAGAACTGGTAAAAAGGTGTGTGAAATTTGTAGGCATAGTGTACATATATAGATGTTTAATGATATAGTTAGTTTAGTGTCTATGTTTCACCATCTTGCAGGTAACAACTATTTCTGGTTTTTTCTTTGTTTTTGGTTGGGGTTTTTTGGGGGGAGTGGCGGGGGTGGGTTTTTTTGACAGCTTGGTTGTTAGATGGATGGCATGACAGTAATGCTTGGGAGATATGGCACCGCAACATTTTGATAATTTTTTATGCAAATTAATGTGTTTATCTTAATGTATTTTCCTTAATATCAAGTGGTTTTTGCCCTTTAAATTATTATTCGCCAATTATTTTATATTAATGTTTTCAGTAGATAGAAGTGATAATGCATTCATTATTGAAATGGTATTTTGAAGTTTTAATTTCAAGTATGTACAATATAGGTTTACTATACAATAACTCCTGGGCTGTAGTTTGTTTAAATTTAAATATTAATTTGTGGCAAGAGCAGCTGCAAACCAAGGGTATTTTCTTCTTCCCTCAGCACTAACCAATATCTGAAGCAGTACGGCCATTTAGTTAAAATTTTGCAATGGATGATTTGTGTCTCACTGTTTGTGGCTGCTGTATGAGGAATGGTCCTTTATCAGACAAGTCTCTTATGCTATGAAGCTCTCTTGGAACGTGTTTCATGCTTCTTATCTCTACAAAGTATGGCTCTGTGTAAACACTTCTGTAAAGAGTTACATTCAGATTGTACACTCTTTGCTTTCTGTAGAATTAGAGGTAGGATAAAAAAGGTTGAGAGAGAGTGTGTGTGTGTTTATATACATTATATTTGTATTGTATAGATTTTTGACAATTTTTTTCAAATGAGAAATGTGATAGGTGCAAGAGACATGAATCTGAAGCAGCTGGGACTCTGAAGTCTTGACTGTGTTTCTTAAAAATAAAGTATCTGCTTCCATGGCTACAGGTCTCAGTTATAGGAACTTCCCAAGCATAATTCACAAATGATCAATTTAAAGTGAAATTCAAGAATGGGGATAGAGTTCTGACCCATAAGCGCTGAAGTATAGTTACCATGTGAGGCACTGTTCTCACCTAAATGGGAGAACATTCTGTGTTTGTCTCTCTTGTTCCTGGTTGTCCAAACTGATGAGGAATCTGGATGTTGGTCATACCATTCTGCATTTTAAAGCAGGCAGTGGGAGAGAGTTCTGTTTGCTTAGAAAATTAAATGTTATTAACAAAAAACTTGTGTTACTGGTGCAATTATGACTGAATGCTAAGAAGCGATACTTGAACACACTCCATTTTTAGTGACAAAAGTCTTATTTTTGCAGTCTTGCACATGATCCACATACAAAATGTACATGTTCTACCTCTTCTTTGAGCAAAACAATGACAAAAACCTCTACGCTGTACATAAATGCCTTGTATTTAGGCCAAAAAATGAGGATAAAAATTAAAAGTTGAGTTTGTTACCCCTGACTTCAGAATGTTAAATTATTCTAGAGAGTAGAACTACAGAAAATTAGGAAATACCTCGGCTTTTCATTATTTCTATGGTTTTGTTTTGATTTTGGTTGTTTGTAGAAGAATGTAAAGAAACAGCTGAAAAAGGCTTAATAGCTCAGACACATTCATTGACACAAATTTTTCAGTGCAAATCACTAGAAAAGACATCACTGGCTCCTCTAACAATATAAAACTCCTGCAGTACAGTGCAAGTTTTCTCATTGGCTCAGATAGATAGGTAAATTATACCATTTTTATAAAATATTTCTAAGACAATAAATTGTTTGGTTCTGCCTCAGCCTACTGGCACTTCAAACCCATCCCTGATAATAAACTGATATATATTAGCTAGTACTTTTGCGGGATCTTTTTAGAATGGAAGTTCTATTCATTTAAATAAATATTTTGTATATTGTAATTACACATAGAGTAGTACTATTACGTATTAGTCGAAGAAAAGTTATGAGAAATGTCTTGAATGGTAAATTACAAGCAAGGACAAATTTAAAACAGTTGTCCTTGACTGCCTTATATCTAGTGAGTGAAAATAAACTTTAGTGATTTATGATAAGAGAAATAATGACTTTATTAAAGACTTGTTCAAGCTCATTTTTCAATATATATAGTATATGTGATTATTTATTACTGGTTCTTTTAATGCTTCAGTTGTACCATGCAACACACATCATTTGCTTATCTCATTAAAATTTTCTCTACAGAAAGAAAATATTAGATCATCAACCTAATATTACAGATTCTTTAAGCTAAATTAAAAGAGTGAGATTGAAATAACAATGTCTTTGATGAGAACTACTACTGAACTCTAAAATATTTCTTAGCTTTTTAGTGCTTAACTATTTAAAAGCTCTTGTCAGTGCTGCCTTGTTTGTGATAGTTTTGGAATTTGTGTAATGATGAACAGTAAGTAAAGAGATGTAGCTTACTGGAGAATTATTTTAATCTTTTTCCCTAAGTAGTTTCACTAATACCTTAGTTTTCATTGTTGCAAGGACATAGGTAGACTCTGAAATTTTGATTTTACAAATAAACTTGCACTGTCTTAATTTAATAACATGATAAGTCTCCATCATTTTAAATAGCTTGTCAATGTCTTCTGTTATTTAACATTAGTTTTCTGACGTCTCCCTTAAAATAAATTTCTGTTCTGTGGTTGCAGTCTGCCACCCTTAGCACTTTTACTCGCTGGTGCATCCTTGACTTCACTTTTCCCAGAACATTTTGCTCAATTCTTTGCAGTGTTAAAAGCGTTCTCCTGACATGGAGATAGGAATGTCTCAGGATGTATATACAGACTTTGGTTGTACCTGCAGAAATATATACTCTATGCTCCTATGCAGCATCTCTGGTGTCAGTGAAATTTATCAAGTCCAGCTGTTACTGCAAGATATGTCTCAGACATATCCAGAATAATTCCAAATATTTATTCATGACAGGTAGTTTAAGAGACTAAGCATCCTAGGGTTCCTCAAATAGTCCTGTGTTTAGGTAATCTGTCTCTACCTCAGTTCATACTTGTTTTTGCAAATAGTATAAGCAGTGAAGGGCGCTCTTATATGTCTGCTTGAGGTTAGTAGGATGAATCCGTAAGTCTGTTTTGCAGCATTGATTCTCCAGATAGGTAAAATGAGTGAAAAAGGCAGGCAAAGTTCACTAATAGCTAGTTCTATAGGGTTCATACTTGTAATAAAAGCTAAAGTGAGCATCTTATAATGAGTGTTTCTGGATGGTTCAAATATAAGCAATCTGGAGACAGTGGAGAAATTAAGTCTTTGTTAGAGAAAATGTCTTTTCTGATTTGTGTATACAAGATGCAAATGTATAGAACTCTAAAAATAGTTTGCCATTATCATATATTCAACAGTAACCCTTTTATTTCTGACAAAAATGTTTTGAATGCAGTTCAAAGTAAACCATGCTCCATTCCCCTTCCCTGTCAGAGTGTCAAAGATTAATGAATTTGGATGATGAATCTTCATTACAAAGAAAATATGAAAGATGATATAAAAAAATCTTTTAGACTTCTTGTTTTGAAGATAAATTTATCACAGCCAATCTTGCTTGGGACTGTGTGTCTTTACAGAGACAGAGACGTAGTTTATATTTTAAATATCTGAACATAGAAAAATGGGTTTTTCAATTGAACAAAATGACACATGAAAAAAAAATCATTTTACAGAAATCTCTTGTATATATTTTCAGAATTTCCAGTCCCATAAAGTTCAGTTTTCAACCAATCTTCTTCTTAAGCCATGTGTTGCTCTAAACCTGTCAAATATCCACACGAAAAATCTCCAAAAAAAGAAAAAGGCAAGTGGAGAAATTTGCCAGACAGATAACTCTGTCTAGATGCTGTGATTTGACTGAAATTGAAGGAGTCAGGGCAGGAAAGTTGCTTTCCCTTAATGGTAAATATTAACCATCTATGCAGAAAAAAATCCTGTGAAGCCTGATTATGTACTCTATTCCAAAGTAATGAAGCAGCAAGCCTTATGGAAATAATGTCTTCACAATACTCAGCAAGCTTCTTGCCAAAGCTATTTCTATTTCAGATTTCAAGCCTAGAAGAACAGATACAATACTTTTGGTATCACAGTAGTTATGCAGCTATCGATGAAAAGGATAATGTACAGTAGTTGTTTCTATTTATGCTGACAAAATAGCGTACTATAGCAGCTGTAAATAGTACATCTCATTAGTTTTGCATTAAAAAAGGACACATTTTAAAGCTCTACATGAATAGGTTTGTCTGAAATACTTTGAAAAATACTGCTACAAAAACCTATGATTGAATCTTTTCCAATAAGTTTTTTAGGTTTTAAATAAAAGGGGAAAATAATTTCATTAAATGTGTGTTTAACTTAAAGAGCTGAACACAGTTCCTAGAAATAGAACTAGAAGGTGAAATACTCAGGTATAATTAGATTATTCAAGGAAATTCAGAATTCATACTTTTTTCAATAGTACCATAATAAAGAAGATGTGGTATGTGTGAAAATCCAGAAAGGGGATGAAGTGGACCAGTTGTGTCAGATATGTAGATATTCTATTCTGAGAGGTTTAAGAGAGGTGTTACATGCTGATACATTCAAAAAGTTTCAACATTCATGAGTCCCTAAAATGGGTTTTCTTTTTGTTAAGAGTTAAAAAGTGAAAAAGAAATGGAATAGAAGATATTCAGGGTGTTGCCTCATTGTCAAGAAGTGCCCTTCAGAATGTTAAATAACTCTGGACACGTATGATTCTTGTATAACACAAATGTAAATACATCGTTGTTTTCCTTCTCTCAGGTCATTCTAATCTGCTTACCATCTGCTGTGATCATTGGTGGATGGAAAGGGTGTACTAACATTGTCAAAGTAACTGTCCAAAACATGTGAACATTAAATCAAGCAGTTTTCTTTCTCTATTTTGGTAAGTCCTCTCTTCACTACGTTATCTGGCACACGATGTGCCAATAATGTATAATTCTTATTTCTTTTGCAGTGTTAGATATATTAGTGACATGTTAGATATGTTGTTGTTGTTGTGAGAGATATGCCAGATATGATGTCTCTCTACAGATGTTTGTGAATACAGTGATTGTCACTTTGAAATGCAAACTTCAATTTACATGATTTCTGAAATGTGAGAAATATTGATAAAAAAAATTGTTTAGAGTGCAGATACATAATGAACTTAGATGGAAGGACAAGCTGAAGTTACAATGTAAGCATCTATTTCCCATTTCAAATGAAAAAATGGAAATGGATACTAAGTACCTGAAGTCAACATGTATATCAAAGGTAGGTAAATATAATATTTGAAACTTTTGAATTTTTTGATTTCTTTTTAAATTTTTGGCCTTTGTAACTGACAGGTTTGAAGTGATTATAATCACAACATAACCATTATAAAAAGAATGTCCTATGTGTTGTTATACTTGCTTGCAAACTTCTTATGTTTTATTAGTAACTAGGGTGGCTCTTTATCCATATCAGAACTGTGTCTAGCTCTTTGGAATGTGGAATTTTTCAGTACTGAATTTTAATTCACCTTTCTTGATATGTTCTTGATAAACCTAGAGGTGTTTTTTTATAGATGTTATCATTCACTGATTGAAACTGGTACATCTCTGGCTGACAAACACTGAATAAAGCTAATTCTTTATCAGAGTAGGGTCATATATATTGAAACTTTTTCCTCTTGATTGCTTTGAAATTGGATTGTTTTCATAGCTACGTATTGTGCTTATTTGTGTGTATGTCACTTTCTGCAGGAAGCACATTTTCAAACTTCAAAGCCAGTTTTTATCCATTAACAGAGACATTTCAAATGCTTTTAGACTTAGTGAATATTGTGTGTTGAGAAAGACTTCCCAGTGTCTGTGCTTTCACAGTAATGTTCTGTAGCTGCAAATATACATTTGAAAAGAATCTGCAGTTCCCCACTTGGATCAGAATGCAGATGTGAACCTTGGAAGTACATAAAAGTGTATTAGATTTTCACAATGTTCCCAGATTCACTAGTATTCATTTAACTGTATGAAAAACATTTTGGTCGAACAAATACAAAGATAGCACCATGGCAACCTGCCTTTGATTCCTATTGATGGAATATACTTTTTTGCATTAGAATTGGGACTAAAAAATATACAATTCTATCCTCTTAAATAGTGTATGATAAATCTTTAGTCAGGTACTAGAAATATAGAAGTTAGTTAAAACCCCTACTAATTAAAAGTGGTTTGATGTGAAGTAATAAATTCAGCTGCGAGAGAAGATAAGATTTTCTTTCATACTGTTGTTCCAAGCTTCAGTGTTTTCCTCCAAAAGCCTTGTCTCAAATAGCTGGATTCCTACATTCTTTCAGTTGTAAGCCCTTCTGCTAATGCTGCCAATAACCGAGATAATTCAAGACAGTTGTGATGGTGTCTTCATAGTAAAAATATCTGTCTTCTAGAAACTGATTCAAGATTACAAGTTCATGATGCGTTATCTTTTTTTCAAACATAATGCAATTCCACAAAATCTGTGATACTTAATGTTGGTGTGTCATAGCTACAGGGAAGATTACTGTTTGATTTGCAGAGGATGAAAAGGTATGAAAGGAAAAAAGGAAAAGAAAGGTTCAATCAGAGTGTCATGGATTAGACATTACTAACACAGGCTCATACAAGGTCATGGCCAGATGGCTACAGGAATCACCTCCATTCAGAACAAGATGAGTCTCCTGAATTTAGTGCAGTTATGTTTAGGTGTTTTTATTACTATAACTACAAACAATAGAGTGATGTCTAGAACAAGAAGTGGAACAACTAACCATGGTAGAGAATCAAAACAAATCACACTATGTAAAAGAACAATTTGGAAAATTTAACATCTATAGCTGTCTTCTGAAGAAATTAGTTAAGTCATTCATCATCATTATAATTATTCTGGTTACTTTGATCAACATCATGGTACAAATGACAAATAAAGAATCTATTCATGCTGCTCAGAAAGAAGCGAAGCAAAGGAAAAAAAGCTAAAGATTAAGTTGTCAGGAAAGACTGGGCTAAGGCTTTCAAAATTGTAGGTTTTTTGGAGGAGGAGGTTTTGGGGGCTTTCATTTTGAGTTAAAATTTAACATATACATGTGTGAAGATTACCTCATGAAGACAGAACTGAGGGTTTTTTTTTTTTTTTGGAGTGAATGATTTTAAGTTCTGTCATTATTAAACAACCTCAGCAAATTAATTCAATGAAGATTTGTCTTATTTGATGTAAACAGTGGTTGTGTCAGACATATCAACTCCACAAAATTATCTTAACTATTTTCTGTTTTGCTCTTGAACCTTTTGCAAGGAAATAAATAAATGAAAATGTTTTAACATCTTAGCTATTACGTCACACTCATTTATAAAAGATTTACCTGGTAAATGCTTCCATATTAATTGTAGCTGCTTGCAAGTAATTCCTCTGAAACTCATAATGAATTTATGTTGTTAGCATTATGCAAGTCAGTACCAGTTACATCATTAATAAGCAGCACTTCATTTTATAAGGTTCTAAGATTTAATATATACTCTTATAGCCCAAAGTAAAAAAGAAAAAAGGGGGCAAAAAAACAGAAAGAAATCTAACCTATACTAATAACTTTGCTGTAACTAGATGCTAACAATTTGGTGAAAAATTACTGTATGTGCATTCAATTTTTCTGTTTTCAAATACTTGACACCTTGAGAATAAGAATGTATGAGCAAACAGTCACAAGACTGCAGTATTGGTCCCCAGGAGTGCAAGACAATAGGAGCCTTGAAATTACAGCACCAGGGTCGTACCAGAGAACGCAGATCTAGATTGACCAACAAATGATTGCTGTTATGGTTGTGTAAAAAGCCTGATGACAGTACAGTAACTGGCAGCATAGTGGAGCTCTCTGTAAAGCATGTGCAGCACAGTAGCTGCTGCTTCATATTCAAGTGTGGTGTACTGTTCTCTCTGATATTCTGCACTGTACTGTCACATATCTTGGAGTTTTTGTCATTAAAGGGAAATGTTTCTTTGCATTTGATCTAAGGCTGTGCTTACCTGCCTTTGACAAATGGTAGTTAATTCTGAATGCAACTGTGGTGGCATCATTACACTCTCCATCACAAAAATGTCCCCATATTCCCTTTAGTGTGAGATGGATACTTGTGTCCTGTGAAGGAGAGAGAGGAGATAAGATAGCCCCTAATATGTCAATTATTACAGCCCGTCTTCAGATGGATCAACTCAGTTCCAGGAAAACTGCGCCTCGAGGCCCTGAGCTTTGAATGGCTTATAGATTTCATTGAGTTCTAATGTGTTCTTGAAATCTTTTAGACACCTGGAAATGACAGGCGAGACTTCTATTTTCAGACAGTCAAACATTTTTCTAGGGAAGAACCATCCTAAATGAGAAGCTCCTCAGCTGCTCTGTTTGGAATCTTTCTCCATTCTTAAAAGAAAATATTAAAAAATATATCATTTATGGGAAAAAAAAAAGGATTTTAGGTCCCTATTGTGTTCATTCTAGATATGATGCTTTGGTAATAGAGAAATTAATATAGAAATTAGGATCAATGTATTGTCAGATAGCGTATTCCAAAAAAACCTGCTCTGCTTTTAGAGTATATTATTTTGTACTGTAATAGATATGTTGGAAAATTCGTGTAATAAAATATGGGAAATATAGTAGATGTAGTAAATGATAGAATGTATTAGAAATGTTACACTTTGTAACGTTGTAAATGCAAAAGTAAGTTCTGGTACCTGGAATAGTGGAGGCGTTTCCAAATACCAGGATATACTTTGCAAACTGTGAAGTGACAGATTATCACCCCAATTTGCACGAGAAGGAAGAGCAGCTCACCAAGATGTTGCTCCTTGATGAAATCAGACTCTGTGCACCTGGGCCATCCTGGACCATCGAAACATTGATAGTTATCTTGAGGGTGGACCCCGGGTTTGGAGAAATCAGCATCCCAAAAGAAGATTCCAGGAAAATCCTTTCAGACGTGTCCCAGTGCTGGGAAATCTGTTTAGGATTTATCACCTGGTGAAAAGACTGTGTGTGAATCTGAAGACACAATACCCCCGCCCGAGGCACAAAATACAGTATAAGAACTCGGACTCAAACCCCAGAAAATTGTGGAACAGTGTGAGATAGCAGCCCTGCTGTCGGTCGTCTGTTTCACCCAACATTCGGATGTTGTTTTCGTGGCTGTCCCAGATAGATTTTTAAAATGGAAAAATAAAATTTGTTCTTTTTATCCAATTGGCTAATATTCATTTGTAACAGTACCAAGCCAAAAACATGCATGTAAAGTTTTGACTCGTTGTTTTCATGCAATTATTTCCTGGAAGATAATACTGAAAGAGCTTTCCAAGTGTTTAAGCATGCATCAAGAACATGCTAATGTAAAAAGATTAAGGAATGAAAATTTTTATTTGAGCAGGAACAGTCTGTATAGGAAAGGTATGTTTTAAAAAGATAGTGCATCTGCAGTTTTGCATAGATGCAGTTACACAAATAATGTCAGTGGCAGCTATTGCTGTTATTCTGGAAGAGAGGTTGTGGTGGGTTGACCCTGGCTGGAGGTCAGATGACTACCAAAGCTGCTCTATTCTCTCCTCAGCTGGACAGGAGAGAGAAAATATAACTAAAAGCTCATGGTTGAGATAATGACAGAAATCACTCAGCAATTACCATCACAGGAACAAAAAACTTGGGGAAAATAAAATCAAATCAGAGTAGAGAAATGAGCAATAAACCCAATCTTAACCCCTTGTCTTTCACCCCTCCCTTCATCTTGGGCTCAATTTCACCCCTGATTTTCTCTAAACTGTCCCCCGCAGCATTGCAGGGCAATGAAGAGTGAGGCTGCAGTCAGTTCATCATATATTGTCTCTGCTGCTCCTTCCTTCTTGAGGGGGATGACTCTTTGAATTCCTCCCCTGCTCCAGTGTGAGATTCCTCCCACAGGAAGCAATCCTTCATGAGTTTCTAAAACAGGTCCTTCCAATAGGCTGCAGTTCTTCAGTAACTGTTTCAGCATGGATCCCTTCCATGGCGTGCAGTCCTTTGGGAACAGACTGCTCAGGAGTGTCTCCTACACAGGGTCGCAGGTCTGCCAGCAGACCTGCTAAAGTGTGGGCTCCTCTGTCCACAGGGCTCTCCTGTCAAGAGTCTGAGAGGTCAGGACCTTCTTTGGGCATCCACCTGCACCAGCATAGTCTTTACCATGGGCTTCAGGGAAATCTCTGCTCTGGCACCTGTAGCACCTTCTCCCCTCCCCTCTTCATTGACCTCGTTGTCTGCCGAGCTGTTTCTCTCTCACACTCTCATTCCTCTCCCTGGATGCTGTTGCATAGCAGGTTTTTCCCCTTCTTAACTGTAATAGCTGAGAGGCACTACCACTACTGTGGATAGTTTCAGCCTTGGCCAGCAGCAGGTCTCTCTCAGAGGCATCTAGCACTGGCTGTGTTGGACACAGGGGAAGCTTCCTTGCGGCTCGTGGCAGAAGCCACCTCTGCAGTCCCCATACTGCCAAAACCTTGCCGCTCTCACTCAATACGGGGAAATAGGAAGGAAAAGCAACTGAATCTTGACATTAGATAACAATTTCTTTAAGCTTTCTGAGAGTTCTAGATAGAGGTTACTTGAAATAAAAATGTCTTTGGCCTATGAATTGATTATTATAATGAAAAAAATAAAATTATAAAACATACCCAGCAATGTAATTTTCCTAGCACACACTTCTCTTCTTCCTTTTACTCTTCTGAGATGCAGACACCAGGGGGAAAACTTTGAAGAAATAATGTGAATGTTCCACTGTACGCTTTGTGTTAAAGAAGGGTTTCTGCTAGCTGTAAATGATTAAGAGATATTAGTCTTGTTCCTAGCACATTTTTACTTTGGTGAGTTTCAGTAAACTGAGACATAATAAAGCTGCCAGTAGTCTATAGAAACTTATCCTTACTTTAGAAAAAAATACTTTCAAAGTTTTTTCTTGACAAATGGGTAATCATTTACCTCAACCAGATTGGTAATGATTGTAAAGGTTCACAAGAGTAATGGAAATAAAAATTATAAACTAAGAAGATGGCTTAATTAGTTAAAGTTCACCACCATGAAATACATAAATGATAGTTTATTCAATGGACTATTGTGTCACCTTGAGACTTACTGTAGTCCAGTGGTTAAGTAATACACAGGTTCAAAAATTAGAGATTTTTTTTTTTCTTAAGATCAGAAGAGATATGTTAGTTGTATGCATAACTACTATTAGTACTAATGGGAATTATACAACTCAACACTGACAGAGTTATATGGTTTAATAGATATTATGTTAGCATTTTCTTTCAACCATTAAATATAATAACACTTTAAAAAAGTCTTTTATTCTCTAAAAACTTGATACCTGTCCAGTCAAAACTTAATTTCCCTAAACATTGTCTGGGAGTAGGTGGTTTTTTTTTGTTATTTTGGTTTTGTTTGTTTGTTCATTTTTCTGTCACTCTTTGTCAATTTTTCTATTTTTGTTTATACATTTGGAATGAAATAATGTTGAAATCACATTTTTTAGCTGTTACTGTACTTTCATCATTGTTTTCCACTGTCATAAATTAAAAACTTGAATGTTAAATATATATTTTTGTTATTTTAAAACTCAGAGTGTATCAAAAATTTTATGTTTTTAAATAAGTAATTTCTTCCATCATGATTCAAAAAATACTGTCTTAAGATTTATGCTTATAGATAATAGAGACAGAAGAGTTTAACCCATTGTGGGCTTACTTATATGTGCCTAGAAGAAAAGCATATTCCATTCATTGCTTGCCAAATGGGAGAAAAAGGGAAAGAAATAAAAAGAAAACAATTCGGACATAATTAAAAAGTATTGAGTACAGGAAAGACTTTTAGTCTCAGACAAGATCTGTCACCTGTCATGGATTATCACTGAACTGTAAGATTTATTCTGACACAGAGTTAAGGTTGTCATCAGTTCAAAAAAAGCCTGATCATGACACTTAAAGAACAGGAGACCTTTTTTTTTCCACCATTTGCAGTCACCAGCCATTGCACTTAAAGTGGCAATTGACCCAGAGCTAATACCAGTTCAGTTATCTTTCAACTAAATCTTATAAATTTTTTTGTTTAACTCTCCTTTTCCAGAGCTTTCTGTGATTCCCTTAGAGTCTTTCTTCATATCTTTTCCCTTTATTGTTACAACAAGCTACAAAACAGCAATTACGTCAGTGGGGACTGAATTCTATTAGTATATGATTATTACAGATATGACTTTAAATGGAAAGAGATTACCTTGTCTGCCCTGATAACTTTCTCCTAATTTTCCCTATTCTACATTGAGATATCACAGGAGGATAAGCACGGAATGGTATATTTTTGCATATGGCAGTAAAAGAATTAGGAAGGTACAATGCTTAGTTGCTTGCTTGGGTTAAACAATGACACTATTCAGTATTTTAAAGGAAGCTTTTAAAAAGATGGAAGAAGACTCGTTAAAAAGGCCTATTGGGACAGGACAATGGGGAATGGTTCCAAACTGATAAAAACTACATTTAAATTGGACATAAGGATTTTTTTTTTTTTTTTAACAGGAATGGTGAGACGCTGGACAGATCTGCCCAGAGAAATTGTGGATGTCCCATCACTGGAAGTCTTTAAGGTCAGACTGAATGCAGCTTTGAGCAATCTGATCTACTGCAATACTTCCCTTACCAAGGTTGAGGGGTTAGATTGGATGATATTTAAAATTTGTTTCCTATCCAAACTATTCTGTGAATCCATGAATCTATCACTCTTTGGTTCTATAGTTTATGATGCTTTATCCAGAAATAGATTATCTGCCCGTTTATAAGACATCTTTTTGAAGTCACTGGGCTTCGTTAGAGGAAGAAACATAGAAACTATTATTTTTCATAGTCTATTGAAGACAAGTAGTATCAATTATTTTATTTCAATATATTGAACAAAATCACAAAGTGTGGAGTTTGAAGCCCCTTTTTTTCTAAACCATGAAAATGGTTTAGAAATACAAATTTAATTCTGCACATATTGAAATATTTTGATTATACAGAGTAGCAAGGGCATGATGAACATAGTTTTTTAAAGCATCCCTTTAACACTACAATATTTTTAGGGTTTTGGTGGTTTTTTGTTTTTTTTTTTAATTTTCTGATTGCAGCACAGTAACTAATTTAAGTAAAGAAGTCCACAATTATTATTGCTCTTTTGGTTGCCATGAAAAATCTGGTCTGTTTCTGCATATTTTTAAAAGGGGGAACAATTTGACCTTGCAAAGAAAATAAATATCTAAGTGCTCTGAGCCAAAGGTAAGCACCAAAAGGACAGCTCTTCAGCATTGCTCAATGTAATTTATGCCTTAACAGCAGTACCACATCAAATGTCAGAGAAATCACTGTCCAATTTTAGTTCAGTAGTTGAAAGGAAATTATGCCTGTAATGCTCATATGTATATATTAATCATTCATAACAAGATTTATCAATGCAAATTTCAGTGTAGTACAGTCAATATTTCAGAGGTAATGTTACAGAAATCAACTTTATTTACTACACAAAAACTGAGCTACACTTCAAAACTTCAGAAGTTTTTTCCTGAAATACTCTCAAGAATCATGGTAGATCAATTTAATACAGAAAAACTTTTTATGTACATGATGCTACCCAGAAAATGCCTAGCTTTTCACACCTATTCTTCCTTTATTTCTTGGTGAAAAACTCATAAATGAGACACTGTCAAGTAGCTTCCTGTCATCTAAAGTATTTCCGGATGGATTCAGTTTAGCGCACACACAGTTCAGACTTAAATTTTTTTTTAAATAACAAGTGCTAAGAAAACTTACAGAAAGAGGAAGAGTCTGTGACTCATTCTCATGTTGGAACAGATATTTATGTTTTTAAATCAAATTGTCTCTTTATGTGTCTGTTCTTTTCAGTATTTTAGTGTTTTGACTCCCTCTTCCCCAGCCCAGTTAATACAAAAAGTACATTTATAATAACAAGCTTAAAAATCTGCTGGGGTTTCATGATCACAACATTTTTGAAAGCAGCACTTTTAAGAAGAGAATGAGGCAGAGGTAGAGGTGCCTATAAAAGTGTTTCAGCTTTAGATTTTTCAAGGGAAATATTTATTTTTCAGAGCACATTTACAGAATTATTTTTGTGATTTTTATTTAAATGATGCTTTTTTAATTTGACAGTTGAAATAATATACAAAACATTGTAATGATGTGACCCAGAAGGTCTTTATTTTCTGGATTATAATAATACCACAAAAGGTTAAACATGCAAGGTGGTGAGTTCATTATCTGTGGGAAAAAGTTATTTGTAAAAAACAAAACAATTCCTTTTTATAATACTAGTTGTTATACACTTGAGTTCTGTAGTTACACTTGTTTATATTTCTTTCTGGAATTAATTAAGTCTGTTAAATTAATGTTCAAGTTATTGTTCCAGTAGCTGCTGATTTCTTTCATATTACAGCAGTTTTTGATTTGTCTACATGCATTTATACATATTTAAAAGGAACCTCCCCCTACTTGGCTTTTATTTCTGGTATTCTTTTTCTTGTAAGATAAAGATGAAAGAATTCATACGAGATTTTCTAACTGTCCGTGAGAATTTCTGTTTACTTTGTAGAAAACTTCTAAGAGAAGTCTTTAGCTGTGAGCTGTAAAGCTATATCAATGAATGACAAGTTGCAAGGGTAGAACCATGTTATCAGGAGTTATACATAGAACAGACATGCCTCCTCAAAGAACAAAACATGGTGTTCCTGACACTGACTTATTTTGAGGATATGAACTACCAAAACCCTTACCTAACAAGAAGATATCTTTAAAAGACAAAAAAGTTTTTATTTTGAAAGTGAAATACCAAAATGCATGTTGGATGGTAATATGAAGCAGGAACAACAAATTACTAATCACCTACTTTTCAAAATTAAGTCCATTCTCATAAGTACAATTTTTTAAGAGTTGTCCACATCCAAAGGGAACTATTCAAAGAGAATATTTGTATCTAGAATGGTATTGATAGTACCCCAGTGTTCTGGCTATTGCTCAGTAGTGCCTACACAATGTTTCTCTAAGCAGCCTCTCTGGCACCCAGTGCCAAGGGGAGTAGGCTGGAAATGGGCAAGAGTGGGCCAAGGAGGAGTACGGGGAGGGGGGCATTCATTTATATGGTGTTTGTCTTCTGAAGTAATTATGGCACGTACTTCAGGCCCTGCTTCTCTGGAAGTCTCTGGACATCAGCTGCTGATGGGAAGTAAAGAATTAATATTTTTGTTCTGTTTTGCTTTACTTCCAGTCTTTATTTTACAGTCTTTGCTTTTTATCACAAATTGCCTTTACTTTACTTTGCTTTACTTTACAGACTTTGCTTTTCATCATTAAATTGCCTTTATCTTGTCGATAAGTTTTTAATTTTTCCTCCCCTGTCATGGTGAGCAAGGGAAGTGGTAGAGCAGCTTGGTGAGTATCTAGTGGCCAGCTGAGGTCAACACACCACACTATTTTTCCTTATTTCTTTCTGTTGCTTTCTTCTTGAGGAATGCTCTTATCCCACAGAATTTGTGGTCTTTCTGTGTGTATTGCTTCTGTCTTTAATATATGTTGATCTTTCAGAATCGTATCAAACTTTTTATTGCCCCAATTATCAGGCACAGAATCTGACCCTGCTGTCATGATTAAAATTAAGTGATTGTGCCTTTGGTAAACTTCTCTCGTCCTCTTTTCTCCTCTGCATTCTTTGTGTGTGTCTATTTGGATTCTTTGTTCTCTCTCTTACTTCAACCCCTTTTATGTAAGAAATGGAGCAAAGGTACTCTTATCAGAATTACTTAATACATCTTTTCTCATTAGAAGCGTAGCAAAGTAAGGCAAATATTCGTGTCTAAATGGTGTAACAGAGGAAACAGATTTGAGTTAAGAAAAGGAATGAGAGTAAAAGATTTTTCATGGGTTGTGTTGTTTTTTGCATGACTTCACAATGTTGTTGTCTCTGTGCCATGTTTTTCTAATTCTCTTTAGATCTTCACAAATTTTCTTTTTGAGCTTGGGAGACTGAAGAACAAAGCTGTTACATTTCTACTAATAAGCAGCTTGGGACTTTTCAGTAGAAAACACTTGGAAGAGAATGTGCAGTTATAGCTAATCAGAATATATACAGTACAAGAATTTTTTGTATGACTAGTCAGTGATTTTTTTCACAGATCCTTAATACTATTCTTATTGTTTATTCCTTAAAACCTCCTTATTGCTCCTAAGAGTTATGTAAATCTGTGAATGGTTAACAAAGCCTACCTTAGTTAATCAGTTGCACTCCTAGACTAAATGTTTATAAATAAATAGGTTCTGATTGTGCTGATCAGGCCCCATTATTGAACTGAAGGAAAGAGAATAAACATTTGTTCTCGATTCTTGATTCATCCTTGCCTTATTTTTAACTAGACAGTATGTTTGCATCTTGGTTGCTTGGAAAAATAACATCAGTATGAAATAAGATAATTTAATGAAAACAGAACTGTGGGAGTGCATTTTTTAATTTTGATTTTAATTCATAAGTTTATGTTCTTCTGTAAAATGGTTTGTTCCTTATATCCTTTCTGTTATCCACTTTTGGTTTTCCCCTGTCTCCTCCCCAGTGACAGTTTTGTGATTGGTTCTGGGTTCTCCCTATGTTCCCCCCCGCGCAGAGACAGTTAACTGCCCATCACCTGGCAAGTAACCTCCTGTTCCTGTCCATCACTTTGGGGGTCTCTCCCTGCTTCTGGAAGGTTCTAGGAGAGGCATCGAGTGATTGGACAGGGTCCAGACTGTCAGCTCCTACTGTTCATTTTATGGTTATTTTATATGTTTGTTATGATATGAGCCATCTCCCCATTAAACCTTATTGGTCCTTGGTTGAACCCCCACTGTGTTACACCCCCCTTTAAAAGGTTCCCCCTGGGATTCGTCGTGGTCTCTGCAGAGGCAGACGTCCCGAGGTGAGGGCTCCACACTGGAGTTCCAATAAACTCGTTGTGACCCAACCTCCCAAGAGTCCCTCCTTTCATCCTTCTGCCTTCACCACGCTGACGCTGCTGAGCAGCAAGGACCCACAGGTGTGATGTTGGTGCCGAGGCTGGCCAGGCTTGAAAAACAGGCAATGTGTCACAGAACAGCTAAAGAACATACATAAATATTTATATGTAACTACACACACACATATATATACAGACACATATACACATACAATTAGAGAAGTCTGGTACAATGGAGATGATCTTTGCAGCAGTTCTTTTCTTAGAATCTCACTACAGTTACAATATTAATTTCAGTAATACTGAGTTAGCCTCATGAATTAATTTCAGTCCTTTAGTATCTGAATGATCACTTTCTGTAATGCACTGTAGCTTATAAATCAGATATATGTTTTGTCCATGATCCCATGCAAATGAGTAAATTGTTAATGATTAAAATATTAATTACTATATTTAAATTAAACTTGTGAAGATAAAGCCTTAGACTAAGACTTGGAAACAAATTAATGTTTTGGCTGTTAGAACAATTGCAATTCTGTGCAAATCATAAAACACTAAAAGTAAAGACTGCTACTTAGCTGGAAGCTTTTTTTTTTTTTTAGTACATGCTCATCTGAAGAGGACACCGAAAGTTAAAAATCAGGTCTATCCTTCTCAATATTAAAAGCAAAGCACTAAAGGTTGTAAGTTAGAATTAAGCTAAAGTATGGCTTAACTTCATCTATTCAAAATCATATTTATAATAGAGATCTATCAAGCTGTAAAGCTGTTGTTCCCAATAATATTGTATTTAGCTGGCTAGAATACATTTCTCTGTGTCATTTTGAGAATTCTGTAAACCTGTCTTCAGTATTGATAATTGACTTTATTTCTTTGTGTCAAATTTTAATGGGAATCCAGTGAAAACATGAATATGTAAGTAGGAGCTGAAATTCAAATAATTCTTCTTTTCAAGAAAGGTGATAAAAATATCATTTGCATAAAAAATGTAAAATACAATAAAATACAGTAAGGTAAATAAGGAAAAAGTATATAAAATCTTGAGATGCATTATTATGTTGTTAATTATTTGGAGAAGTAAAGATGGATGATGGTGTAGCTATTTAAACTCTTTACCAACAGAGAAAAGAGACAGGGTTCTTCAGGAGAACATGCCTAAGCCCAGTGATCAAATTCCTATTAGAATATTTTGACTGAAACATTTAAACATTTGAGAAATTTGTGCATTTCAAATGTGGAAAATAAAGAAAAAAATTAACTTAAAAAAAGAAAAAAGACCAGGACTTAGTGAGAAAATAGGAAGATGATCTCTTTGCACTGGTAGTTGAGAGATTTTTCCTCTCATTGAGCACAAAGTTTATTAGAAATTTTAATTTTTACATATATTCCCTCATACACAGTAAATTATTTCTCCCATACCCAATCAGTAATTTCTCCTTTATAAAATGTTTGTGAAGTATGTTGAAAATTAATTAAATTATGAAATTAAACTATTTCCATGATTATGGCTTACATATTGATTTACGAGTCACAGTTAATTAGAGGAGAAAGGGCTAAAGAGACTTGTTGTTTCATGCAAGTTGATAATTTTATTTTTCCAGTTCTTCCCCTCATTCCTCAGTATTATCTAGTCTATTCTTTCACTTTTTCTGAAGAAAGCATACTCCATCATTCCAAATGAGTTCCAACTTATTTCCAAATGTGTTGTATTTCTTTCTGCTAATGATATAGAGCCTGTAGGTTTACAACTGTGAGGCACACAGTGTGCATATGGGAGGAATATATATATATATTCACAGTGGGATTTTTTGGTATGTATTATGTGGATCTTTCACATAGAAGAGGGTATTACCAGAGATTCAAAGTCTCTTCTTTTCTTTTAATAAAGAACTCTTGGGAAATCATGGCAATTTTACATGCTTCAATGACCAATTTTTTTTCAAACACGTTACAAAATGTACTTTTTATTTAGAAAAAAAGTGACATTGTCTGCTTCTCAAAATTGTAAAAAGCTTTGGCATTCACAGTTCCAGCAGATAATATTCAAAGTATATGTAAAAGTATAAAACGATAGTTTCTGCTCTGATTTCTGCATATTTTTAAATCACATGTTTTTGCAGGCAGTGCAATAATAGAAATTTCCACTACAGGAAATAAAAATAAAATATCATGTATACAACTGAAATACCTTTTTTATTATTTAAAGAACCAAATAAAATAAGCTCATTTCACTTTTATGTGGAAGAGAGATTTTAAGGTGGCTGGTATGAGTTTTCAATATAATTTAATGTCATTTTTATATAACTTGCAAGGTGTTGTCACGTTGAAACAGAGTTTTTATTTTTTCTTGTCTCAATCCACATCATTTT
Source organism: Trochalopteron elliotii (assembly GCA_024734555.1). Lineage (NCBI taxonomy): Eukaryota > Metazoa > Chordata > Aves > Passeriformes > Leiothrichidae > Trochalopteron > Trochalopteron elliotii. The sequence goes on from JANPWX010000013.1 coordinate 10,348,129, forward strand.
AATACATGAAAAATAGAGTAGAAAAAAAGCAAGATAAAATCTTGAGTGTCTTATACCGTATCTTCAGATAGACAGTGTGCCTGCTGTTTCTCCCTGGGGTAGGGCCAGGAACAGCACTCGGGATGTTCCATTTGGAATGTGTTCTCTGATACAGATGCTGTGGTGCTAAGTAGAAGGGATGTAAGAAAATGCAAACATGCTTTGTCACACCCAGGATAAACACAGAAGATAACATCTCCTGAAAGTGTTGTAGGAGGCAACAGCCTGAGTCCAGTAGCAGTGGGTAGGAAGGAAGACTAAGATAAGACAGAAGCAAGAAGGTAAGAAAAGCTCTCAAGAGGGTTTTTGAGAGCAAGAGAATTTTCTGTGCTTCACTTGTAACTGGTGAGAAAACATCTGAGATTCTTGAAACTGACAAGGAGGACCATTCAATTCTGCGTGACGGAACACTTTGGTTTGGTTCCTTTTTTTACTTTAGCTTTTCTTTTTAATTTGTTTGGTTGTTTCTTTCCCCCCCACAATAATTTGTTCTTCTCTATTCAAGGGAAAGACTATAGTAGGATATTCATATGCAATAATATAACCCCTGCCTGCATATCTATTTGGCATATTAGGCACATTTTGATGAAGGAGGATACTGGTAATAGATTAAAATACATCTAAAAAACCCCAGTAAACCCAAACTTACTTACCTAGTAAGAAAAGATTTAAAGTGAGTTGACTCATGTCTCTCATGTCTCATTTAACATGAGATGGGCACAAAAATCCAGTATTATATAAGAGGAGGTTCTAGTAGAATAAGGAAGACTCATTCATTCTCAGAAAAGAGGACATCCAGAAGCTCTTTTCAAGCATCTTTACAGTACCACAAAGTACTTAACAAAATAAAGAGGAAGAAGTAGAAATTCTTGTACTGAGACAAGTTTATGCAATGATAGGAATCACAGAAACTTGGCACAATAGCACAAGTGCTATCCAGGAATGAGTGTAGACTGTCAAAGAATAATAAGAATAGAGGAGAGAGTGTCACATTCTGTGTAACACAGCTCCCTGCCTGCATTGGGCTCCAGCATGAAGACAGAGATATATATTTTATATCTCTAGATGAAAATCAGAAGATTTTGTTCATATGGCAAAGAGGATGGGCTCAAGAAGTCTGGAAATTTTGGAAGATAGCTTATTTTACTAAGCAAGAAACTTTTTTCAGAGACTAAAATGTAAAAAGGAAGCTTACAGGAAATGAACAGACAACAGAGGTGGTAAAAGATCTGTAAATTATCGCTAAGCATCTTAATTTTTTTGAGTGTTTGACCATTTAATTCAGCTGAAGGTTTTGAAAGAACTAGCTGATGGAATTGGACTACTGCTGTCATTCCTTTATGAAAAATCATACTACTCAGGAATTTTCACCAACAACTCAGAAAATCATGCTGTATCTGTTTTGAAGGATAACTCAAGAACCTAAAAGCCAATTAATTTCACTTCAGTCCTTAGTGATATCGTGAAGCATGTTGCTCAGCATGCATTCACAAATGTATGATGGGCAGGAGGGTAATATAGTTTACAAAGCCAAATTTTCTTGACTAAATGGAGTACCTTCTACTGCTAAATGATGGGGTACCAGAAGAAGAAGATAGGTGGCCCATCTTGACTTCAAGAAGGTTTTTTCCTGTATCAGTTCCATATGGAAGCTGAGGAAGTATGGGCTGAATAAACGGAGACCTAGGGGAGCAAAAATTTGGCTTAACTGTGATATTTTCATAGGATTATGAGTTACAACACATAACACAGGTACTTCTGGATTGACAGATGGGAAAGGAGTGAGATTCTTCAGACTACCTCAGTGACATGTGGTGCCTACGTGTGTACCACTGAATCAAGCTGTAGTTAATCAGCTTAGATTTATAAATGCCAAAAGTTAAGTGACATAAATTCCACTCTTCCTTTCTGTTTCAAATACTCTTTAGTAAGAAACAACAAAACCAAAATGAGACAGAAATTATAAAATTTTAATGGCTAAAGCAAGGACTGAAATAACACCCCACATTCTGCATTGTGGAAATACTTGCTACAATTTTTTCTGGCAGGGCTCAGAACCGTCATTTTCAACTGTATTAGAAAGGCATAATATCCTCTTATTTTATATTAGAAGAGAATTAAAAATAAAGCATAATATCAGAGGGATGTCAATGAATCAGTTTCAATGAGTTGGAGTCAACTGAATTCTCTGGACAGTTTCTAAAGTTCACATTCCTTTATTGGTATTTTTTTTTTTGTGCTGCTAAGGCTCTTTTTGCCTTCTTATTCATAAAAGGTGTAGATTTATGCTTCTACCTGGAAGTTGTTATTTCTAAGTTTTTAAAATATATTTACCTATTTTTAAGTGTTGTAAAATCACACCTCTATGTTGTGAAAATCCTTGAAAGTTGTATGAAGTCCAGGGAACTGTCATTTTTCCAGCATTACAAGAATAATGGAATGAGTACACACTTCATGATTGTCAAATCTCTTGGGTTTTGGAGCCAGAGAACTGAAAAAACAGGAGTTCTCCAAAATATCTTTACAAACCACCTTCAGTTTTAAAGGTTCCTGAAACTACTTACATGTCCTCTTGTGATCCAATATTCTGTTTACTAAAATTTCATATTTCTCTATTCATTAGCTGGCAAATTTTAATGATAGTTCAATGTTTCCCTTATATGTATTTCATGTATTGTTAACTAGAAATAAGTTACATATTCCAGAGCTTGAAAGGACATTAAGTTGCTGGTTCATCAGGAGGAGTAAGGCAACCAGCTGCTCTTAGTTGATATTTGCCCATTGATTGTGCCAAATAGTTACAAATCTCTGTGTACTAAGTGAAAAAGATATAAATATGTTTTTCCAAGATTTAATGTACCTCATGCATTGGTATGAATATACAGGTAGAAAAAATGATCTGCTATTATCTCAACTTTTAATTCTCACCGGGAAAAATCTCAAATTATTAAAATAAAAATGAGGCTGAAAAAAAGAAAAATAGATCATCTTTTATATCTCTTTTTCAAGCTAGCATTATTTCTTCTGAATCTCTGTGAAGATCAGTAAACAACTTACCAAGCCCTATAATATCACTCTACTGCATAGCTTTGCCTGCTAGAACAGCCATCAGAAAATTAAGTCTTTGACTTAGGTGCTCTCAGCTCTTTTTTTACCAAGAGCCAACATTACTCATACATCCACGTTAACAGCCAACAGGGTGCCATTTTTGTCACCACCCACAGCTAGTCTGATAGCATCCTGCCACTCGATGTGCTGGGTTCTAAGTATGTTTTAATTATTCATTACTTCAACAGAGAGAACTCTCCCGCTGTCTGTATCTACAGGCAAGCACAAACACCAGCCTTAGCATCATTTGCTACTGCACCTCTTTCCCTCAAAAGAGATGCTGAATTTTCTGCTTTTTGAATCAATTGATGCTCTGCTTTATTTTCCGTTGAAAAGCCAGTTCCCTGGTCTTCTTGGTCTTAAAAGGGAAAGGCTGAATTTTAGATGCTTATTGTGGAGAAATTGCTATTCATTTCAAAGCTCAAAAGTTTTATTTGATGAAACTTCTGTAATAAAAGAAAAACATGTTAACTGCAAATGGAAAACATCTCTCTTTTTTTATTTTTTTTCTTTTTTTATGACAGTTTTTGAAGTTTTCCCATGGAAAATGACCACCATTTTTAACATCCATTTTTATTCATTTGAATATGCTAACTTGGCCTCTAAAAAGCTATCATGTTAATAGTATATGAATATTGAGCATTTTTTTATATGAAAAGTCTTTGCATCTTCTAATGAGGGCCAGTTCTAAAGAAGAGGTACAAAATCAATGGTACCTGAAGTTACAATAGTATCTGAAATCTTGCAGTCCTATGCCTTATAGTATAAACTATAGTGAGAAGTTCTAAAATCTGCTGATCAGCTTCAGTACAGCTTCTCTAAGACAGTTATCTAAGCCTTGCTCCAGTTTGGATTTCTGTTTCTTTAATGTGGCTGATGAAAATTATATGAAATATTCTAATGCCTTCTGTAATGACACGTTTTCTCATTGCTATTGAAAATTTTGACTGATGCACATGAACGATGTATATCTTTCAAAGACCAAATTATATTGATGATTTATAGCTATTCCATAAAAGACAAGAGAACCCCACAATCTTTTGAAACTAGGTGTAAAAAAACCCCACTGCGTGTCATTGTGCCCTACTAAATACTAGCTAGTTCTAAGCAATAACAAAACCCCCCACATTTCTGTATACTTCCTGAGCTAATAATCCTTTCTGTGAGGGGAAACACATTACTCCATGCTGCGTTCTGGGCTGAGAGAGAAAACACTACTGATTACAAGTGGCTGCTATTAGGAATTATTAGAGTCAGTACTTGGATGTGACTGAGGTGCATGTAACATTTCCTCATGCCCACATTCAAACAAACAAACATTATGATAATCCATAATCTTGTCTTTCAAATATCTCCTTGTTCTTCTCAATAAACAGAAAAAGGGTCTTGATTAATCCCTTACCAAATGATCTTGATTGGTTTAGATCTTTCCTAGCTCCTATTTCTATAATGTGAGTTGCTACAAAGTCAAGCAATTATTTCTCCATAATACACATATTCTCTTTTGTATTTTAAATTGCTTTAATCTTGTGTCATCAGAAAGATTTGTTAATATATCCCTGCTTTCTTTTTCCAGGTTAATTAACAGAAATAATAACACTTATTCAAAACCTCTCCTTGATGAATTTCACTGTTAGTATTTTTTTCTCCCTGTATTCTTTTATCTTACGGTAAAATTTATCACTGCTCTTCTAATCATTAGTTCCTTTTTGTATATAATTTATAGGGCAGCCATATATCTTATGCTTAAATTCAAATAGAATAAATCCACTAAATTTTATTCAGCCAGGGGGAAAAAACAAGTCCCCTCCCCACTGAAAAATCCTTACAAACCCTTAAAATGAAGTCTTTACTATGCAGATGCTGTTTTCTAAAATATCTAATTTATTAAGACTTGCCTTTTCGAAACACTGCAACTGCACCCCTACATTTGCTATGGCTGCCCTTTCACATGAATAAATTCACAGGTCTCTGGAACATTTTGTTTTCTATGAACAATTTTGCAAGATCCTCTTTGTTCACTAAAAACAAGTGAAATACTTTATTTAAAATATTCCCTTAATTCTGGGATAAGCAGATTAACCAAATCATTAATACTATTTCCTAATCTCTATTTTTAAAATTATGGGTTTAGTACCATGCCTGCTTCCAGTAATTAAAAAAAAAAAATTTCGATATTTCAGTAGCTAAATCTGAAGATTATTCTTTTTTGTCCTGGTTCTTTGTCCAAAGTTGCCATTCTAAAACTAACCTCATAAATTTTCTCATAACTTTAAAAATCTTTTTACAATGTCTATTTTCACTTCTTTGTTTATGCTTCATCCATCCATGTGCATGCAGATCTACACTTTTCAATTTAATTTCCATTTTTCTGAAAATTTGTTCTTCAATACTAGTATTCCAACTGCAACTGCTAGATTACTGTTTCTTATCTTTTTTAATAACACTCGAGCACTGCTCAAGTAGATTTACATTTTGTTGATGTCCTTCCAACAAAGTATATATTTGGGAAGTTTCTTTGATGGGTATATAAATTTTGTATTTTGGAAAAAAAAACTATCCAACCAGACCACACCAAAGAAGACACCTAAAAAGATTCCCCAAAATCTTTAGGAGCAATACTATACCTTATTTATTGTAAGAAAGGAGTATGTTTAGACTTTACAACACCAAAAACTTTGTTTCTGAGAGTCTACAAAAGCTGAAGCTGTTTTACAGGGACTGTTCTCTTATATACTTTTATGAATAGGAAAATCTAGGCATATAAAGTCACAGGACAGTTTAGAAACCATGGTAGGGAAATTCAAAGCTCATAGACACAGGGCACCAGCTGCAATCCTAAAATTGTACCGCACTTTGCAAATGTAGAAGGCAGATTTATCACTGGGCTCTTGACTAATCAACAGGCCCTCCTGAAAGAAAATTCTAGGAATTTGAAATGGAACATGAATAGAAAGAAAAGGAATAGATGCTGAAGTTGTCTTGATGGGAAGATAGACAAGGTATAAAAACAGTCTGAAAGGCTGGGTTGAGAGAGTGACAATCACTGGAACCAAGTCTAGTTGGAGGCCAGGGACTAGGAGTGAACCCAAGAGATTAATACTGACTCCAGTCTTGGGTAACTGATGTTGTTTTACACCACAACAACACAGACTCTGAACTTCGGAAGGCTGAAAATGACTCCTTTATTTTTGGGGTGTGTCTCCCTTATATACTATTTTACACAGACCAATTTGATTGGTGACAAAAAGACAAACCTCATCACTCACATTGGTCAAACCAGAGGGACATCAAGAAGAAGTCCCTCCTAGGAACAGGAATGAAAACACAGTTTACAAAAACATGTCCCTTGTTTACAGAAAATTCCCTGGGTAAAGAATTTCAGAAAACCAAAACGTCTCAGGCACAAAACCAGGGCAACAGGTAACATCATTGCTAAAAATCTGGATAACTGGGCAGGCAACTGGCTGAACATGATCCAGGATGTGCCCAAGTGGCCAAGAAGGCCAATGGCATCTCGGCCTGTATCAGCAATGGTGTGGCCAGCAGGGCCAGAGCAGTGATTGTTCCCTGTACTCAGGACCTCAAATCCTATGTTCGGTTCTGGGGTCCTCAGGGGACAATATATCACTCTGCAACTCCCTGGAAGGATGTTGCAGCAACCCTTTTGGGGGTTGGCCTCTTCTACCAGTTAATAAGTTACAGGACAAAAGAAAATTACTTCAAGCTGCACCAGGGGCTATTCAGGCTGAACATCTTGAAGAATTTCTTCACTGAAAGGGTTGTTAAGCATTGTAACAGGTTGCCCAGGGACGTGGTGGAGTCATCTTTTCTGTGTGGGTTCAAGACACTGAACAGGATATGTGGAAATGTAAAGAGAACTTGGTTTTTAGAACTGGAATTGTTGGCAGTTTTGTGCACTAAAGTATGACCTTAATCAACTGTGTGTTCCTGTTGACTTTCAACTACTGTACATGGATGTAGAAATTCCTTGTTTCTTTGCCTGAATAAATTTAATTACACACTCAGATTCACTCAGTCAATCTCAGTTGAGAATCTCCAAGTAAGAGATACTTACTGACATTCCATCCTTATTAAGCATTGCACATTGTTATTGTGAATTAACCACATCCGTATTCTAAGTGCTTCAGAGGGAAACTTCATCTCTCATGTTGCAAAAATCTTGTTTGTATTTGAGCTTCTGATGACCCTCTTTAAATTGCTCTACTGAAACTTAGAGAATGCCCTAAGGAAATTTTGTTCTGAATGTTCAAACCAGGCATCAAATTACCACAAAAAGAACCTCCAAAATATCCAAAAAACATTGCAGCATTCCAACTAAGATCTACAACACTCTTGTTTCTTATAATGTAGAACAGAGATTTACGTAAAAAAATTAATTTCAGACTTAGCAGACATCATTAGTTTAACCAAGTCTAAAAATTAGTATTTATCATGTTCCAGTGTTCCAGTTAATTATCTGGCTTAAAAAAGATACAGAGAGACATTCAGTGGGAGTGGCTTTTGTGTGTATTTAACAGAATAAAGGACAAGAAAAAAATTGAAATTAACCAAATGATTACTTGAGCTGTGACATATGTATTAATATTTGAAAATATTGTAGTTTTTAATTAACTAGCAAAAATCAATTAGCTAAAAATTAAGGAAAATTAAACTGATTGTGGAAAATCACTCAAAACTCTTTTGATTTCTTTAAGCTTAGAGAAGCATAAAATTCCTTCCATCATTTACTTTATACGCTGGTGTACTGCTCCTTAGCAAACAAAGCTAACTTTTTACCTCAAGGGACATATCCTTAATGACATAGCAACAAATTTGTTTTACTTTCTACCTCAAGCCACAAAGCAAGATTAAGTTGAAGACATATTTTTTTATTTACTTCTATTTTCCCCTAGCTTCCTACCAATAGTGGAAACAGGGAAAAAGACAGGAGGAAAAAAAACCCAGTTTTAAATAGCAAGAGGCAGAAAGAGCAGCAAGAAAAGAGTGTATAAGTGCTTAATACAGAAAGGAACAGACCTACTTCAAAAGGTATGAGGGTGTTGCATTGCATTGGTATATTAGGTGAGTATGGAAAGGTAACCTGTGATGGGGTGTATAACATAGTTAAGCTTGACAAGGAGATAAGGATTCAAGCAGGAGTTCAGAGGAAGTGAAAGAAAGAAAATGCACATATAAAAATCACATTAAAGGATGACTTGGTATGGCATCTGTGTTCTGTTCCTCAGGGCCCAATGGAATAATTCACCAGAGCATGCCAAAGGACTTAGGGAAAGTCACTTAGAATCACTCCAGTATCTCAAAGAACTCGAGAGAATAGATGGGGGTCACAGAGGACTAAGAAATCGAATATATTTGTCTATGATGTTTGGCAGGGGATGGGGATTTATTCTTTTTCTTATGGACTGTAAGAGTACATGTGACATAACAAAACCACAGAATGATTGACTGTGCCCCACAAAACATCTCGAAAATAAACTCAGCTCTCATTTGTAGTCATTCAAGGTGGCTGGAAAATGATTCTTCAAGTAAAAGTTATCAATGGTTTGGAGTACAATTATGAAGTATTTTAAACTGAAAAAGGGTGTCTCTTAAAGTCAGTTTTTCATTGACGGTGTGATAGAAAATGAAGTGTAACTTCTAAAATTTGCTGATGACATCCAGCCTAAAGAAGGATCAGTTTGATAAAGGGACTCAGACTTTAAAATGATCCTGACAAATTTGTGCAGGATTTGTAGCCAGGAAGATGAAATTCAACTAGTACAAAATGAAAATGCTTTATTTCTCAAGGGAGATGAATACCAATGGGGAATATCTGGGTAGCCATCAGTATAGCAGAGGGAAGTTCCTGCAGTAACCATGTATCATGCACAAAATAAGTGCCAAAACTGTGATCCAGCTGCAAAATAAGCAAATCTCATTTGGGAATATAATAATAAGCTTTTTTATTTTAGAGGCATTTTAGGTCTGGAAAACAGACTGAGAATAAGCTTCTCTCCCAGTTAGCTGTGAAAATGATTTATCTCCCAGAATTCAGCTCAATTTAGACAGTGAAAGAATGTGAGGAAGAGTTTAAGGACTAAGCCATCTGACCTTGAACTCTTGCTTGATTTTGGTAGAAGTCAAATAAAAACCTAAAGAATAAATCCGAAGCAGATACAGATTTCTCTGTCGAGGACACATAAACTACTTTTTAGATGTCTGTCTAGAGATAAACTTCACGGTTGAATGTCAAATTGTCTAGGGAGTAAGCTTTCAATGTTTGTCACAAACATGGACAACCAGCAACAGTTGTCTGAACTCCTCTTTGTAACTGTTTTAAAGGCTTCAAAGGAAAGAAAAAAAAAGAAAAAAAAATCACCTATAACCAGGGTGGAAAAAAAAACTGGAAAGGGATCTTCTGCTATTTGCTACAAGCATGTCACAGCAGGAAGGCACTTGTGATGAAGTGCCAATTACTTTTGAGGCCCCAATACTGTAATGTCAGGATCTAAATCATGTGTTTCTGTTTCCTATGCTTTTCCAGAGGCTCAAGCCCTGCTGTTAGTATTGTGAGCATCTAAGAAACTTGTTTCAGTAAAAATAATGAACATTGAATTTAATGGAGTAAATTGGTTGGGCTTTTTTTTTAATGATCTTTTTATATGTATTTGAGTATTTTACCAGTCTGATTCACCAGATTCACTTTGCCACTCTCAGCTGTTTAAATGACTTACCACCATCAATGATACATGGCCATAATGCAGTGATTTCACTGTAGGTAGGCAGTGTTTTCCTGATTAACCATATCATGCGTTATAAATAGAGATGTACTTTGAAATTATACATAAGGGGACTTATTTCTCAATAGACATGATTGATATGCTAAGACTAGGACACCATTGCAGAAAATACCATGGAAGATTTTTAGACCCTTTCCCACAAAGAAGGTCGAATAATAGGAGAAATATGCAAAATATGCAGAAAAGATCAAAGTCAAACCAGCTTTCTCCTGTTCTCAGAATATGATTTGTAAGTATGGATAGAACAGAGATTACAAGTCATATGGGAGAACATATCTGCTGATAAGATCTTATTCTCTATGACCACTGTTACTTTCTTAATGGAGAAAGCAAAATCATATTCACTTTAATAAACACGTACACTAAAAAAAATATTCAGAATCATTATTTGATCTCTTAAACAAATCATCTTGTTCCATAAATCTGCTGTGCTGTTTTTATGCCAAGAGTAAAAAATATATTCATCAAATTACACCCAAAGGCATATCATATCTGCTAAATGTGTAAATACGTATGGTAATGAGATTACGGTATCTAATATAATTTAAGAAATCCACATTGTTAAACTTTCTTTATGCAGAAATCTGTGTATCACTCTTTATGGTGGAAAATACAATTAATTTTCCTATAAAATGAAAGCAGGACCAACATTGTTTATATTTTCTTGAGCTATAAGTCATATGTTTCTTTTATTTTCTAGCTGAATTAGAAATGCATAGCCAGAACAGACACTGTTGGCACTCAAGGTCTCACTCAGAACCACCAGTCTTGCACATTTTGTTGTCTGTTTGCACAGAACTGACATTTGACCTTGGCTAAGAATTTACATACAGAATATGCACTAATTTGTAAAAGTCATTGAAGAACCATCAGAAAAGTTTGGCTTTGACACTTCCTGGATCTTAATTGGATGAAATCAAAATAATATAGAAGAATTCATATTTGTTTGATTTGTTTTAATCAATTTTAGATCTGTTCTGTTCACATGATTTTGGAAAGAAAGGTGAAATAATTTGGCTAGCTCTAAGTGTGATGTGCTGCAAAAATAACACAATAAAAATACTACAGACTTATATTTTTCTCCTTTTTCAATATAACTGTAAGACAAGGTTCCACCAAATGAAAGATATACTATCTAGAAGTACCAAGTTACCTAATTAAGCAACATATACTGCATCAAAAGGTGAGATTTAGCTGATTTTATTTCTGACATCTGTGATTTAGACAGCTGCAGGAGTTTATACTTTGGACTCTGTACTCAGAAAAGAGACATTTCAGGTTCAAAGTCATGTCGATGCTTAGAATGAGATGAATCATGCTTTGGACCCAATTGTCAATATTAACTAGATCTTACTTTAAACCTTGAATTATTTATTCTCTCAAATATGAACAGCTGACATTAGTTGAATCACACAGTATTATTGAAGTCATGGTTTATCTTCTGAGTGTATCTTGTAATCACGGATTATGATAAATCACCAAAGAAACATAAGGAAAACCACTAGAGGGAAACGCCAGTTTAGGATTACATCAAATACTCTCTTTTGGTAGGTCTAGAGAAATATTAGTGTCAATATAACAAGAAAGATGAGATTTCATGTAAAATTCTGTGCATTCACACCAGGAAATATGTGAAGTATGTGAAGGGAAAAGCAGCCAAAATGGACAGGAACACAGACATTTAAATTGACTGTTTGGTTTATAAGTTTTTTCATCTGTAATATTAAAATAGAAATTAGCAGAATGTTTCTAATCTCTGAAATGTTGGTAAATTATCAACCTAGTAGCATCAAGACTGACAAAAAGTCATCTTAAGCTTGGACTGACCACTTGATGAGAAAAAGGTTATCTGGTGGGCATGCTGATATTGATTTTGTTTTAGTAAGAGCAATACTAATGTCCAAATGCACATATCTAACAATCTATATTGAATGTAAATTCTAATAGCAGTATTTTTATTGTGAAAAAGGGTAACTGTGCCTAGAAGAACATCATATTGTCTTCAGAGGAGCTTTTGCTTAAAATCTACCTCTTCTATTTTATCTAATCTTTTTCTTTAAGTATCACTATTTATATTAAATAAAAATATTTTCTTTAGTATGAATATTAATGTTTTCTTCTTATTGTTTAAAATTCAATTGTTTTAAAATCAATATATTAACTACAGAATTTTAACAGCACCCCATATTGCTCTTTACTGAGAAATAAGCTTATTCCACAATCATTTGCAGTACAAACATTTCTGTCATTTGTCTTAGCTTTGTCATTCTAAACCCATTAAGAAGCAAAGAAGCCAACAGTAAGCTGTAGATGTGTTTTACAGATAGATCTTATCAGTCCTTATGAAATACCTTATAATTTTATTCATTTGTATGTGCCTTCCATTTATTACCTGAAATTGCTTCCTCTTCTGCAACACCATCTTAATACATTTTTTGTTTTCTCCTCTCTTGATTGATCATGGCTAATAGGAATTTCTAACAATCTTTATTCACTAATCTAACTCTTCCTTAAACTCATGTATTATTTAGATAGTTAATCTTCTTTCAGACCCTTTCCTTACAATTTCAGATCTTCTCTTTCCTGTCTCTTCTGCAATTGTGATTGATTATGCTTTCTCAGGGGTGTATTCTCATCTTTTTCTCTGCCCCTTTGGGTTTCTAATGTAGTCCAACTTTCAAAAACTTTTCAAACTCCTGGGTGCCATTATCAGTTTAACAGTTATTTTGATTTTTCAAAGATTAAGATACAGCTCTAAATCTGAATATGACCTTGATTTCTTCAACAATTTCACATTTCATCTTGCTTCTCGTATTTTTTCTGTATTACTTAACTGAGTGTGACCCAAAAGGTTTCCTCAGAGCAGAATAAATTAAAGACAGTCAGTGGAATTGAAACAATATAAGAAAGTAAAGCATATATCAAGACAAAAATAAGTTCAGAAATTGTTTTAAATGCCTGTATTTATTGCATTACTATATGTACAATACTTACAGTAGGAAAGACTACAAATATTGTTGGGAATGACTTGATGTTCACTTCTGCTGTTCACTTTTTACACTGGCTGAATAAGCTTCATATTATTGAACAGAAACTTGTGTTTAATTAGTCATAGAACTGTAGAATTCCCTGTCAGAGGAAGGGTTCAAGGTCGGGTTGGAAGGGGCTTTAAGCATTGTGATCTAGTCAAAGATGTCTGCACTTATGGCAGTGAGAGTTGTCTGGTGTCTGACCTTTAAAGCTTCCCTCCAACCCAAACCATTCCTTGCTTCTAAGATTCTAAAATGTTAAACAGTATTTGTCCTAGTTCAGACCCCTGAAGGACATCACTTGTTACTGGTTTCCTCTTGGGCATTGAACAAGGTAAAAGAACTGTAACTTTTCAGACACAGCCCATGTTTGCTTGTCTGTAATTACTGCCCTGTCTTCGATATGTCTCAATATACTTTACTCAACAATCTCTTCCATGATCTTTCTAGTCACAATGTGAAGCTGAATTTCATTGGTTCCAAAAGTACTCCTTTTTTGCTCTTTTTAAAAATTATTTTGAGGTTTTCCTTCTTCCAGTAGCTGGGGACTTTGGCTTACTGACATAATTTTTAAATATGATGTATTTATTTAATGAGGATTATGACAACAAGACGGTTAAGATGAGTCCACCCTTGAACAAATGTCAAAAAAAGATTGTATCTCCAAAAAAACAAAAAAAAAAAGGCAGGTTATTGGGGTTATAATAAGTTCTTGTTAGTGCTACTGATATAAAAGAGTTGAGAAAGAGAAGTGAGTTTAAACATAAAGCCAACCCCAAATGCAATACTGTTTAAGTGCAATTAACCAATACAGATACTGATCTTCTGGAAATGAAGGTGTACCATTTGAGAGAAAATCTAGCATTAACTAAGAAATTATAGTGTGGGAGAGGGACAGCTAGTTATATGTCATAAAATTGTAAAGAAATGTGATAAATACCACTCAAATTCAGTTTACTGCTAAAGTAATCAAGCCTATATCCTAATATCTAGATTGGTTTCTTTTTACTTATGAAAACTGCAAGCAAAAGTAATTCAGGCTAAATATAATTGTGGCTACAGTAGTTGCAATACAAAATGTATTTACACATAGGAGTCACTTTTTCTTCGGAAGAGTGGAATTGATTCTGATTATTCATTTGACGACTTTGAGGTGAACTACTTCTATGCAAGGGAGAGAATAGACACCACTAGCCAATGTCCAAACAGATCCATCCAGTTTAGTATTCGTGTTCAGACTTTATTGGTTTTGATTTCTCTATTTATATTGTTCTGCCTATTCTGCCTAAAAAATCCATTGCAGTTTCTTGTAATGGTTTTGCTGTCTTTAAATAGTAAAATTATCATTCTAATCTTCAGTGTATAATGTAAGTAGTTGAGCTTGGAAGCTGATTAATGCATTTCCATATAAATCAGGAAACCTTTGAATTAAGTAGGTATTAAATTTACATTTTTGTAATCATAAGACTAGTAAAGCATGGAACCACTGCTTCATTTACAGTTTATGTATTACTTTTATTTGATAACCCCCAAACCCAACATCCCCAAAATCATGTGGTGGACACTCTAACTGTTGGGAAAATGACAGGAAACATGTAGGAAATCAAATGTAGGAACTCCTGTGAATTTAAAAATTGTGTTATTCTGAAAGACATCTTTAATAAGCTGGCTTTCGAGTAATACTAAGGCTTCTGTATTTGCAATGCTCATTTCTCTTATTTGTCAGTGGATTTGGATTATACATCAGAAGAGCTGTTATCCAGCATTCAGTATAATACAATGTTTTTTTTTAAAGGAAATGTGGGGCAAATTTTATTTATTTGTTTCATTTTATTTGAATACACTGAAAAGTGTTAAAATTCTTATAATTTGTTGTCTGTTTCAGTTTACACCATTAATTTATCATTTTTTTCTGTTGTTCATGTTCCTTGAGATTTGTTTTGGTGATTTTTAGACACTAATCTCTAATTAGTAATTATAAAATAATATAATGCAAATAGCAGTTTGAATTGCTTTAAAACACCAAATACTCATTGCCACAATGAGGTTGTATAACACTTCTGCATTACCAGAAGATAACATGGTTGTTTGCTAGGGCAACTTTTAGCTGTTGGTTTCTATTGTCACTACAGAAAAAAAATCTACTGACTGGTACTACATGCCACACAACAAAAAGGACACCATGTTGCAGTGGTTACTTTAATAGAAACATTTGAAGTTGCTCTGAGTCACTTATCAGTGCCCAACAGCTTATTTCATTAGCATTTTCATATTTTCTTATGTTTTTAAAATCAGTCTGAGCAAACGGTATAAACATCATGTGTAATTTACCCTTGTGCATTTTGTAGGATGTATTTTTAGGGAGGAAAAAAGCAGGATTAATACTGTAGTCTGTTAAGCTATAAATTGACTCACACAAAAAGTACAACAAAAGTCTAATGTTAATATTTTGGCTGTATTGTCGGATGCCTACTTGAAATTTTAGTTTTCTACAAAATGCATTTTGGTGAAGCTGGCATAAAAATTGGAGGACACTGAAAAATCAGAACAGTGGCACTATATCAAAATGCTTAAGTCTTGATAAGAATAGTGGAGGCATGCTGATTGTTCATCACACAGCTAAAGTTCTCTTTGAAGGAACAGAAGTTTCAAGGATAGATCTTACATTATGCAAAAAACCCCAACCTAAAATCCATTGGCATTTGCAGAGCAGAAAATAATTCAAAAGAAAGCAGCTTTTAAGCAAAAGAATTTTCATGTATTTTTGCTAAGGAGAAATTTGCATTTTTTAAATATAATACGTTACAGTTAAGAATTAAATAATGTTGAGTTGTGTCTGGTTCACTTTGCTTTTAGACATTTTTATTATTGTTATCATCATTATTATTATTATTCAATACAGTATGCTGTGCTCAGATTAACACTGTTTATGTAAAACGTGTTTTAACATAGGCAAACTTCTTCTAGTCTTCTGGACTCTAACATCTCCTTGCCTCTTGTTTCATCTACTCTTTCTGTCTGATTTCACTATAATCTCTATTACTAATACTGATGAAATTAGGTCTGTGTTTTAGTTTCATAGCAAACTACACACACAAAAAAAATCCCCAATATAAGAGACCCTGGAGTAATTAATGAAGTTAATATTTGGAATCTTCTGGTCAGAAATCTCACTTTTATATCTTTTAAGTCAAGCCTAATATCCACCGCCAAGTGGATTTTACTTAGCCTAATTGTTATACAGAATAAAATAAAGTGTATCTTGTACTTGCTTTTTATTTTATTTTGAGGGGCAGAGGATGTTCTTTAGAGATACAACAGCAGACAACAAAATTGCAATTATATATTAAAATCAACCTTTTCTGTTCCCTTAGTGTGCTGGGTTTGGTTGGGATAGAGTTAATTTTCTTCACATATATGTTGTTGTATTTCCAATTTGTTCTGAAAAACACCGTTGATAACATAGAGATATTTTTGCTGCTTCTGAGAGGCGATTTCACAGGGTCAAGCCCTGCTTTGCTTCTCATTTCACACCACCAGTGAGGAGGCTGGGGTTGCTCAAGAACATGGGAGAGGGCACGGCTGGGACAGCTGACCCCAACTGACCAAATAGTGTGTCCCATACGTTATGGTGACACACTCAACATATAAATCTGGGGAAAGAAGAAGGAAGGGGAGACCTTCTGAGTTATGTTATTTGTCTTCCCAAATCACCATTATGTGTGGCAGGACCCTGCTCTTCTGGAGATGGATGAGCGCCTGCCCACCTATGGGAAGCAGTAAATTAATTCCTTGTTTTGTTTCTCACTTTTGCTCTATGTACCACACTGTCTTTATTGCAACCTAAGAGTTGTTTCTCATGGTTACCCTTTTGACTATTCCTCTCATACCACTGGATCTGGGGGGAAAGTGGCTTCAAGGTGCTGGACTGCCTAATGGGATTAAACTACAACATCTAGTCATGGCATTTGGCCAACCCTTAATCCAAAAAGCCTGAAAATAAAAGGCATGTAAACCACTACATTTGCCCTGAAAAGCCAGGAGATCAATTTAGTGTTGATCCTGAAGAAATATCAACACAAATGACTTCTTCATGACAATCTATTATTAAGGTTATAAGATTAAAAAAAAAAAAAAATAACGTCTTCTTGAGAGAAAACAAACTGTTCTTCCCTACAAATCAAATGTCTTAGTAAGATTAGTAGTGTAGCATGCTGGTTTTGCCACACTGAGATCTTGTGTAACAAAAACATAACCTCTACTCAAGTCTGAATTCACAATTCTAGCTTTTGAAGTATTCTAACAGATGTATCATATACGTTAAGCTGCCACTGCTTGAAAATTTGTTTGCTGTGACTGAGCCACTGTCACATTTGAGTGACTGACCATTTGCAATTTTGTCTCTATAACTGCTGGAATTGATTTTTGTCCCTTTTAAGATCTTACTGTGAAAATCCAGAACATATCCTTGACCCTAAAGAGTAACCTCAGCAACAGCAAACAACATAAAATACAAATTTTTTTGTGATCAGGCATGTCAAGGTGAGCAAAATTCTCCCACTGCCACACATATACTGCTTTTCTTGACTAATATGTAGTGGAAAGGCACGGTTATGTTTACTGAAGAGTAGGAAGCTCAATGTATTACCTACATAGTGCGCAGTACATCAGACTTTACTTGGTTAAATAAAACATTGCCTTTTGTTACTTTCTAATAACCCAACTATAATTGCATTTCAGAAAATAATATTGTCTTTTTGTTAAATATGCATTTCAGATAATTTCAGTATTTATACCTTGTCCAAGTCTCCTAAAAGTAATATGCCATGTCCTGAAATAAACTGACAATACATTCACTCCTAGTGTCTGAATCAAATATTTATATGGTAATTATGTTCATATTGCAAATAACAGTAGAGCATTAAAACCCTCCAAAATATCTAAGGTACAGAATCTATGCCTTTTCTTTCAGGAAACATGTAAGTGAAATCCTTTTAATGAAGCAATAAACTAGATTGTGAAATTCGTTTGGTATCTTGTTTGATTAATATATTACTACAAGTTGGAATTTAATGCCATGTAAAATCTGTCCCACCAGTTTCTTTAAACACATTTCCTGGTGATGAAAAACATTTTCTTTCCTGCTGTTACTTTATAACAGGGAAGTATTATATTAATTTAAGAACAAACCCTTTAATTCCCTCTATTACATTGATCACATACAAATCCAAATCTGTGGAAGAAGCAATATCCCTTATCTCAAAAGCAAATCACTGTTACAATGGGAAATTAAATGAAGAGCAAGTAGAAAAGCTCCAGTTGTTCAAGTAGAATTTTGTGTTGCACCCCATAATGCACATGTTATTCGGTCATGCAGATTAAAGATGAAATTAACTTTTGTTGTTTTTCACACCTGACAAATCAATCAGAGAATGATATAATCAGTGACAACAAAGATTTAATGGAACTCACAGTAAACAAGACTTAATTATTGCGCTCTCCCTATAGGGGGTGCACTCTAGGCAAGTAGACTATAAGGCACATTAATTTTGCCTCGTTTTATTTTTTGTGTTCCTGTAGAGATTTCTATAGCAACTAAATTAAATTATAATATCTACAGACTTTTATAAATTAATTATGCTGCAAAATTGGTTTGTCTGGAGATAGAACAGCTTTTCTCAATACCCAAACAATGTTGAAAAAGGAGTAGTAGAGATACAGAGACAGCATAGATTTAAAGCACATGAAACTGTTACTGCATTTTTTTTCAAACTAGTTCTGAAGAGAAAGCTACATAAGCACTTTTACCATCGTCCTGATATTCTCTGCAAAATGGTTGTACTGTTCTTTCAAGATGTAACATTCTGAATTGTGTAAATATAGTAAGGCATGAGCTTGTTTCCAGTCATGTTCCTTCTGCAATGAAAATTTTATTGTATATACACATGACTGAAAGGTGACTATGGAGCAAATAAAGCTACCTATTACAGTGTGATCTACATCCCGTGAGAGTTAAGTGTACCGTGCAAATCCCTGTAGATTGATAAAATTCAAAGGTGCTATTCCTAATATAACGCTTTCTAAAGCCGTGCCTCCCATTAAACCTATAGGTGTGGATATCATAATGTGCTTTTGATGTTACTGCTGTAAGAGCTGGGGTTGCGAAGGTTCTTCTGAAGGACTCAGATGAGTAACCTCTATTTTAAGAGTAAATCTTCAAACCTAAATTTTCTTACTGAAGTACCAGAAAATAGAAGAATGACAGCTAAAGTACCTTCCCTTTCATCCTGAAGTTGCTTAGAGGCTTATAATTCTGATTATGAGAAAGCTAACAACAGTTTGCTATTAATATTGTGTGTAAGCAACTTCAAAAATTTCAGAATAGTGAATAGCACATAAAAATAAAGAAGTTACAATAACAACTGATCTCACTGTCACTGAAACTCTGCTTAAGCTATACTGATCTGGAATAAATGATTCTGCCCAAAATATCCTGTCATTTCAGACTAGCAGGTTGAAATGAGGTACAGTGTCTTGTGCCTGGGTGCTGATAAAACATTAATTTACATTAAAAATGCAGAATTTTATTTTAATGTTGATGATAATAATATGCTGTACTTGCAAGCTGTGGTGCAGAATTCATCACTAAAAACATGTGATCTACTGGAGAAGTTTATCTAGTCCAGAAACAAGTAATTAAAATAATTAATCTGTGTCCTGTGTTATGCTGAAGTCAGGCTAGTGCCTCCTTAAAGTTTTGTAATGTGTGTCTCTGTTTATTACAAGTGGTCAAACCATAGACTGGAATAGTACTTCTGGATAATGAGGATGATAGTATCCTGACTGCAAACAGTAAAATTTAATTTCTTGCCAATCCTATAATTTTCAAGAAAGAAGTACTCAGGCTTTCTGAGGGAGATTAATCTCATCCAGGTTGACAGCTGTCAGGGAGTAACCCCAATTTGCAGGTAGGCACCACCCAGCTGCTCACTCTGCTTCCCCCATCACCTTGAAAAGAACAGGGAAGAGGAAAGAAATAATTAAGCAAGAACAATTGTAGGTCAAGATTAAAAGATAATAGTAATAATAAAAAAAAGTTAATTAAGTGAAGTATAAGTGGAAAAATATAGAAGAAAACAAAATGATTCAAAGTGATGCAAAGGCAACAGGCAGTCAGAATGATACTTTGACAGTTCCTGGGCAAAAGTTTGCAAATCCTCCTAAAACTGCTTCTCCCTAGTTTTGTTGAACATGACACGATGCACATGGAATATTCTTTGCTTAGTTCATGTCATGTCTGGTTTTGTCCCCCCCCAGTTATTGTGCTCCCCCCAGTTTATTCACTGATGGATAAAGTGAGAAGTAGAGAAGGCCCTGATGCATGCAGACGCCATTCAGCAAATGCTAGAACAACTTATGTCTTAATCAGTTTTGTTTTGGTCAAAAATATAAATGGCACCAATGGCACCATATATAACACTAAAAATAAAATTTTCTCCATCATAGCCTGTACAACAGATAAGAGAACTGGGGGTTTTATTTATTTCCGTTAACAGTTTGCAGTCCCATCAATCAATTTGTGCACATAAATTTTGCAATTTCTAACCCAAATTATTGTTTTTGATATTTCAGGTAATATGTCCCATGATGACTATATTACATTAACTCTCATTTACACACTTCAGCACTGTTACTGTGATTTTTCACTGACTTCACTTAGGCTTTAGGAGTCTTTAAAGAGAGTTACTACATGTTCAATATTTCCACAGAAGGCATAAATAGAGAAGCTGAAATAATAATTCAGATACCTATACTTGCTTAGCTGTACATGTTTCTAGAGTTTTGACTGTATATCTTTTGGCTGTTAGGCAGCTGACATTCATTTAGATGCTATATTCAGACAACTGAAAGCAGTTTTCTCTCATTTGGAATTCAATTCACTTCCTCAATCATTACTGAAATATCTTCAGTGCTGACAATATCATAATTTATTCTATCTCTTGCCAAATTTCAATTTATCATAAAAAAACTTCTGAAAATATTAACTTTGTATAGCGTCTCTGGTACAGTTTTCAGTTCATTATTAGAATTATTGTTTGTTTTTCATGCTATTGTTTGATTTGTATTACTGTAGTGTTGGTCTCATTGATTCTTCTGATACTGCTTCACCTTGCTGCTCCCCATGTCCAGATATTAAGACTCTGGATTACCTTTCACCATGTAACACTGTTAGCCTTAATTCAAGCTCTTTATCAGATATGTGGTCAGCAAGCACAAAAAACGTGGTGACAAGCTATTGATCAATATATTAGCCTTACTGGCAACTGATTTTCTAGATTCCTCAAGAAGATTAGACACTGTTTGATATACTGCACAAAATTCTAATGGGAAAAGCTGCTCCACCATTTGGATATCCTTGTTTTTTAAGCAGTTTTGGATCTTAATACTGAACTAAACTTGCTCATCAAAATGGATGTAATCTATGTAATTTTCATGGGTGAATTTGGACATAAAACTTCAGAATATATTGAGAAATTAGTTACAACCTCATAAACACTTTCCTTAAGACCAGACTTCAGTGCCATTAAGATGATTAAATAGCAGAAGCATTTCATATTGGGGGAGAAAGAAATGTGATTATTCAGATTGGAGAAGAGAAGGCTCCAGGAGGTCTTATCAGTATGTGCTAAAAATCGTTGATTGAAAAAGACCCAGCCAGACCTTTCTCACTGGCAATCCCTAACAGGACAGGACACAATTTGTGTACACTGGAAAAAACCATAAATGTAGGGAGCTGGAGACTGGCCCTGCTGTGGCATCTCTGGGGCATGGTCTGATGGCCCTGGTCACTAAAATTGTGTCCTGAGACATGGGAAGGCTGGGGGAGGCCCTCAGACATCAAAGTCCAGTAGTGCACTCAGGTGAACTAGTAAATGTGCACTAGTAAATATAATGGGATCTGTGAGATCCTTGACATCTAGTTTAAAAAGTGATAATTTATATTTAGATAAATTTCTCTTAATGTCTATTGTTTTTAGCACACTCTCACCTAAATTTAACCTGAACATTCAAATTTCAACAACTTTTGTTCTAATCTCAAAACTATAGAGTAAATACATTTATTTTAGTTGGACTGTCTCCATTATGTAGAAATATGGGTAAATTCTTCATTGGTATTAAAGGCTTGTCTGTACCATTTAGAATTCAGTACTACAAGGAGATCCCTTGACTAGCAAGGTTTAGATTAATTTTTTTGGCTTAATATTTGTCTGTACTCCTAGTTTATCTTAGAGGTCTCAATTAGCAAAAAATTTTCTTGGCTGTAGAATTACGCTTCCATGTACATCTGATAAAAAAGATAGCTTGTTAAAAGCTAGTTTAGAAGTTTTTAACAGGTGCTCAATTGATACAGTGCCTGTTTTTCCAGCCCGGCTAGCCTCGGCACCAATATCACACCGGTGGGTTCTTGTTGCTCAGCAGCGTCAGTGTGATGAAGGCGGAAGGATGGAAGGAGGAACTCTCGAGAGGTTGGGTCACAACGAGTTTTTTGGAGCTCCTGCATGGAGTCCTCACCTTGGGTATCAACGTGTCCAGAGACCACGATGAACCTCGAGGGGGACCTTTTAATAGGGGGTGTAACACAGGGGGGGATTCAACCAAGGATCAATAAGGTTTAGCAGGGAGGTGGCTCATATCATAAACAAACATATAAAACAACCATACACTGAACATTAGAAGGTGACAATCAGGATTCTGCCCAATAACTCGACGCCTCTCTTAGAATTTTCCAGAAGCAGGGAGAGACCCCCCAAATGATGGACAAGAACAGGAGGTTGCTTGCCAGGTGATGGGCAGATAGCTGTCTCTGGGGGGAAAAATTTAGGGAGAACACAGAACCAATCACAGAACTGTCACTGGGGAGAAGACAGGGATAAACTAAAACTGGGTAACAGAAAGGGTACAAGGAACAAACCATTTTGCAAAGGAACATTAACTAATGAATACTTAAAATTAAAAAATGCACTCCCACACTCAATTATTGCAATTAGACATATAGACACTGTGAAACAAGGCCACAATAACAGGTAGTTTGGAATTCAGTCCTAACTCTAGGAAAAAGGGAAAGTGGATTCAGGCCCTTGAGATTGGCTGCTCTTCCCATACACTCTGAAATAGATGATGTCTATTGCTCCACTGGTAACTTTCATTTTGAAGACTTTCTTACATGTATTGTTTCTCAGATACCCAAAAGAAACAGTCTCTTTAACTTTAAAATGCTCTTGCAAATAAGCAAAATGGAAAACCCACAACATTTCATTTCCACAAAAAGAGTAAAATCTGTCTTTCCCCACTCTTCCAAGATGTCTTCTGCCGCTGAAGTGTCACTAAATTATCCCACAATTTTCATAAATATATTAATTAAATGTTAAACAAAATCCATAGATGGTTATTTTTTTCCAAGGTAAATTAAAAAAAAAAAACACTCCAGAAGGAAGGATATTCTTTGCATAGTTATGGGTAAAACAATACCACAATGCCACAAGTCAGTTTTCAAGTCATTGTGTCCTACCTGGCCCAGAAGCAAGGCTAGAATTGATCTTGGGATCAGTTAATATCTACTTGACACTTTCAAAGCAGGGGAAAAAAAAACCCTTTTTCTAATTCTAATAAAATTTCTATTGTATTTTTTCTATTATATCATTGTTATCAGTACTGCATATGATCAATGTCAGGCATAGATATCATTTTAATATTAATATAAATATTATTGCAGAAGTCTCTTCCTTTGATACTTTCCAGTAACAAAGTTTTTAAAAGTTTTAGAATTCTGTAGCTGAATGAGGAATATTCTCTGATGTAGTTATTTAGGACTTGAAATTTAATAGCATGAAGAAATGCTCTCTTGAGGTATTTCAACTAGATGATTGCAGGTAGTCCTTCACTGAAAAATGTAAGTAATGCAACAGGGGTATTTTTGTCATAATATAATCATATCCCTAAGGCTGTACAAGATACGAGATTTTGCAGAATATCTGTAATCCCCAAGAGGAGTGATTATCTCCTGATGACTACCCACTAGATTCACCTTGCTGCTTTTATAAGAAGTCTGCATTGTGTGAGATAATGCAGCTTAATTTCCTAAAAGATAAAGTCAGTTTGACAGCAGTTTCAGCATGTTTCACACTAAATAATCTGTCATTATGAAATAATGTAACATTAAGAATGTTCTCCAGCTATTGAGAGTCCTCCCCCAATTCAGTGATCCAGTGTAATAATAAAGATGAGAAAAGTGATGTGTTCAAAAATCTAAGGATATTGGGAACTTACAATAATAATTGGGAAATATTATGGGAATTTTACTGTCTACAGAAAGTTATAATATTTTTGTGGTGGTTTGTTTGGATTTTTTTTTTCCAGAATATTGTAATAAATAGAGTTCAATACTTGTGCTTGCAAGAGTACAGATGAAACTGGGCTACCTTTAATCTAGCTTTTTGAGTAACTATAGTGAATAATAGCCCTTAACTTAGCAATGCCAAATGCAATTTGTTTCCTCATCTGATTTTGAAGTTCTTTCTAAAAAGCCACTGCTAGAAAGCTGCTGATATACAGCCTATCCATTAAGATCAGTCTACTGTGTCCCAGTGACTCTGCATTATGGCAGATTCAGTTGAAAACAAACTGCGGAACAAAGGATGACATACTTAGCATAAGTGACGTATTAAAAGTTAGATATTAAATAATTATCTAAACTCATCCCTTCCCCACTGACAGGAAAAAAATGTCTCCAGATAGTAAACCTTGTCATCATCTCATCTCAAAATTAGTAGTTTTTTAATTGTTTTTTTTTCACCAGTATATAAATTCATCTTTTAGGAAACACATTTTTGTAATAATCATCTGTCTCTAGACTAAATTTTGCAAATCTCTATTGAAGTTACATTTTGCTGTTTGTATAAATATTCTAAAAAGTAACAAATAGTAAAACATGTAATCATCAGACCTTCCTACACACTGGTCCAGTAAGAGATCATTCTAATCCCTAGTATCACAGGTGAATGATGTATGTGTTAGAAAAATCCAAAGAAAGAAACAACCCCACCCACCTGCTTAATCACACCCAGAAGACAAGGTAACAAAAATAGCAAAAAGAATCTCAAATTCACAAAATTCTATTTAATTAAATTTAATTAAGACCATTAAATTTAAATGACAAAGAATATACTTCTTCTTTCCAAATTGGCACTTTCAAAAGAAATACTCATAAGAATAGTGGTTCCAAAAATAAGTAACAAAGGATTTGCTAACAGATGTAAGTTTGTGTCTTTTTGTGTCTTTATGCTGAATATTTTAGTCATAATCACTAAACATGAAAAAGGATTAATTCTTATTCACACTAGTACATTATTTTTATTGGCTCAACAGGCTGAACTGGGTTGGATATCAATATTAGAAATTACTCTGAAAAACATTAGTTGGAATCAGGAGAAGAACTGGTAGGATGTTGGATTATTGGAAAGCTAGAATGACAGAAAAATGTTAAATAAATAAGAATACTTGTCAACTCTTTTAAAAATGCATTTCCTTGGCTAGCTTCATGCTTTTTGGCTCTTTTCCATAGATGTTCATAGCAATTGAGTTTTACACACACAAATTATCAGAGAAATTAAATTCCTCTCACGTGCAAGTAATATTGGTAGAAATACATTCTCTTTTTGTTCACTCAGAGAACACAAATAATAGCATCTAACCTACTTGAACAAGAAGATGTTGAAAAGAAAAACCAAACAGCTAGGAAAAGGAGCATAAACCACGACAAAGAATGGTTGGTGGGAAACAAAGCAAGGATCACTTCAGAGTAAATCTGAGCAAATGAAATAGAAGGCTACACCATGACGTCCTTGCCTTTGTCTTAAAAAAGGAGAAAAATTGAAAGGTAGGAAAGAAGTTCCTAAAAAATATTGATACAAATGGTCCATTTAATTATGAACATTAAATTAACCTTTCCCTTGGAAAAGGTCAGAATGGTTATCAGCAGGGATAATTTTAGAAAACTGAGCTTATTAAGTTATTTTATCAGCCTTGAAAAACAACAGGTTGGAAAAAAAAAGGACAAGATGGTTTTAATATCCAAGATGATACTGGAAACTTAATGGGCTCATAGACTAGGCACTTTATATAGCATACAATGCAGAGTCTTTCATATATATGCAGTAAATCAAGCAAACCAGATTTTCTTCCACACATGCAGATCAGCCATGTAAGACATTTGCATTTGAATTAGTATGGAAACACTTTAAACACTATAAATTCACTTTCAGGCCCTGTTTCAAACCAAATCCACATATATGCACCTCAGCACAAGATAGGTGCTGAAAGTACCTGGAAGACATAATATAGAAATGCTAGGAAAAATTCATAGGACTCAAGATTTTGCTATCTGAAACTGAAGATTTTGTGCTTCATAATTTGTATCAAGAAACCACCAGTATTTTTATAGAAGACCCTTAAATAAACCAAAGTCTAGTTTAGCTTGATTCCAGCAGAGTTAAGAACACTGGCTCTCAAAGGGGCTGAATTCCTTCCATGCTTTCTGAAAAACCAAAGCTATCTGCAAAATTGATAAAGAATATTTGTCAACACATTTGCTATTTTATGAAAGCTAAGGTTTCTCAAAAACATATCCGTAGCCATGAAAAAATAAAGGGATTTTAAGCAATTTGTAATTCAGTCCCTTCAATCCCTACAGTATCCTGGCCAATTAATTAAGTATTTATTTTGCATATTTTTCTTCCAAGCCTTTGGCATTATTTGATAGTATGCTTTATATAGAATTTTTCCCAAACAATATTCCTTCTCTGAAGAATAATTATACTTTTATTACACAGCACTGTACATGCCCAGACAGAAACAATAGTTCCGTTTAAAATTCTTGTGATTTACCTCCTGTAGTCCTGAAACATGGGTTTGCAGTTCAGCAATTTCATAATGTGGGGATATCACAAGTGGGGGAAAAAAAGAAAAATAAAAAAGTATAGAAATATTTTGGTAAAATGAGTGACAGGTAAAGATTGATTTTATAGAAGTCTGGACTCGAGGACTGGATGGGGGGGCGTCCACCTCTCTTCAACATAGGTCAGCTGTATTTTGAATGCATAGGTAGGATAATGGATTGTACTCAATGTATGTTGTTATGTAAGTTATGAGAAAACTACTTATCCTAGCATTTTGGCAGAGTTTACTTTAAAATGTCAAGTCACGCATTCTTAATTAAAGGCACCACTAGTATTTGGAATAATTTCTAAAACATCTTTGAAGGCTTGCTGTTTAGAAGTACGAAAGGAAGTTTAATATTAAGACAAGTAGGATCACCAAACAGAAATCAATTATTGCAGAGCATAGCATGACACTGAAGTTCTTGTTTTGTAATAGTTTTTCAGTAATAAAATTTTGCCATGGGAACATGTTAGATTTTAATAGAGTTGAGAAATTGATGTATTCTGTTTGCTAGAGGGATAGTAACCTTGCCACTTGTGATATGGAAGAAATTTGAATATACATAATCATAAAATGCAATTCAGAAGGGAAATAAGTCTGATATTCTGACAAAATTTTCATACTAAAACAATAAATAAATTCAGAATCAAAGTGAAACTACAAGAAAGCAAAATAGATTCATTACAGAACTTGAATTATCCAGATGTAAGCTTTGTATGAGTCTCTAGACCTCTATAGAAAGATGCTTTTTCAGAGCAAGAGACTGAAAGCATTGACAGGAAACAGAAAAAAACCCTATAGAACAATAAAGGAGTGATCAGGAAGAGACTTCTCTCTGAACAGAAAACTCACAGATCATCTTCTGAAAACATGGTTTACACATTCTGAAATATTTTGAAGGTTTTCTGTCTATATAATATGTATTTTTGAAATTTAAGTCTTGTTTTCGTGCATTTTGATTTTTTTCTCACTGAAAAGAAAAACAGTAAAAATAGCCTTTTATATTTTATCTATCGTGGAATCTTATCTGAATTCAAATTCATAAGTGATATAAATTATAACTCTTACCTTCATATTTTTAAAAGAAAGTGAAAATTGTGCAATATTTTTGCTATGGGTGACATATTAGGATGATGTGTTTCCAAAATTAAAAAAAAAAAGTAGAAGTCTTTTTCTTATGTATTCTTTTACTAAGTACTGATACTACATTGAAAAAAAACTTGAGACTGTTATGAAAATGTGATCCTAGCCTGTTCTGACTCAATCATTTAGTCTGATTTTTTATTTTAGGAGTAATCTAATTTTACAATGAATATCAGTCTTCAAAATGGGACTGGAATTTCCTTGCAGGGAATCTAAATGGGACTGGAATTCCTTTGCAAGGAACCAAAAAAAGAATTTGATAAATAAAGTGTCTTGTAATGTCTCTAGAATTAGACATTATAAACCTTTATAATTTAGACATTAATAATTTAGAATTAGACATTATAAACCTCTATAAGCCTTTAGACTTCTAATGCACAATACTCATATAGCTCTTAATTATTTACAACAGAGGTACTGCAGTTATTGACAATATAGGAATTTTGGTGCATAAAATGAAAATTAAATAAATATACTGCACTAACTGTGATACCACAAAGTTCACAAGTGCAAGTAAGGATTCTGAATCCAAACTGATATTCTGAAAAGTCTTATGCTGTTGGGAAAGATGAGACAGGAAAAGGTTACAAATATGTCTGCCTGGCAAGAGATACTGAAAATATATATAAAATAAATATTAAATTTCACTGTGAGTGAAATAGAAATGAAAGCTAGCTTTGAGATGTAGGCATGGCAGGCAGGAAGATGGCGATTAACTGGAAGATGGGTTAAGTGATAACAAACAAAAGGGCACCAAGGGACCCAAGGGTGTAGGCCAACCAAGATATCAGGGAAAAGGTAGATAAGAAGATGGCCTTTAGAGTTTAGAACACAGAGCCATACGGTAATATAGTAGTTCTCATAGGCTGTATGCAAAGTCTGTGGGTTTTGTATCTCACAAGGGTTGGTCACTGTAAATTAGAATATTCAAAACAAAAGGAGATACAATGTATTGTAACAAGGACCTCATTCTCTTACCCCTACCTCTCTTGCTCTTACCTCTTACCTCTCTTACCCCCTACCTCTCTCGCTTGCTTGTTCTCTTACCCTCATGCCCCTCTTGCTCTCTCTCCCCCTCTCTCTTTGGGGCATCCCTTCAGCTGAGGCTGGTGGCTGAAGGCAGGCCCTTTTTCCCTCGACCCATGCAATAAAACCACGTGTTCCTAGAATGTCTCAGGTCTGCAGAGTTCCCACTCCCTGCCGTTCACGGATGCTCCAACATTATGCAACTGCTATTATACTGACTAGTTATTTTGGCTAGCCAAATTTTGGATTCCAGCTGTATTTGTTAAAAAAAAATATTTTTCAGTTACCCTGCACCTGAAGTTTATGGTCCAATATATCCTAATTTTAATTCTGCTATGACAGTTGGAGTTTGACTCACAGTCACCCACCCAAGACCTAACAGTCAGGTGTTTTGGAACCATTGCTAAATCATCTGCAAATATATGCAATTAGCCATAGGAAGAACAAGAGATCTGAAAACATTAGTGATCAAAGCATTCTTTCAGGATACATGAAAGGTGTCCCTTTTCCCATGCTTCTGCCTCAGATAATTTAAATTTCTGAGTGAAGGCAAAGAATCACAAAATGAGAGTATCAGAAGATTACAAAATGATTGACCTTGGAAATTCAAGCAGGTTTAACTGGACCAGATTGCTCAGGACTATGACCTGTTGTCTTCTGA
The DNA here is from genome assembly GCA_024734555.1 of Trochalopteron elliotii. Taxonomy (NCBI): domain Eukaryota; kingdom Metazoa; phylum Chordata; class Aves; order Passeriformes; family Leiothrichidae; genus Trochalopteron; species Trochalopteron elliotii. The sequence goes on from JANPWX010000013.1 coordinate 10,377,936, forward strand.
ATACCTTTACAGATGGAGATTCCACAGTGTCTCAGGACAGCCAATTATTGTTGCTCAATTCCAAAGTAATAAAAAAAATTAAAAAAAAAAAAATCTGTGCTCAGATGGAATTTAATCCTTTTTAATTTGTCCCCATTTCCTCTGGTCCTGTCAATGGGCACTACTGAGAGGAATCTGCTTGCCATTTCTTCATTTTCTCCCATCCAGGAGAGATCCACCATCCCAGGTGTTTATACATAATGATGAGAACCCCCTTGAGCCTTCTCTTCTCCAGGCTAAAGAGTTCCAGCTCTCTCAGCCTCTGCTCATATGTCCATCCCCTTAGTGATCTTAGTGGGCTTGTGAGGTACAAGTTGCAGTAAGTCTGTATCTTTCCTGTGTTGGGGAGCCCAGAACTGGACACAGGACTTCTGATGTGGCCTTACCAGTGCTGACTAGAGAGGAATAATCACCACCTTTGACCTGCTAGGACACTTCTCCTACTGCAGCTTTGGGTGCCATTTTTATTTCTGTGTGACAAGGGCCCATTGCTGGCTCTGGTTCAACATGCTGTGCACTAGAACCCCAGTTCCTCTACTGCAAAGCTGCTTTCTGTATATTTATGGGAGTTTCATGGCTACAGAAAAATAGCTGATTTTATATATGTATATGTATATGTATATGTATATGTATATGTATATGTATATGTATATGTATATGTATATGTATATGTATATGTATATGTATAAATGTATGTGTGTGTATACATTTTTGCATACACACATAAATATATGTACACATAGGTATAGTTACATCTATATTTATACGGCCATATTTACATAGTTACACAGATATTCTAGGAGATATATTCCATTCAGATATATCAAACTTCCTTCAGTGACAGATTCCTGCTCGTCTTGACATAGTTGCCTAATTCCTATTGTGTTCTAAAGATAGCTATTCCTCTTAAAATAAAGCATAATTTTACTGTGCTGGCAGTGAAAAACAAGGAGTATTTCTTCACATAGAGACGTGTTTTTCATTTTAGAAGGTGTAATACTTGACAAGGATTCTGTATTAAATTATTTATTCAGCATATTAGTAAGGGCTTTATAAACACTGTAAAGTTTATAGATTAGGTACATTAATAGATCAAGTATATTAATCGCAGCTGTGTACGTACAAACGAAGGTCTGGACATGCTAGACAGAGAAGTGGGCTCTCAAGCTGCAGTGAGAATGCTTTTTTAATTGACTGTTTGGCTCAAGAGCTATTATGAACAAATGTTTCTAACTTCTCCATTCAATGACACAGGAGACAGCATGTGTAAAGCATGGCCAAGCCACTGAGGAGAAATAACTGCAGTTGCACTGTTAGTATGCAAAGTGCCAATCTGATGTCCAAGGATCAGATTTCTCTAAAATAGTCAATGTAGACATCTAAGCATTTTTTGTAGACAACCATAATATTCTCTGGTCTGAGAATTCTATAATTTCTTGAAAAAGCTTTGTTTAATGTTATTTTAAACATTCAGGTTTTTCAATGAGTTTTCCCTTTTTTAGTTTACATAGTAGATGTTCAGACAAAAATGGAACCACAAAAATGTTTCTCACTCAAAGGCTTTTGAAGATCTAAATCTTTTCTGAGTCTTGTAAATATGTTTCTCTCACTAGCACCTAGACTTCATTGGTCATTTAAGAGTAAGAGAAGATAAAATGTTTGTTTGGCTTAATGCTAGCCCAGAAGATTATTTTACTGTTTCTCTGGGGTTTTTTTTATTTTGTGCTTTCCTGTATGTCTGTTTCTTTGTCCTTTTCTTCTAGCACTAGTACAATTTCTCTTCCTGGTTTTTGTCATTCTCTTGTCACATTAGTTTTTCATCTTGCTTTGACTTGGATGGCTTTATTTAGGGCATTTATTATTTCTTTAATTAAACAATTAGTGCATTTCAATACTAATATTGAAATACAGTATTACAATGCATAGTTCGTGCCTGTAATTTTTAGCTGTCAGAAGTATGTAAAGAATAAGGTGGTCATGACAGGAAAGTGGAAAGAATAATAATCAATTGCTTGTTATCCTGAGATGATTTATTGTTGTGATCTAGATTTTTGAATATGTTTCATAGCACCATATGCAGATTTAGGAAAGAACCACACATTTCCTTTCTACTTTTCTGAGTGTTGTATTTTGTGCAATGACGCCACAAAATTACGGATGACAGATTAGCAGATAAAACACTTAAGATCCATCACTGATCAAACACATTCAGCCAATTCATATAATTAAACCTTATGTGTCCAGGTTAAGAACAAATCGGTCCTTTATTGGTTCACAAAATCTGGGAATATCACTTACAGAAACGTAGATATTGGTCATAAAGGTTAGAAAAAGTGACTTTATATGTATTTGAGGAGCGGTGCACAACTAAAACTGTAGAAACTAAATGTGTGTGTGCTGTTACCTATGTGTGTTTGAAAAGGAATGTGACTGCTCTGCAAGTATTTCAAACTGATCAAAGGCAGTGTGTACTTTTTAATGCACAAAGATAAGCCACTTAAAATAAGTTTGTATAGGGTGTTCAGGCCCAATTCTGCATCCAGTCAAATCAATAAGAATTTAACCACTAATTTCAAAGAGATTTGGACTGAGCCCAGATTCAGATTAAGAAAATAAATGTTGCAAAAGTATTCCTGATTTTTTTTAAAGTATCCAAGTGCAGTTCACTCAGTGTGACCCCAAAACTTAGTGCAGAATCAAAAAAAATGAGCTGTGTAATTTGATGCCAAATTAATCCACCTGGACCAATTAACCCAGAAAAGGCTTCTAGACTCAGCAATGTAATATTAACAGAAATAAAATCATAAAAGAGTAAAAGGTTGAGTGAAGAAAACTTCTTAGGAAAATCAGTAAAGAATTAAGGATTATTATAAAAAAACCTGAGATCAAAGATCTTGGAGATAAGTTTTCGTCAGAGTTCAAGATAATACAAATTATTTTATAATACTTATAATTCACTGGTGCACTGAAAAAAAGTTGACAAAATACTGTAACTCTGTTGAAAAATTAGCTGGAACACTTGTATCCCTGAACAACTAAAATTCTACTAAAGCACAGCAAACAAAATATTTGATTACTGGAACAAGAACTGTACATTTATACAAGTGTGGGCTTCTGTTGCTTACTGGAATCCCATCTCCTTTCATTTTTTAGCTGTTGAAATGATGACAAAATATAAACATGGAAAATTAGAAACTCTTCCTTTTTCCTTGAAGAAACTTGAAACTAATTAAATTTTCATATTTGTAAAAACAGCATCTGAAGTAGTTGACAAATTATCCACTAGAGCCCAAGCTGTGTGAAGAGAAGCAGAACAAATACAGGCCAAATTATCTTGACCAGTTATAAAGCAGTAGATGGTGGCATGTGTGAAAATTGAAGGGAAAAGTTTCTAGGTCTGTGCTGCTTAATGGTTAATGCATGAACTCAATGGTGTCTTCAAATATACTTTTTTTTTTTCTGTTACCCTTTTCCTTTTTTACTTTTTTTTTCTCTCTCTTTTTTCACTCTCTCTCAAAAAAGTTCCCTAGTATTAGTATACTCTAGATTTTCCATTTTTAGTATCAGCAACCTCACACTTAGTGTTGTTCACACTGTTCGCTGGCAATGTGTATTCTCCTGGCTTATGAGATAATAATGTAAATACCTTTAAATGCATTCCATATTAAAGGTAAATTATGTAAATATTCCAGATCATTATGAGCTGGAATAGTAATTGAAGCTCAGAATATAGAATCTTAATATACATGTATCACAACAGCATTGCTAGTATAAGGAGCGCTTTCATGAATATAGAGGGCAAATACAGGCTGTTAATGTCTTCAGAAATACATACTTGTACATTTTAAACTCAAATAATAGAATTGGTGATTTGTATTTGGACTAGTTTCAGAAATTCTTTTAAAAGGAAAATAAATGCAAAAATTAATTTTATTTTATATTTTGAGTGTTCATTATACATAGCTGTATTGATTTTTTTTTAATTGAAATAGCATTTCATGTGAAAGAAAGCAGAACTTATTACTGTCTTTTCCCAGGCTCATTATAATCCTAGTCATAATGGTATCATCCACACACAGAATTAATGTGGCTAAATCTTCATTTCATCAAGATTTCCAAGTGCACTAATTTGCATGATGCGAGAATAGTAACAGTAATCTCCTTTCCTCAGGCAGATTCATCACTATTTGGGACTCTAAGTGAAACCAAAAAAGAACAAGATAGAGTAAAGGAGACAAACAGTTCTACTGTAATTCAATCTTAATAAGACATTGTGAATTCTTAATAAAGTCTTTTCCAGTCTACTTTCTATGTCTGTGGAGCATACTAGAAGTTACAATTGTATTTTCAATGATTTGTTCCAGTATGTTTCCTTTAATAGAAATTAAATAATAATTTAGTATCCAATGTTCATAACAAATATTCAGTGGCAGACAACTGATAACTTCATGTTGAAGGATGGAAGGATCTAGAACTAGATGGCTGAATGTGTGACTCATGATGGAAATCATTACAGTTTTTTGTAATACAGTGAGCTTGATAATATCTCATAGTTCATAGATGTAGTTATAAGCAAGGAAATTCAGATGTAATAGCTTTTGAGAAGATTTGAAGCTGTCCATTTCACAGCATTTTTGTAATTGAGATTTAATTAGGTCTGGCTCTGCTGAAGTTTCGCTCAGAACAAGTAGACACCAAAATGGAGTTTGGTGCAATTCAGCATCTTGATTTGGTTTGAAGTCTGCAGCATCTTTGGCACAGTTTTTATAAATAAACTAAACATTGTTTCATTGAGTATATTTATCTAGGATCATTGCTGTTGGGAGAGATATGGAATATTTTTAAATCTTGTCTAAGTGCTTCATCCTAGGACATTTAATGGAACTTTTAATGTAACAAGTAACTACAATCCATTGTAGAGAACTCTACAGAGGAATTGAGGAGATTTGGATCTCTGTCACTAAAAATCCTCATGAGTTTTAAGAGTGTGCTGCCTGGTCATTCAGCCAGTATTTTATTCCTTTTAATCCCTGATGACTTGAATTAAATATTATAAGGAAAAGAAAGACCACATAAAGGAAATTAAAAATTCTTCTTTATTATTTTCATTCAGCACTTCTAGATGCTTATATATAATGAATGGTGCCCCATTAATCAGAGGATCTGATTTTGTTTTTATCCAATAAAATACTACCACATCAAATTAGGAGTATTCAATTAATTACAAAATAGTGTAGGTAAAACATTAATAATGATTATTAGGAAATATTTATAAAAACTGTTTCATTGTAATCGCTAGAAGGATTTAAAATTCCAACTGCATTTCATACACTCTGAATTATTTTTTGTTGTAAATCTATAAATGGGACTTTTTTTGTTCTGAAAATAACCTTTTGATTTGTATGATTTTAAAGGGACTTGTTGACTTATCTCTGAGACAAAACTCTCCTTTCTTTGACACGTCTCTGCAGAACATTTTAATACAGAATAATATTGCTTCTGTGTAAAAGACACCCTCCATTCTAATTGTTTGAAATTTGCATGATTTTCTTTGATTTTTTTGTTTTTAGTTTCTCTTACTGCATTATGCTTTCCAGAGATTATGAAAACTCTAATTAGATGTTGTTTAAAGTCTATTAATTTTCTGCTTTTGAGAATAAAACTGTTAGGTCACAGAATTGTCTCATGCTCTGTGTTTCCCAATCTTGTGATGACATATCTATAAAATTCATATTTCCAGACTGATAAAAATGTGTTGTTAGAAACCAATATTTCCTGGTACATGATACACTTCTGGAAAATGTAGTTTTCAAGGACCATTGACACTAGACAAAAAAGATGAAATTGGAAGAATTTCACATCATTCTGATCTTTTCAACATTGTTCCAGAAGCCTTTGCACACTTTTACTTTGCAATCAAAAATCAAATTTCCATATTTTAAAACACACTTCTTCAGTAACACTTCACACTTCAGGCACACTTCAGGTAACAAAACTTGTGCAACATATCAGATCCTTTGCATTAAAAGAATGAAAAAAACCCAAACCAGTAAAATAATATTACACTGTTGACTCAAGAGGAGAAATAGGGCAAGGTGAAGTGGGAAGAAAGTCTAGTTAATATGTTTCAGAAAGTGCAGTCACAAAACAGTGCTTCTATCATCTACTCAGGGTAGGTTTTTTTGCTGGCCACAGGCCTTTTCCTTGAAAAAAATACAATATGCAATCTGAACACAGCATATATTAAGCAAGCACAGAACAAATATTACTTTAATTTTATTTTAATAGAACCTGAAGATTATTTGAAGAATGTTCTGAGGGCTCATTGCTTTTTAAAAAGATGAGACATTTACTTAACAGAGAAATTTTCTTCGTTCAACATACAAGAGCAACATTTGAGTATGTTTAAGTGAAAATTGAATTTTTAAATCTAGAAAGAATTAACTTGCAACTTGTTATAGGAATGAGACCATCTCTATGACAACTTAAGTCCTACTTAATCTTCCTAGCTATCTTTTGCAGGTGCATAAATATGTAGTCCACAGACTGTTCAATGTTCACAAAAAATTAATTGCCAAACAAAGCAGTTCTTCAACTATTTAAGGTCCACAAATAATTCACTTAATTTATACACAATGAATAAAATAACCTCATTCAAAAAAGCCTTCTGAAAATGTTTTTTGAAAGCCTTTACTTCTCTCTGGAGGCAAAATGGAGAAAAAATGGTATCTCAGGGGAAGACAAGGAGTTAGGGGTTTTACATTAGATGACAACACAAAAGAAACTTTGCCTCATGCCTAAGAAAACCATCTAGCTAAGGATAAGTTTGTTCTGTGATTTCTCTCTAACAACTGTTTTGAACTATACTGTTGTAATAGTTATAAACTGCAGGAAGGTTAAGAAGAAGGATTGCTGACAGAGGAGTAAGCAGAAAAGCCAGAAGAGCTATTCAGCTCAGCCTAATATGAGCATCAAAGGCAAGATCCAGTTGCCTAAGTATTAGTGTTTATGATCACATTAGTCTCTAACACCTATTCTGGAAGTATTTGGTTCTCAGAGCTGCAAGTCCAGAATCACGCATATCAGCCTTCCACACATTCTAATTACACTATGGCATGTGAAATTACACCACATAACTGTTAGCATATAACCACTTCTGTTCCTCAAGCTCATTTGAATGTAAGAGAGGTTTAAGAAATCTAGACCTCCTTGTAGAAATATTAACTCAAGATTCCGAATCTAAACATGACACATTCTTTGTTGCTGAGTTAGTACAGCACGATTGAGTTCTTAAACATAGGAATCTTATGACAGTTTAGGCTCCATGGAGTAATCTGGTTCCATTCCAGTTAACATTCTAGAAAGAAACATACACCATCTATGACCTACAATATAGTCCACAAGATGGGCTCACAAAGGGAAGGTTCTGTTCAACTAATTTGGTATCTTTCTATGATAAAGTCCCACAGCCACTGGATTAAATGAAGATAACAGAATCACAGAATATCCTAAATTGGAAGGGACCCTCAAGGATCATTGAAGTCCAGCTCCTGGCTCTGCACGTGACCACTCCAAGAGCCATACCCTGTGCCCAAGAGTGTTGTCCAAGCACTCTGTGACCTCTCTGAGACTTGATGTTGTGACCACCAACTGAATCTCTGGGGATTCAGTTTCAGTGCCCAACCAGCCTCTGGGTGAAGAACCTTTTCAAAAACCAAACACAAACCTCCACTGACACAGTCTCAGAGATTACCTTTCTACAAGAGATACTGCAGGAAACAATATTCACACTAGATTGTTCATGCAATATTCATCAGACTCTCTCTCCTACTCACAATATTTTATATCTACTTTTTAAAACCACATACAATATGTAGAGAAAAAGCTATTTGGTAGCATCTAGTAGCACAGTCAGGCTAGTTTTCTTTGGGCAAAATGAAATGTCATTGTGCCCCAAGCTGGAAAATAACTTATCCATGTATTTCTTCAAAGCAATAAGCTGTTAACAGCCATTGCTGCAAAGACTTAATAAGATGTTACAGGTTTTCTACATTGTTCATTCTAAATATAATAATAAGACTCAGTTACAATAAGCTTGTAATAAAACTAGAAAGACATAGAGGCATTTAGGAAAATGCTGTAATTCAACTAAACAAAAAGTTGAAATAATCAACATGGGCAAAATGTACAGAGAATATCCAGAGCTGGAAGGAACCCACAAGACTTCACTGAGTCACTGAGCCAGAATACATTTAACAGAAAAAGATTTAAAAAATTTAAAAAAAAATTGTTGTCATTTTCATTTCACTTTATATACTGCAGGCTATTTTCGCCAAGAGTCTTCTCTATTAAAGGCTGAAGGGGTAGAACTTCCTAACTTTTCCACTCTGCTATTTAGTTCCAGTTTAGTACTACCACAATCTCTTCTAAAGGGCACATTCTATCTGTGACAGTTGGCTATCAGTGGCTCATGGAATCTCACTCAGAACTCCAGACTGGGGTTCATGAATCTCTCATTGATCTACAATATCTAGGTTGTTATATTTCAGGTCATAGTGAAAGATATTTTTTTTACATTCATCATCCCTCAAGACTCTATTATTGTGGCTAATAGGAATTATGGTTTGTATGGATGAAGACCACATTCTTTAAAACAAAAATAAAATAAAAGTCCTGTTCTTTTTAACTGGTGTGTATTAAAAAAAAAAACCCACAATGACTTAAAGTTCTTCAAGGGCACTCTAAGGGCATGCATGATTTAGTATAAATTGCCAATCAGTTCTTGGGCTCTCAGGTGCAAACAGGAAACGGTGGAGTGCCAAGGTCAGAAGAAGCCCTAGAAGATCCTCTGTACAGGAATAGAATGCTTTTACTGAAAAATATGAAAGCTGATACACCAGCAACAGTAGCACCAGACCAGGTGCTACTCTCTGCATAGGACTGCACAAGTATTTAATAAAAATATTGCTGAATAAACTCAGATTTTTCAGGGTTTCTGACACATACTTTGCTTCATCACTGAGTGTCACTATGGCACAATCATTTCCTGTCATGAGGGTCTCATAATGGTGACAATAATTTCTGTTATGTGTATAAAAATTTTCAACTGCTTCTATGAAGAAGAAAACAAAGACCCTGAATCTTAACGGATTTATCTAACATAATATATTGACTATTAATAAATTAATTTTAATGGTTTTTTGTACTTTCCCAAATTTGTGGTCTATTTCACCAGTTATTTCTTTTTTTTTTCCTTTGTGACTGTCCACTATGAATTAGTAGCTAAAGAAACATGACAAGTTCAATATCCTACCTTAATATCAACAGTTTGCATGTCTGTCTTATAAATTCCTTGTACATGTTTCACTCTTCCAAGACCTACTTATTCAGAGCATTCAGCTGCTGGTGTGAGTTTCTAAATTAGTTTTTCCAATAGCACTGTAGCGAAGGCTTTTTTTCATCCTTAAATTTTTACCATGATTTTAAACAATGACATTATTATTAATACTGGAAAAACTTATTGTAAGAAGAATCCCAGTTATCTTTGAATTAAGCAAGAGAAGGGAGTATACACAGACTCATTTGCACACAGTAGAAAACCACTGCTCCTAGCCACAACTTTGTTAAGTGATAAACCTCACTGCTCACCGTTATTTTTTTTTTATTGTTCGTGCAAAGCAATGTTTATCTAATATTCTTCTTATCATTATGACAATTCCATATCTAACTTGCATATATAATTCCAAAATGAAAAATAATGCATCTGATGGTAATTACACTTAACATTCAGAATATAGTTAAATAATTTTAATTTACTTTATAATAATTTTCAAGGCATTTTATGTTTCACATTTACATGTAAACACCTGAAAATACTAACACAGTTATGCCAATAGTTAGAAAAATATTTCTTGAAGGTCAAGGTGAAACAATAACTGCTTTGAGTGAAATTAATTAGTTTCAAGCAGTCATTATCATTATTCTTCTTACTGTAAGTAACTGGAATGGGTGACTGATGTATCTGATAAAGCTTGACCTATTTCTGGAGAGGAAGCGGCAAAAAAAAATACAGTGGAAATTTCATGATTCACTGCACATTGACATAACCATCTGCTGGAAGATACAATGGCTGAGTTGTATTCTGAATGAGCACCTACATCACACCTGGGACCCATTTGAATTATCTTTTTTCAGTGATTAGAGAGAAGTTATAATCTCATGGTGATGTTTGTTTGAAATAGATGTGGCATCAAGAGAAACCAGTAAGGGTGTGAGAAAAAAAAATATTTTCCTCTCAACCTAAATTTTTCTGGTAAATAAGCAAGCAATATGTTTTGGGTTTAAATCTTCATTATATTTGTGTTCATATTAGCAAAATATGTATTATGAATCCTTATTTGTACAAAATAAATACAAATGTTTTCAGATGGGATCTGTAGCAGACTATAGATTAAGTAGATTCCAATGTGAGTGTACTCATTCTATGACATTTTTAAATCATGCCCCATGTGAATATTTGTTTAAGTAATGGTTTTATTTACATTATGACGTATGTTGTGGTCCTGATGTTCTGTAGTGGCATAAGTCTTCATGTCCACCCAAAAAGGTGGGTTTAGCTTCAAACATAACAGGGCAATGTCATGTCATAGTGCTAAAAATAGATAACACAAGAGATGCAGATGCAGAATCCCTTCCCATAGATATAACTGTATATAAAAAAGATTTTAATCTCGTCTGTATCATGTGAATCGATATGTTATGAACTTCATCTGAGTCAAGCAACTTTAGGAAACTTCACTAACAGTGATAAATGAATTTAATAAAGAAAAGACAGATAAAAAATTATATCTTTTTAATATCTGACAATACCAGCTCTTGAACTTCCCAGTCAGCTAGATAATAACACAAATTTCCCTACTTCCACTTTGAGATCTCCAGGGTTTGACTAAGGAGTAGGAAGAATGGGCTCATGCCTAATGTTATACCTTCTGTAGTTGTAACAGTAGAAGAGTCTTCCCTTTGCTAAAAATTTAAGGCCTTGTGATTGCAAAAGTTTAAACTTTCAGTAAGTATAATATTAAAACTATCAGTGAGCTGTGATTTGAAGCTACTTTATGGAAGTTGTAGACAGATGAAGATATTTGGATTCTGAATCTACAGTAGAGATAGAATACAGTTCTAAAGCGATCAGCAAATAACTATTTGGTCTTATTAAGTCCAGGGTTTTCTACTCTTTTTATTGGTGGTGGTGGTGAGTGAATTCCGCTTTAGTAGGGTGGCAGGTTTCCCTTTGATTTATAAGTACACAGCCTTAAGGAGCACAGTCTACCAAGTGAGTCATATTTACACTAATTTGAGAAATTCTTTCTGTCAATAATGGGGTTTTGTTCCGGTTGTTTTAAAATTTACTCATTCCATTTTAAGATGTAAATATTTTATTTAATGCACGTTAATTTTTTCTCATTATTTTTAACAAACTTTAGAACTACTACTTCCATCTGCCTTGAGTATACGTTTAGTTGGCTGCCTCATTTGTAGTCATATCACTTAATCTGGGCCTACCTACCTCCCAAGCTACCCTTAAAGCATGAGTCTTCTGGAGTTATTGTCTTCAGCAATGCAGAAAAGAAAACTTAGGATAATACTTCACTTGGAGTGGCAGAGTTACTTATTCTTTCACAGGAATATTAATTTAAAGCATTGAATGTATTGCTACAATAGGCTTCTTGTTTAACAAATAAAATTAGCAAAAGTTGACTGTATGCAAAATTATGTAACAAGAATTTCAGTGATATGTATGTTTTCAGTAGTTATTACTATGGAAGAGTTTCTGCAGAATGTCACATAGATATGTCAATCATACTGACTCCTATTTTTATAATTGAAGATTATTTTCCTTCTTCATAAAATAAATGTGAAATATTTCAATCTCATTAAAGTAATGAATATGCAAAAATCAAAAGGAATTTAGGTGGAAAAAGAATTGGAATTTTTTTTTAGCATAGCACTGGCAAGTGTACAAATAACTGTGGTATTAACATGCATCATTTTCTGCTATCAAATGCAAACCAAAAAACAAATCCTCTTTCAATGTGGCAAGCAGAGTGTTTCTGTATGATATAAAAATGTTCTTATGATCTAGGACGATGCTACAGGGAAACATTAGAAGTCCTAAAATGAAAAGAAATATGCACTTTAAAACTTAACGCTTTTAAAACACCTCAATGCATTCAAGCCACCCAGATCTACAGTCACTTTTTGCCTATAATCATAAAGATCTTACTACATTCTGTTACCTTGGTCTTCATTAGTGCCACCAAAAACCTTAAAAGACTTTTGGATAGGATTATTACAGAAATTGAACCTTAATTGGAACTTAATCTCTATAATTATGCATAATTACCCATGTTTATTACTCCTACGATGAGCACATATTTTTCTTTAGCTGTAAGGCAAAATGAGTTAAAGCTTCTAGAAGCACTGAATAATATGATTTGTATGCACTTCATTGATTTTATTAGCCTGTATGGTTTTAAAACTCAATTAAAAATGTATTTTCACTCTTTGGCCTTTGACTTTTGTAAGGAACATGAATGGAGAAAAGTACAAGTCTTGATGGCAAGTGACAGCAACTCATTTCTTTTATTTCTTGATACATGGGCCAAAAATGATGTAGCACTGTCCTTTGTATGACCTCTCTCCACTTTGAAATCCACAGATGAACCAGTGTACAGATACGAGGGAAAAGAAGGATACATTTAATCCAGTTGTATTATTTTTTAGAGATAAGTATGATTAAATCAAAGTCTTTTAGCCTCAGTCTTTACTTGAGTCTGTTTAAACTACAAGTCATGTTGGTTGTCATCCCAGGGTGTAGATTTGTGATAACATGGCACAGTCATTTGTAAAACTACTCTTCCTAAGTAATGCAGCTTGCTTGGATGAGTTTCACCATTTGTAAAGAAACAGCCATATGTCATGGGTTCTGTTTGTGCATATTAATTTTTCTGGGCTCAATCTTTTAAAATTTGATAGCTGTGTCAGCAATATTTATAGTCAGTAGCCACCACCATCATCAATTTTGTGAAACCAGTAATGAGGTTATATCCATTTATTTTCATAGTCACAACAATCATTGCACCTGCCTTGGCATTACTTACAGATATCATACCCATTGATGTTTCAGGGATAAGGAAACACTGTGGCTGTGGAAAGTGCTAAAATACACTGTTATTCTGATTTGGTGGCAATAATTGTCTATGAGGGAGAGCTAACATATGATCGCTGACTGTTTTACACAATTCAGTTTTTCTTGTGTAACAAGAAAATACTACAACACTTCTTAAAACTAAATTAATGGTAGCACTAATAAGGGGTACAAAGTCAGTGTGTTTTCTTTTATATGTTCCTACCAAATCAGATACTGATTACCACTGGAAATTCAGGCCTGATTTAGTGTATGTTATGTGTTACGATGAAAGACAACAGTAATAAACCTGTATATATGTTGTTTAATTTTTTATCCCCTTTCAATTCCATTTCACAAACCAAGATCCTAAATTAAAGGAAGGAATCATTTGAACAGAGTTATCTAAACATATCTGTGTGTCTTATGTTGCAGCAGACGTCTTGTTAGAGGGCAGAAATGAGCCAGACTTCTTGTTTATTACAGCATGAAAAGCGTTCTGGTTTATTCCTCTTTACAGCTCAGCCATCCTGACTCCAACTATCCACTCACTCTGACTGCAGTAAGCTCCTGCTGTAGGTTTCCCTTGCAGCCTCTGACTGCTGGTTATTTCCTGCTAAATTATGACTGCAGATATTAGTTTGCATACTCTGAATGCAGGCTTTTATCCAGCTAGACTGTGACTGCAGGTTCCAACAACAGGCTCCAACTGCAGACCCAGATTGACCTCACGGCAGTGATTCTCTCTCCCCAGGATCCTCCTCCTTCATAATCTGCTCATTCCCTCTTTCTCAGTGTTCCTCCCCAGGATCCTCCTGTCACCAGCTAACCCACTCCCTTTTATCACACTTACCTTTATTGGCTGTAGCTGTGACTCATCAGGGGCAAGGGTGAATTGGGTAATTAACACAGCTGTTACTTATCAGGGGCAAGGTCACCTGTATTCCCTTCTCCTACAGTCTTAAGTTTAAAACATATTGACCATGTTCAGCTTTTTAGATCCCTAATATGAAAAAGACACAGCCATCTGCAATATGAATGTCTTTCCAGTATTCCTTGTATTAGATCCAAGCTTAATGGCCATGCTTCTCTTTTACTGGTACACCTGTATCCATTGCTATTCACCTGGAAAGTATCAGGTATTGCTTTTTTTGCAACATTTTGTTATTATGATTCCATGCTTTTACTTATTCCCAAGCTTAGTTTTGTATTTTTCCTTATACAGTAATCAAATACAAGAAAATGGGACAACATTAGAAACAAAGACCAGAACACTGGATGTTCTTTTTTTTTCCTTGAAGACCCTGATCAGTGTTCCTTGCTTTGTCTCTTTAGTTCAGTGATAGCTGAGTCCATCTCAGAGTATTTGTAACGGAGTTGCTTAGTTCCTACATCCCTACTGTACTCTGGAAGAAAGAGAGCAATGATTTGCAAAGACTCACAGAAGATCTAGGCATAGCTAGATCTCTTTATATCTGTTTAGTTCTGATGTTAGAGAAGATTTTGTGAGTTATACCCCAACAGATTCAGGCATCTTCTAAAGTTTGAAAGTTTTGAATTACAGTTTTGTATACCTCAGATTCACTTAAGTCCTTCTCTTGGGACCTTTTCGTTACATTACATATAACATTAGATCTGTAACTAGGACTGAGAAAATGATTTGACAGTACATAATTTACTAAATAATTTAGTCGTTTCCAGTGTGAGTGCTTTTTAATTTTTTTAATTGTCAAAATGAGCTACTATGAATTATTGAACAAGGACACTGTGCATATAAATAACCCTCTTGCCAAAAGAATCACTTATTCAGTTAATTATCAACACTCACCGCAACTCTTAAAAAATTTGTAGCATACATGGTTACATGCATCAGGTCAATTCATTAATAGGAAGGGTATGGTACTGGTTGAAAGAATGTCTAAAGACCCTGCTGTAACACTTATTTGGAAAAATATTGAAAACTAAATTAAAAAAAAGACAAACAAACAAGTACAAAACCCTGTTCCTCTAACATTTTTTTAAATGCTTCACCTCTGTTAGCTCACCTAACAGATACTAACTGCACTAACAGAAACGGTTTCAAGAAAGGAAATATGATTAGGATAAACAACAAAAGAAAACTTAGGCAAAACCAAATATCTCCACCACCATAAATATATATATATATATATGTATAAATCTAAACCCTTGTCCTGGTTTAGGACAAATTAGGGGAAGGTCTCCAGAAGGAGGCCCCCAGAAAACAAACCTCCACCACCCCTTTTCCTCCCCCCAGCTCTGGGTTTGAGAAGGAATTCCTCGGAGGAAAAGTGGAAAAAACCTATTTATTGGCAAATAAACAAAAACACTCCCCAACACAAGGGAAAAGAAAAATACTCAAGCAGTTGCTGTGAAGGGAGGGCGCAGAGCTTCTGTCTCAGGCGTTGGAGATCCCCAGATATTCCCAGGTCAGGTCCGGAGCCAGTCCAATGATCTTCGGGGGAGGGCGGGAAAGAAAAGGGAGAGAAAAAGGGAAAAAAAAAGAAAGCAGAGAAAGCCAGCAAAAACAAAAGCAAAAACAAAAGCAAAAGCAAAAACAAAGTCAGCAGCAAAGCAAAGCTAGCAGCAAAAGCCGAGCTAAAAACAAGAGCCCAAAGAACAAGTAGCCCCACCACGGCAAAACAGCCCGCCGAAGCGGGGGGGCAGCTGTTAGACATAACAGTGTAGTACACAGAGACAAAGCTGCACCATTGGGATAGGAGGCACCGTCAACCCAGGACAACCCTATAAGAAGGGAACTGCAAGTTTGTCTTATTTTACATTTACGACATACACTAACATTTTATTCAAATTTTCATTTTGTAGGTTGGGGTAAAAAAATCTGATACTTACACTAGAAGCAATAATGATAATATGCAGCTTTTACTGTATGCACATAATGATGACTTTTCTGCTTAGAAAAAAAAATCCAAATAACAAGGATCTTAGACACAGAAAAGGAATGAATATATTGAAAATTCCTCCAATATAGTAGAATGACAATCAAACTGACACAGCATTCAAGGATCAAATCCAAGTGAATTAGGAAATTCAAGTGAGATTTAAATAGATTTTCAATTAAATTATTTTGATTTCATTTTTTATGAATCACTCCTCATTATCCCTTAGTCAGATTTATGAGGTTTGAAACTCATTCAGGCTTTCAGTAGCTGTCATTTCATCAGCTGTGATTTCAAGTGATTTCATAATATCTTTCTTAAACATTTTTAGTGGGATGCATTTGACAGATATTTCCTCCTAATGGTTCTTTTTTTGTTGTACAATGATGGATTTATTTTAAAAAGTGATTATCTTTTAAATAGGAGTATAATATATTGGACAGCTGCATAAATGAGAAACCTTATTTCATTATTTGTATATGTCTTAGGGAAATTACTCTCAGAATTAGAATAAACCTAAGAGTAATCTACAATATCCATGCAGGATTGCTGAAAAACTTTTTAGATAAACTATGCACTATTCATATTTCAAAAATGTTTTATGCAAAAGGAGTGGCAGAATACCCTTTAGTAATACCACCTGAGTAAAAGAGGTAATAAATCATTGTTTAATGTACCTTAGCAATTAGCTCACAGATTTTCTTAAAGCTACATGAGACCTGATATAAACAGGAATTTGTCATACCTCAGCGTATCACAAAATTATTTTCAATCAGTAATATTACTAAAAGAAACAAATCAACCAGGTTTCACAATATTGAACTTCCCAATCGTAATTTTCATTCATAAGCTTTAAACAAGTTAACATACTGAAATTATTGAAGTTATACAAATTTATGTGCAAATCCATTTTAGCTGTCTGACAGCAATTCACAGGTGTAAGGAAAGATAAAAAGTTTATCTAAATATAGGATAATTAATGCAAATGTTTTCACAATGCTGATTGGTTAGGCTTGTGTCATTAGAATCAAAAGACATGAATGAAATGTTTTTATTACCTTCATTAATGTTGTTAAGAAGTACAGATATTACATTTCTGTCATGGGTTGCATATTAGGACTAGCAAAAACACATTTCTGCATGCTAACACTAAAATTTTAGTGCATATTAGCAAAAGCAATAAAACCTATGTCTGGCTTTTCATGCCTTAAGTATTATAATGTGGATATAAATAGTGAAATGGGAGACAAAACGTGTTTTCATCTCTTTAGTTTTCATTTTACATGTATATGATACAATTAATGTTCTTAATAGACCAAAAGTTTTCAAGATTTTAATTTAGAAAAACATTTATATGGTGAAAGACTGCAGGACACCCTCAAAGTACTCATGCTTAGAAAGGCAGAGAGGGTTTGAAAATTTGTACTATTATTGACTTTTTCTTCCTTAGTTTTCCTTAGATACCAGTTCCATATTAGTAAAAGATGTTAAAAATTTTCTCAATCATTCTAACTTCATGAATTTCTAGTATGCAGAAAGTTGCTTTTATTTGTGTATTTTACTGAAGTAGCTTGTAGAATATCTACGATTGAGTGACAATAAATTATTATTTTAGGTGTTATTAGTAGCTGCATATGCTATTAATTCTCACATCCCACAAAAGGGCAAACTGATCCAATGCCAGTCAGAAAGGCAGCTGGGGATGCTCACTGACAGCAGGCTGAATATGAGTCAGCAGTGTGCCCAAGAAGGCCAGTGGCATCCTGGTTGTATCAGGAATAGTGAAGTCAGCAGGACCAGGGCAGTGATTGTCCCTCTGCACTCATCACTGGTGAGGCTGCACCTCAAGTGCTGTGTCCACTTCTGGGCCTTTCAATTTAGGAAGGACATTAAAGTGCTGGAGCATATCCAGAGAAGGGCAACAAGGCTGGTGAAGGATCTGGAAAACAAATACTCTGAGGAACATCTGAGGCAGCTGGAAGTGTTTACCCTGGAGAGAAGGAGGCTCAGGTGATCACTCTACAACTACCTGAAATGAGTCTGTAGTCTCGTGGGGATTGGTTTCTTCTCCCAGATAACCAGCGACAGGACAAGAGAACAATTCCTTTCTTCCCAAAGATCAGATCACAACAAAAGCTATGCCACCTTTTAATGGAAATAGGAACTCTGAAATTCATCCTAAAATCTTTTTTCATTTTGACACTGTGCTTTCCACTGCTACTAAAATTTCAAAACCAGAAAACATTCATATTCATATTTCAATCTAATTTATACTCCTGCAATATAAATCTTTGTAGCAAGATTACAGCTACATGTATCAGTCTGGAAACATTTAAGGTGAGTTACCTGAAACACAGGTGTTAAGAAGTCACCTACTTTACACTGAAAAAGTTGAATCCTCAAATGCACTTCAATTTCCCTCAAAAGAATGACTCAGAACACAACACAGAAATTTACAGAAAAATAATGATATAAAATCATACTTTGGGACTGTTACGACTTCATCGTTAGTTTGGCACAGTTTTGGACTACTACAAGTAAGAATATCGAACATTTAATCAAATATGGTAAAAAACCTCTCAGATATTCCCAAAGGTCACCTATTTTGAAAGTAATTCAGTTGAAGAGGAATAATGGTGTTCATTGTAATAATGTCTACTCAATAAAAAGATATAACAGTTTCTGTCTCTCAATAATAATTTTACAGCCTTTCTCAGGAGAGGTAGAAAATTACTAGTAATTATATACATATAAACATTTCCTCTGGATGCTATTAAAATTCTCCAGAGAAATGCTATTAAGAGCTATGTCTAAATGAGAAAATAGAAGTATTTCATAGGATAATAGGATAAATAGTGCTGGGAGGGATCTAGCCCAACCTTCTGCTCAGAGTATGATTACCTCTGAGGTCCAACTGACTAGTCCAGTCAGGTCTAGAAAATCTCCAAAGCTGGAGACTTCACAGTCTCTGAGAGCTATGGGGTCCATTGCCTGACCGTCCTTTTAAGAAAAAAGTTTCTTCCTATGCTAGGGCATGTCTCTCGTTTGAACTTGTGCCTGTTGCCTCTAATCCTCCCACAGGCATGGCTACGAGGAGCCTTGACCAATCTCCTCTACCACCTCCCCTATCCCCAGTTGTTACTGAGAAGCTGCTATTAGGTCCCCTTGAAGCTGTCTTTTCTCCAGGCTGAATGAGTCCCTTTTCATCAACCTCTGGACAAGTGTTCCAGCCCTAACCATACTGGTAGTCCTCTGCTCTACTTATTCTAGCTTATTTATGACATTTTTTGTATTCAACAGGCCAAAAATTGGAAGCTTTATTAGAAATGTGGTCTAATGATTGCTGAGTAGAGGATGACCATCACTTCCCTCAATTTATTGGTTATTATCTGGTTATCATAGTCCTAGAGGCTTTTGACCATCTCTGCTGAGAAGATGCACTATTTGTTCTTTTCCAGCTTTCTGCCCCAAGAATCCAGCAGTTTTCCTCAGACCTACAGCCTGTAAGAAAGGCAGGGTCTTCCTTCTAAAGCTAAGATGCAGCACTGGTCCTTTGGTATTTCATTAGCTTAACATTAGCTCCTTCCTCCCACCTGTCAGTACAGACACGTGTAGAGTCATTACTTCACTGCTTGACTGGTATGGAGAACAATCTATTAACTATAGCCTTCTGAGCCAGACCATCCAAACATTTTGTTCTTCATCTGGTTGTTCACGCACCCAGTCCATAACGTACTCACTTTAAAACCAGGACATTGTGGAACACAGTGTCTAAAGCCTCGCTAAAACCAAAGAAAAGAGAGCGCCTACTCTTCCCTCACCTATGAACCTGATTATAGGACAAGAGGGAATGGCCTCAAGTTGAATCAGGGAAGGTTTAGACTGAATATAAAGAAAAAAATCTTCTCCAAAAGGGTTGTCAAACATTGGGATAGGCTACCCAGGTAAGTGGTTTTGTCACCATCCCTGGATGTATTTAAAAGACATATGGAGGTGGTACTTTAAGGACATCGTCTAGTAGAAGACTTCACATTCTGGGTTAGTGCTTGGACTTTATAATCTTAAGGGTATTTTCCAACTCAAATATTCAGAAATTCTGTGATTCGATGTTCTGATCATATAGGACAGACAGGATGATCAAAAATTATTTAAATACATCTGCTGCAGAACAAGTATAACCATAGCCACAGCCACATCAAGATGCACCTGCTCTGGTGTGGGCATATTCACGTCCACAGACTTCACAGTGTCCTTCCTGCTCTCATGTGGAGTTATCCATGGATCAAAGTTCCGTTGACTTGAGCTGACACTGAACTTCCAATGTGTCCAGTAGAGCAGCACAGAAACAGCAGCAAAGCCCTGGCTGTTTGCCAGCCCAGTTGCATCCATGTTGCTGTTATCCAAATGTTGCCAGGCACAGCAAAGTAGGGTGATCAGCAGCACAGTGGCCACTAATGAGCACTAGGCTCACTAATAATATACAATTACCAATATACAGTAAGCCATGCAAGTCCTATGGCAACCACAGGGGCCTGACAATCAATGGCTAAACAGCAACAACAGCCAAGCCCATTCCAATAAGCTGCTGTTCTTTTGAACCCTTTAAGCCCCATGCTGGATGCCAAAGAGGACTGTCATGGTTTAATCCCAGTGAGCAACTAAGAACCACATAATCACTTTTTCAACACTCTCAACATATGGGAGAGAATCAGAAGAGTAAAATTGACAAAACATGTGGGTTGAGATAAAGACAGTTTAATAGATAAAGCAAAGGCCATGCACGCAAGGATAGCAAAGCTCATTTACCATTTCTCATGAGCAAGCAGGTGTTCGGCCATCAGAAAAGCAGAGCTTCATCACATGGAATGGTGGCTTGGGAAGAGAAAATGCCAACATTCCCCTCCCACTTCCTCCTTCTTCTCCCCTCAGCTTTATATAATGCCTCATGGTCTTGAATATCACTTTGATCAGTTGGGCTATGTCTGTCTGTCCTGGCTGTGCTCCCTCTCAGCTTCTTGTGGACCCCCAGCTTCCTTGCTGGTGATGTTGGGGGAGAGGTAGAGAAGGCCTTGTCTTTGTGTAAGGAACTGCTTAGCAGTAACAAAAAAATTCCTGTTAACCAACACAGTTTCCATCACAAATCCAAAAAATGGCCACATAACAGCTACTATGAAGAAAATTAACTTTCCCAACTAAAACCAGCACACATAGCCAACTGTCTTTGACTCTGTCCTATGTAATTCATGCTTATTATTTCCTCTTCTTTTAATTCATCATTAGTGTACTGGGTCTGGTTGGGATGTAATTAACATCTTTCAGAGCAACATGTGTGGTGTTATGCTGTGGCTATTTGTAGCAGAATTTCTTAGGGAAGGTGGACATGATCTGTATTTGGACTGTAATTGGATCACCCAGACTGGGCCCCAGAGTTGACGCCTGTAGGAGTTGTGGCGCAGCTGGTATTTCAGCTGCCAAGTCTGTGGCACAGTGAAAAATTACACCTTAAGGTGTTAACAAGGAACAGAGGGTTTTCTAGTAGACAATACGTATAGCAATTAGTGGGGACACAGTAGCTGCCTTAAGAGTTTGTTCAACAATGTGTGTTTGCATTTTTCCCTGTGCTGTATGCCAATGAGGATGCACCTGTAAAGTAAGCTATGTAGAACTGTATATAACCTGCCATTTTAGCCAGAATAAACGGAGAACGTAGCATTAACCATACTGGTCGGATCTGCGTTTGCTCTCGCCCGGCTTCCCACTTATTTTTGGGGTTCCCTCGGCTTCTGCTATTGATGAACAGGCTTTCTCTTCATACCACTCTATTACCTCATCATGAAGACTGGGGGTGACCAGGAAGTCAGGAGGAGATGTGGCTGGGACAGCTGACTCTGATTGGCCAAAAGGATATTTTGTACCATACAGTGACTGGGATACTTTTGACCTGGTTCCTTTCACTGTATCAGTCTTATATACCAATCAGTTAAAGCCCAGCCAGAGATTATGGAAAAGTTTTGGGAAACTTACTGCATAAATGTTGACATAATTCTACACAAATGTAAAATCCTGGCAGTAATTTAATATGGTACTTTTCCTCTCTTGTCCCATATATTGTATATTCTGCATAGCAAAGAGATTTGACATTGTATCAAGATCTAAATATTAGTGAATAAATGAATTCCTATAAATGTACTCTATAAATACAAGTGTTTATTAACATCATATGAAGGCTGACACTAACATAATTAAAATGATAGTCACATATATTATAAAGTTCTTTTTTTATTTTGCTCAGACAGAAGAGATTTATGGAAACAACTGTTAAATCTGATAGCATATATGTTAAATTAATGCTCCCCATGTTTCATTTTCTCATAATCATATTTAAACCTCATTTTTGTAAGTTTAGAATATTAAATTTAAGACATACTTTCTGAATTTAAGATAATTTCTGTATAACATCTATTTAAGATGAAGCAAAAATGAATACTATGAATAATTTCATGCAGATGAAAATCATGCTCCTCTTGAATTGTTAATATCTAAAAATAGAAATTTTAAAGGAAAGCCTGCGGAAACATTTTAATAATACAAGAAATGTGTGTGAAAATTTTTTTGCAAAACATAAAATTAAAACAATCAGTAGATCTTTCCCACTGCATAGGGCTTCAGATGAGAAAGATCATCAGAATCACATTACCTGAATGTGAGGCAATCTGGTCTATCTAGTAAAAAACCACCATGTGATGCTGTGCCATTTTCACCTGAAGAATACTGTCTCCTTTTTTTTTTTTTTTGCATTTTTGTATTATTTTTGTGTTGTTTTTCACTGGGTTTTCAGTAGGCTTGAGATCATAAGTTCATGGCTTACATATATGCATGTTGTGGTGTGAGTTTAAAACAAATGTACCGCTGATGTTAATACATTGAAATTATATCAGGCATATTAGCTTTCTTTAAGGCTTTATATAAAGTCTTTATATTATACAGCACAATACACTGCAGTATTATTAGGAAAAAGAGGGATATCTAATGGTTTTAAATTATTTTGTCAATGGCAGCTGAAAAACAGCCCCGATATTCTAAAACATTTCAAACTTTTATGTGTTGAAGGTTAAGAAGCTGAAAAAAATCCCTTAACAGAAGATGTTTTCAATTAAACTCCTAGGCTAAATTCAGTTGCCTACATTTAGACTGTTTTTTAGCACTGTTTGAAATATTATGAAGTGTTGTTCAGTTGCCTGAACTTAGAAACCTAGTGATGTTTTAAAAGCACTGCACTAATCCACCTAACTCCAACTGGTCCTTTAAGAAGTTCATTGCTTCCACAGGTCCTTTTTCAGCCTCATGGAGCATGGATCGCATATTTTAAGGCTTCTCAGGAATCTCAGGTTCAGCACCTAAGTCATGACTTCTAAGCTATGTACTCTATTTGCCTCTTGGTGTCTGAGCCATCCTGATAGAAATGACAGTTATGGTTAGCACTTCTGAAAGATCAGTCCCTATATAGAGCATTTTGGGGGGATTAAGGTGATATCCTAGGACACCTGAGTCTCATTTACTCCCTCTACATGTAGAGGGACACATTTACTCCCTCTACATTTGTTAGAAATGGCTTTTCTGAAAATGGAATGAACAGAATTTTATCTTATTTCTTTATAAGAAAGAAATTCTTATAATTTCTTTATAAGGAATATCTCAGGAAACAGGAGAATTCAGGTAGTGTGTAAAGCTAATAAACTGAGAAAGCTAACCATTAGATTTGATGACATAAACATTCATTTTCCTTATTGTTTTGAGTTTAAGACCAAATAAAGTTAGTAACAGACCTCATGTATAAGTAAATTAGGAAGGGGTATATAATCATATACTAACATTCAATTTTCATAATCAAAGGGAAAAATAAAAGTAGGGTAATGAATGATAGATTTCAGAAGTAAATTATACTTCTTTTTGTATCATTTTTTCCCAGTTTGCCACAAGGAAACAGATGCATAATGATGCATGTGACACACCAAATTGTCTGATCCAATAAGAGTCTTTAAAGGCATTTGTTTTTTTTTTTGTTTGTTTGTTGTTGTTTTTGTTGTTTTTGTTGGTTTTTTGTTTGTTTGTGGGGGGGGGGTTTGTGTATGTGGATAGATACTTATATTGTCAGAAGAAATTACAGATTAATCTGGCAATACTTCTGATGATATTATGAGAATCCAGCTTGCTGCAGGTAACACATATACTTTCTAATTCACTGTGGCTTCCAGCATTTCTCTGACAGAAAGTCTCTACCCTTAAAATGCGAGAGGTTTTTCTGTGTCGAGAAATGGTATAAAAGTAGTTTCTATGGGGAGGTGCATAAATTAGTCTAGATCTATGCTGCTAAATTACTTTGTCCAAGAAAAGATCCACAGTCTTCAGGCTGAAAGGTACAGAGTACCTGGAATTCATCTTAAAGTAGATTGACTCTATTGGTAATACATAATATTTACATCTGGGACTGCCAAACCCTAATACACCTATTACAAAATTCAAGTGGACTTAGTTTGTGTCTATGAGAGTTTCCAGACTCAGATATGATTTGTCTGAAAGCCTCAGTTACAGCAGTTTTAAGACATGCCTTTGTCTCCTGATACGTGACACATGATTTTGTGAGGAACAGGAGGACAATTTAAAAGATTTTTGCAAGATAGAGAAACCAAAGTCAAGGGTAGTTTCACTAATGTGTCCTTCTGAAAGTGATGCTTGCAACCTTGTTGGACCAACTATTCAGATCAAGCACAACAAAAGTGCTAACTCATGTTTACACAACATGGTGCTTGTCCCAGCCCCGGCCACCCACTGTATCACACTGCAGAAACATTACACTGTTTGGCAGAGGTAGTGCTCTGCTTTATGAATTAACTATAGAATCACAGAATATCATGGAACACACAAGGATCATCATATCCAACTCCTGTCTCTTCACAGTATGAATCCAAAAATCATATCATATGTCTGAGAATATTTTCCAAACTTCTTGAACTCTGTCAGGTTTGGTGCTGTGACCACTCCCCTGAGAAGCTTTTTCCAGTGCACAACAACCCTCTAGACAAAGAATCTTTTACTAATATCCAACCTAAACCTCTCCTGACTCAGCTTCATGTCGTTGCCTCAAGTCCTGTCACTGGGCACAACAGAAAAGAGGTCATTGCCTTGTCCCTCCTCTTCCTCTCATGAGAAAGCTGTAGACAGCAATGAGGTCTCCCCTGAGTCTCCTCTTCTCCAGCCTGAACAGACCAAGTGAACTCAGCCTAAGAGGTCAAAACTAAGAAACTATGCAGCTTTCTGTACATGCACTTGAAATGCAATTAAACACTGATCCTTTGCTAAATTTTCTCTGAAGCTCCAGTCACAAAACCCCAGGAAATCTGCTGTCACAAAAGAGGGGCATTTTTCTGTAAGAACATAATAGGTGTTTGAAGAACAGGGAACAGAACCTCTAACTTACTTTAGTATTTTGAAATCCTAAATCAAAGGGAAAAACTGTATGGGAGGAAGATTAAATTGGAGGAAGTAGAGATCAGTATCCACAATACCAAACAAATTATTAAGGCTTCCTTATATATAGTAACTTTTTAAAGAAAACAACTACTACAAATAGAGATTAACTAGAACATCTTAATTAGATCATCATTATTACTTGACTAAAGGATTTAATTAGAACAACTACAGCTACAAAAAGCAATCAGAAAATCAATTAAGATTAGAAGCAAATGGAAACCTATAAAAATTTTGAAAAAATTGTCACAAAATCCATGAAAGGGACAGTTAAATCAAAACCCTGTTTTTAATTCAGACAAGAGAGAACTCAGAATTTTGTGCAGCATGCTGAGAGCCAGGCTTGCATTCCCCCACTGATTTTTATGGTCCCATTGTTTCACATCACTTGTGGATATGTCCTTAAATATATTTAGAGAGGAATTTGTTTGTAAATATTAAGTTTCAATATTTTATCTTAGGTACCAATAAGAAAATTTAGAACTGGTGGGAAGTCATTAGTCTAATCTCTGTAGTACCAATCTTATTTTATTTTTTACCTAGAAGAAAAATAAATACTTGCCTTTAAGTTAACTGCATACATTGGGCTCCTCTTTTTCTTTCAAAAGATTTTAAAATTCTACAAGTAATATTTAGAGGGAAATTATTTTTTCATTAAATATCTTCTCCAGATTGGTTCTTAGTTAAGATCTGGTTATTTTATGGTTGTGTAGTTGGTTAACCAAAATTAAATGCTCTGAATCAATTACCCAAAGCAAATTACAGTGTTTTTTCATGCATTGGGTATGATATTGTTCACCTTTCCTAAAAAACAGGTCCTTAATTTTACAGTGCTTTTACTTAGCTGGCCTACTAGAATCTGAGTTTGTTGACTTGCAAGGCCCTTCATCAAATTTTAATTGTAGCCAGTTTGAGGATGTTGGGTTGGGTGTTTTTTTTGTTGTTGTTTTTCAGGGGATTTTTAAAATTGTTTTTCCCCTTTTTATTACAGATTTTCATTTCATTTACTAGATGAGCAAATTGTGAACATGTAATTTAACAGGTACAGATTTTGTCATTATGTTTTTAATGCTAGCAGTGCATGTAAGAGCAGTTCTAGAAGTGGAATAAATGTTAATAAAATGATTTGAACTACTACCCTAAATAATTGCTGCACATTATTATTCTCACCATTCTGTATTTTCAAGCCATGAAAAGGCTCATTGCTGTACCTAACTTTGTAGAAGAACAATCTGCTTTCAGATTCATTTGTGACTCCAAAATTTTAGCAAAGAAATATTGTAATTTGAAAATGAACAAAAAAAACCCATCTTGATCTTTGGAGATTATAAAACACAGGATACTTCCCCACTACTCTCTTGGAATAGCTTCAGGGTCTCTGATCTGAAGCTATTGGCCTTGTTCTGACCTTATGGAGGTGAGACACGGACATGAATCAAGACTCTTTCTTTTTCTTTCCCCTTAAGTCTTTAGTTGAGCATAGCGAAACCTGGAGATTATGAACCCAAAAAGATATACTGACTCCAGCTTACCTCCCCATCTGGAGAGACCAGTCATACCCTGCAGTTTCTTAAAACTGTGTGTGTTCACTTCCTTTTCAAAATATGTCCAAACGTGTCGATATCTCCTGAGAGCATTTGTCAGACCTTGAAATTTAGAATATCATTATGCACTTCAATACTGACTCTTTTTTTGGGTTTAGATGTTTGAATGTGACACCAATAGAAATTAGTGTAGATCTGAAACAGAACTGGAAACCATTTTCTAAATCTTTTTTATGGTCTTCACAAATAAGTCAGTATAAAGATTTATAAGTCTTTATTGAAATTACTTATTTTTGTGATTATATTTTTATTTTGTTCTTTCATGACAATGAGATATTTGAGTAGCACCATTAATTAGCACAGGACACTGCCTAATATCTCTGAGTTTTATTGGTGGTTTTTTTGGGTTTTTTTTGGGTTTTTTTTAAGACTATATAAAGGAAACAAGGTATTCTTTTTAATTCTTCTTATTCTGAGTTGAATTTACTGCAATAACATAAACCCCAAATTGCTTACTCCATCAGTTTCCTGTAAAAGTGTATTGCTGGTCACCCTAGCCTACAATAACCTGCTAGCCAACAGAACTGATATATAGTTATTAATTTTTTTCATTGTTATCTTCAGTGCCTGTTAGTAGAATTGTAACAATGCCTGCTGGCTGAAAAATTAGCAAAATGAACCCTTTCACATCTGTTTCTCAGTAGGCTAATGAGAAGATGAGTTGGACATCCTCACTTATTTTTTTCTTGCTGAGCAGTCACAGCAGTGCGAGAACTAGAAAATACAAATTTTTGTAGCCATTTCATTCCATTTTCTTTAACTTTGTTACAGAGGTATGGCAAGGTAGAGCTGATATTACATCCAATTACTCAAAATATCTCATTCATTTGAATTGAAGTTCTTGCTTCTAGCAGAATTTATGAAAACAATTTGAAAATTGACACTACAATAACCAACTCTAACAATAGCAGTACACCTCTTCTTTGGCTTCCTTTTATATAAAATAGAAAATCAAAATTAATACAAGGCTGTTATTCCCATTCTCTGCTTCATGAGTCAGAAAAAAAAGACTGACCTTTCTTATGCCAGTAATTCCAACTTTCATTGTCACAGAGTTTTAAGCAACATCCACAATTTTCTTTTTATGCTACCATTAATGGTGAAGGAAGCACTTTGCAAACACCTACAATTATCTCAGTCCTTTAAAATCCAAGATATTTTAATTTTTTTATAGTAAGTTAACCACCTTACAATCAACTGTATACTGTATATATACATATATATGTGTATATATATGCACTGTATCAACATTTCCTCCGTGTTTTTCATGAACTGACTTTCCTTTTTCTATCTCCTCACATTGCAGTTCATTGAGTGCCGACCATCAAATATATACACTTGTATATTACAAATGTATACACTTCAGCCATGCTAAATAACATAGGATTTAATTATTTTAAAATTATAATTAACAGAGTCATTTTTCTGTATTGGAGAATTAGAAATAAAAAATAATTTAAGTTAAAGATATTTTAAGAAGATAGCCATATAATATCAAGTCCTGACTCAGTAATATTTTTTTAAAATAGGCTGCGTCCCAGAGGGCATCCCCATAAGAATGGATGAAACAAAAGCAGCAAGAAAGAATTAGAGTTCTCTCATGCTGTTCTGGACAGGCTTCTCATTTTATACTCCATTTTACTTTATATTCCTGAGGAAAAGGTGAGATAATCTGCAGATTACAAATGGCCTTAAAATCTATGCACTTAAAAACCTAAAAGGTGATTTATGATCCAGAATAATATAGCTTTTGGAAAACGTTTGGTTTCTTAAGGTAGATGCTTGTGTGGTCTAATAAAAGGGAAATGCATTGCATGTGGGTGATGAGTATGGCACAAATAGATACTAATGTCTTTTCAACAGGAATCCCTAAATAATCTAGGAGAGCACACTAAGAATTACTAGGAAAAATGAGTAAATATTTACAGTATCTCTAGAATCAACATTTAAAAGTAGATTTGTAGAAGAAAAGGAGAAAATGCTTTAATTTCAAATTTATAACAATTTTTCCTTAAAAAAGTTCCAAAATAAGGAGCATTTAGTTTCTTTTCAGCTTCCAGTATTGGCACTAGAAAAATTCTACAGCATGACAAACCCTTCAAAGCCCCTACATTTTCTTTAGTTGCTATCAATCTTACGAAAAAAAGAAAAAAAAAATAAAAGTCCAATTCAGAATGCAGACTCAAACTCTCTAATTATGTTTCAGGAAAAAAAACCAAACTTCAACTACTGCTTTTGCATGAAACATTCTTCCTGAAAAAATGTAAGTGCACACAGAAACAATGAATCGAATGTACACGATCGTACCCTATATAATTATGCCATGCTGATTAATATAGTGAGCTTAGACAATACGAGACAAGCATACAGTTTTCACAGTTTTGATACGAGTTAGGAGAGTTAGAGAAAAAATGTAAATACAGAAAATAAGATGGAGGGAAGGATTTAAATGCCAAAACTCAATTTTGTTATTGTAGTGATGAGCAAGATAAAAATCTACTACTCATGTGAAATACACTGAAAATGTATTTGTGCAGTAACAAATATTTCACCACATTCTAACAATTTGGGATGAATACTATTCAACCCCTCATAACTGAAAATAATTCTAAAAATAAAACTGAAAATAATAATTTTCCTGGGGCTCCCAAATACAAAAAAGACCCCAGCTACCACAAATATAAGTGCTTCAATGTAGCTTCAATGTTTCTTCTAGGAACTGGTTTCTTGCACTGAGATTGATATTCTCGCTTGTCTCCCACCCTAATTGTGACTGACCTCTGTCATAACTTCAACTGCTGCTGCTGGATCTTAAAACTAACCTCGGAACAAGGAAGATAAAAAGGGTTGTAATCTTTTCCTACATATCCTGGGATAAAAATTCTTGCCTGTTCTTTGTGACTGACTGTTCTGGGACAATGAAGTGGAACTTGAAAAAGCTGATTTTTAGTAGTTCCATTGTGAGTTCGCTCTCTAGCACTCTAATTTTATGGCAATTAAGCAGTATTCTAAATATTATACAATCCTCCTATGTTATGCAATCCTTCTCTTTATTTAATCTTTTGGTGTAATAATTTCTTTCTTACTTCTCTCATATAATTTTTCTAGAAGTCATTATCATCTCCCTTAATTCCTTGAATTGTTCTGCTTCTAACTTTGATTTGATCCACTTCTAAGCTGAAACTAAACTGGTATACTTAAAAGTTGGCCTTGTGTCTTATTCAGTTAATTTCCAATTCCATTTTTAACAAAGTGGAGAAGCAGATCCCGTCAGTCTTTTCAGTAAGACAGCTGTGAGAACAGACCTATATTGGGTTTATGCAGCAAGGTTTTGGTAGTGAAGGGACCACGAGTGGCTTCTGTGAGAAGATGCCAGAAGTTTTCCCTGTGTCTGGCAGAGCCGATGCCACCTGGCCCCAGGACGGACCCACTTCAAAACGAGGTAAGTCCATCAGTGATGGTGGTAGTGCCCCTGGATTAACCTATATAAGAAGGGGAAAAATTGGCTGTGCAACAGCACGTGCAGCTGGAAAGAGGAGTGACGTTATGGGAAACATATCTGCAGTAACTCTGCAGGCACTAAAGGGGTCCTTCAGGCAACAGAGCAGAGATTTCCCTGCAGCCTGTGGTATAGACCACGTACTCCTCCAGACCGTGGAAGTCCATGGTAGCACAGAAATCTACTTTCAGCCTTGGAGGACCTCACTGAGAAGCAGGCTCCTGAGTAGGACTTGTGTTTATTCATGATCCAGTTTATTTGAAAAAGCCTGGACTCATTCATAGAACTGGAGATTACATTAGGCACTCCTTTTGTCAGAATGATGATTGTGATGCTGTAATTACTGATGTCTCACTGTAGTTATTTTTAAAGATAGGTTGTACACACATTGGTCAGCAGTTCTGCAGTTTTATGTTTGAAGGTTGCCAGATATCTCAGGGAGATGTTGTGCAGCCCTGATGACTTACTGGCACCCAACTTCTTTGTTTGATCAAACGCTTTGTATATATTTTAAACTGGCCTAGCTTCTCTGATCTATCTTATAGTAAGGGTATGACAGCTATGGGAATATGCCTAACAAAAGATCCTACAGAGTCTTTCTTCTCTGGACTTTTAATCTCCAATTTTTATTTCTACAGCACAACAATTGGAAGAACTATTACTTGCAAGCTATTATGAAACACTTCAATTAAAATTGAAATTCCCTTTAAACTAGAAAAATCAAACACAGCTCAGCTCTCTTTCTTCAGATTTTGTTTTGTTTTGTTCTGGTTTTAATTTGGAAAAATACTACAGGCATTCTTCCAACATACTCAAGAGGTTCAGTTTTTGAAAACAGTACTCTATTGCTGCCGCTTTGCTCATTAGCCATTCACATTCATCTCCTTTTGAATGACACTTTATAAAGATGCTTACACTAATCTTCAAAAACTGCCCAACAAAAAGGTTTGCAGACCTGAAGATAAGACTGCATAAAAGTTATTATAATTTAAAGAACAAATACTTTAATGGCTATTATAGTTCCTTTACCTCTGTTAATTTAACTTCATTTTTTTTAATTGTAATTTTGTGGTAGAAACTGAAAAAAACCAAAAAAACCGGTTTTCTGTGAGAACTTTGATTCATAGTTATGTGTTATCAATAGAGTCCTTTCAAATCTGCTATGTTTAAGAGGACTCCAAAATTTGATTTTTTTTTCTTACCAACTGTTTTGCTATGGGATTGCAGGAAGTTAAGCTGTTTTCTTAAGCAAGTGCTTCCGTTATGATAAAAAATACAACATTACATTGGTTTCTGTCTGTCCTGTCAAGGAGGTGAATAAGCTGAATAACACTGAATAGCAAGCAATTCCTCTCTCTGTCTCACTTTTCCCATGTTTAAAAGACAGAAAAGTTACTGTCTTTCTATACAAAGCTCACAGATTCTAATGGGACTGTACTGTGAGTTCTCCACAGAATATGATCAAAACTATTAACACAAAGACAAGCAAAAATACCATTTACTTGTAGGAAAGAAAGTTACACCAGGTATGCCAGGACAGTTTTAATGTTTACATTTCATTTCTCTGTAAGTGACTGAAGGGAATGTGGTATTGTCTCCTTTTGTTAGAAAGAAAAGAAACTGAGGTTGGTGGGAACTTTATTGTAAGGAAAGCCAAGTGTGGAATTAGATACAAAGCAGCAAATCACAGCCTGATGGGCAGTACACTTCTATTTGTCAAAGAAACTGGGAATCCCTCTTTGTTTGAATCATTCCATTGTTTCCAATACTCAGATGAGGCTTCACACAAGTGTAACTCAGACATGTAGGCCAATCTCTCTTGCTCTGGTCACACATTTGAAAGGTTTCACAAATTGTTGGAAGACAGACCTCAAATGACAAAAAAAAAAAAAAAAAAAAAAAAAAAAAAAAAAAAGAGAACTGAATTTCATCCAGGAGCAGGTGGATTGAATGCATATTCTAGTTAGGGCATGGTTCACCTCATTTTGACAGAACAATTCATTTCCTCCTGTCAAATCCTCTGTTTCATAGAGAAGACACAGGTAGGACTCTGGCATCATCCTGCAGGGTACTGAGCAAGATGCCTTGTCTGAACTCCCGTAACACACCAGGATGTAACTCCTATTGGTATTCTTGCGAGAATAGGCAGTTCAGTGAGTTTGAGTATGGCTAATTTGCTGTCAATTAGGTTGTTTCACACATTGGAAGGACTGTCAAAGCATCGCCATTTAGTAGAATGTTGGTGTTTGAAAATGGCTTATTTTAAGCGTTGCTTAAAAAGTGAGCTGTGATGCTAGGTGAAGCATCTTGTCTGCTGTGGCTCTGGGTTTGGTAGCTGTTGTATGGGGTAAGGAAAAAAGAGCAAACAATGGCCCAGTACACACATTGAACTGCCTACATGTTAATGCCTGGGTTCATTTTGCCTTATTTTAAACACTTATTATGGGAATCCTTCTGGATCTCTGGGTTTCAATCTGCTCACTATTTTCCAGCCTTCTAAAAGCTATTAATGAGTAACCTCCTCATTACATCTTTCTTTACACAAATATGACATTGATACATGTTTATTGGGAAGGATTCCATGTATGTCTCATGCAGATAACAGGGAGTCAATCCAAATAAATATAGATACTCTCTGATTTCTAGTATTTGAACTAACTGATCCAGATTTGTTGATCTGTGGAGAAATAGAGAACTTGACACAAAGAGGAAGCTAAACTTTTCTTGAGATAAGTCTGTGAGTAAATTAAAACTAGTGACATACATTTGGGGTAATTTAAGCATGTAGTTCCTAATATGAAATTAGTTTCCTATTTCCCCCTCAAAAATGATGGACATTTTTACTGCTTTCAGTTCTTAGTTCCATCTTCTTTTGAAAAGAAAGAGAGATTGTACACTTAAAACTTGGGACATAGATGCCTTTCCTAGTAACCCCTTCTATGGGAAAAAGAGCCATTTATAAAAATCAGTTCTCTGATCTCATGTTTCTAAATGTGGTATTCCATTATTTTTATCTTGGTTTTTCTATAACTCTGTCGACAAAGACTTCACTGACTTAATGATTGAAGTAGCAATGAAAAGAGAAATCAAGATCCATTATTTCATTTCTCAGAGGAAAAGGTACATTCCTCAATATGACATTAAAATTAGGTCCTTCTATTAGTTGACCAATAAATATTGTCTTTTAAAGTGTAGACACTTCAGTGATATCAGCACTGACAACTTTGTTTATCACATATTCACTTTTCTACTTTGCTACATTAGTGGTGTCATAGATATGATCATAAATTCATGCAATTCAACGTAGAAGTTATAGTAAATATAGTAGGTGATAGAATATATATTTTCTGTAACCCTGTGAGTGTTAGCATATTAAAAAAAAAAGAAGAAAACACTTAGTTTTTGTTTCTCTATATGTTTTTTCTAATTTTTTGTTATTTATTAAATAATTTATTTCTGATGCATATATTCAGAAAATGAATGTGTTTGGATATGAATGATTATATTTTATGAGGTTTTTCTGTCAATTAAAGGACAGTTTCTTTTGATTTCCACAAAGATCCCTGTGATATTGAGTACAATGGTATAGTACTATTCAAGAATATCTAAAATAGTGACCACTGTTATAAATTATTAACAAGCCAATCGGATAGGAAGAATAAATTTTATTTTTCCATTTTAAATCTATCTGGGACAGCCACGGGAAACAACATTCGAATGTTGGGTGAAACAGACGACCGACAGCAGGGCTGCTATCTCGCACTGTTCCACGATTTGCTGGTGGTTGAGTCCGGGTTCTTATACTGTATTTTGTGCCTCCCGGCAGCAGAGGTATTGTGTTTTCAAATTCAAGCCCAGTCTTTTCACTTGATGATGAACCCCGAACAGGCTTCCCGGTGCTGGGCCGCGTCTGAAAGGATTTTCCGGGAATCTTCTTTTGGGATGACGATTAATCTTCAAATTCAGGGTCCACCCTCGAAATGGGTATCGATGGGTTGATGGTGGGTTGATGGTCCAGGTGCCCAAGATCTGATTAGCTCAAGGAGCTACATCCTGACAAGCCACCTTCCTTTTTGGTGTAAATCAAGATGTTAATTCGTACACAAAGCATGTCCCAGTATTTGGAGAATGCCTGTTCCATTCCGGGAATCAAGGTTAGTCTTACACTCACAGGGTTACAGAAAATATATATTCTATCATCTACTATATTTACTATAACTTCTACGTTGAATTGCATGAATTTATGATCATATCTATTACACCACTAATGTAGCAAAGTAGAAAAGTGAATATGTGATAAACAAAGTTGTCAGTGCTGATATCACTGAAGTGTCTACACTTTAAAAGACAATATTTATTGGTCAACTAATAGAAGGACCTAATTTTAATGTCATATTGAGGAATGTACCTTTTCCTCTGAGAAATGAAATAATGGATCTTGATTTCTCTTTTCATTGCTACTTCAATTCTGATCAACACCATTTAGAGTGAATAAATCAAAGCTAAACTAGCAGCATTTGCTGGGCACTTAAAGAATAGAGCTACATTCTTGATCAAGCAGTAATCTTCTGTTGAAATGTTGTAGGTAAAATCTTTTCCAGAGTCTACTTTTTTAGAAGAAATTTCAAAAAATAGCTAGAATTTACTCAAGCATATGTATAAAACCATAATGCAATGGAACTCTTATAAATCATGCAAGCTACTGTATTTCACACAAGAAGTCACTTTTCTTTAGGAATTCCCAAAGTAGAACTAGAACTAGAATGACTAGAACTAGAACTAGAACTAGAACTAGAATGAGAGAGAGATAGATAGATAGATAGATAGATAGATAGATAGATAGATAGATTAAATAGAAGAATAATCATCTTGATATTATATGGTGTGAATCTCTAGTTAACAATACTGGCCTGCACCTGTTCTGTACTCAGAGCCAGATTTGCTTGCAATTTCCATTCTATCATATAAAAATAAGTGTGTTGTTCTTTTCTGAAACCTTGCAAAAAACATATTTCAAATGACAGTAAGTATCTTATTGTGAGGGATTCTTTTACAGTTTCCTGCTAAATCTCTTGTAAGTAGCAAGCTCACAAAATAGAAACTACCTGCAAGGATTTGACAATATAGTCCAAGAATTCATATGTAAAAGATAATATTGTTAATTAATGAAGCTTAATCATATTTTGCTTTGCTAAGTCTTTTTGAATGAACCAGTTTTGTCTGCTCATGTTAAAGTCTACTAAGTAAAAGAGGGTTGAAAGTAGAGTATATTGCCTGAAGTCTTATCCTCTCAAGAAAGGATAAAGCATGAGGGTGGGCTGAAAATTTTGTAGATGTGCAATTAAAGGGATAGAAGTCCAATCATGTTCAGTTAATTTCTTAAAGTTTCAGTCCTTCACCCAACACTTTCTTGCATTGGTGTTGTAGTACTGCGATTTTCTGGGAATTATGAAAAAACAGAATTTGTTAGTGCATTTCTGAAAGTGACAAGGAAATTTTTTTTTCAGTAATCTGAATGTTAAATTACAAAACTCCCTCTGAGGAGACAGCTTTCTTTGTATTGCACAGTAAAGTAGATGCATTGGTAAAATGAGCCCAGGAGTATTTTCCGTATGTCGTCTAATGGTTCATTTTCAGTAACAGAGGAGTGCAGTGTAAATATGAAGTAAACATTTTATTAGCTAAAATTAAACCACAAGCAAAACCTATTCAGAGGTGTTTTTGCTGAAATTTTTAGACTGGGAGAGCATCAAAAGTACTTCTGAAAATCCAAAAAGGATTATCATCTAAGCAATACAGAAGATCACTTTTCAAAAGGAAATTCTGTGTGGAACAAGAAAAGGAAGTAAATGTAAAGGGGTGATCTACTGATGTCTACCTGGACAGGTTGTTTTTTTTTTTTTTTTCCAAGGCATTGCCCTGTGCATTCTATTGTGTTTAATATACTCCTGATAAAAGAATCAGAATTCAATCAAAAGTGTTTGCTTTTAACTAAGGTTTATTGAAAGAGTATTTGTATTTTCTGTTCTTTTATGCATAAACAACTATTTTCAGATGGAGATTCTAAATTTAGCTTTCGTGTCTTTTTTCACTGATTTGACTTAGTACAGGTATCTGCTGTGCCATTTTGCTCTCAGGCATTTCCAAAAAAACAAAAAATAAACACAAGATATTCAATCTCAAGACTATATGACACATCAACAAAGAATAGTTGCTATTTTACTGTTAACAGAGGATAAGGAGTGGAGCAAAGGGCTAGTGTAATCTTTCAGGTCTTCCCCTGAAGGAGCGGAATCTTACTATCAGTGCTCAACATTGCCTTGTGCAGTGAGGACGGGGAAATGCTCAGATAGAGATTGCTCATGGCTTTCTTACAGAAAATAACAATGCAGAAAGGTGGGGGATGCAAGACTGCTGCTTCCCTGAGGCTGCAGAAAAACATTCACATTAGCACTTCTCCTGTTCTGAGGATTTTTCACATAATTCTTGGTGTTTGCTGGGTGTCCAGAAGAGTTAATGAGTTTGAGCATGTGAATAATCTGACTTTTTCAATACTCTACTCTTACTAAAGTCTTGTGATATGTAGCCATATACAGGAGTATAGTATATATATATAGTGTATATATATATAGTGTATATATATACATAGCTCATATACAGGAATTTCAGACTTCAATTCTTGCAGAATATTTGCCTTGGAAAAGGCACTTCCACCTGCAGAAATGTGTTCTTTAATAAATATGTCTTTTATTTCTAATCTAAATCTCTGACCATTCAATATCTTCTGTAGTTATTTTTCTTACCTTATAGTACATTTTGCTTAAAATAGGAACACTGTGCTTTAAATTTCAGTTTTAAATGATCTATCTAGACATTAAAGTTGCATTTAAGCACTTTGTAGTGCTGGATAATTGATGCCTTAACTTTCTACTGCCTTTTTACTAGTGGTTTCATGGAGTTCATTTGAAGGTAAAGCACCATCCATGAGAGGTAATTGGGAGGTGTTGGCTGAGAGCTGAGCCTAATGTAACTCACAAAATGTATTGCTCTAAAATCCTGAATACATTTCCAGGGAGCTCTGTCAAGGTAACCAACACATGATCTTATTTTGGGTGCTCAAAAGTACAGTTCTCATGTTGTGTTAAAATTTCCATAGGTAAAAAGAACATAGATACATAATTCAGGCAATAGTAACTATTTCTCAATTTAAAAAATGCTGAGAGTTGCAATTTGCTCATACTGTGGCCACAGGAAACAAATAGGAAAATATTAATCCTTTTAAACAATTAGTGGAAGAAAATATCATGACAACCATTGTACAATGGTACTGAAATCCTGTTTAGAGTGGATACATAATGCATTTTAGATTATGTTGATATTCTATAAGTATAATCCATTAAATGTAATTATAATATAGGAATTACTATAACACTGTGATTATAATAAAAATGTTTTAAGTTTCCTTGGGGGATTACAATCTTCTATTAATAACAGAAGTGTTACAGAGTGTTTCTTTCTGTTGCTTTCTGCAGACAATAAGTACATCTCCTGGAAATAATCAAAAGGAAAAAAATGTCTCTCTGGAAGTGATACGATTCCTCAAACTCAGACATCCTGTTTCTTCTCAGATGCTTTAGACTGTCTGAGACTTCCATGTCAGGTTACTAACAATGACTCAAGGCCCATTACTTTCTGGAGTGGCAGATAAAGGCCAGACTGGATATCCTGGGACATCTAAAATAATAAAACTTCATCTGCTAGTGGAAATTAATCCAGCTGAGACATCCACAGGTTTCCCTAAGCAGTGACCATCAGGCTAATGCACACTGTGTCTTAGGCTTTGCTGCTGACTCCATCTGTCCAAAGACTCATTTAACCTTAAATGTTCGGGTTTTGCAATTTTTTAAAATATTTCTTAGAGACTCTGCTGAACTTCTGAAGGAATATCCAGTAGGAATAAGTGGAGCTTAGTTTATTGATTTAGTAATCCCAGATATATCTCACTGTCCATCTGGAAGCACTTGTAGGGGTGAGATTGCTTACTTTTAATTTACCAGTTTATAATCATATACTATATATTTAGGTTTTACTACTGTTCTTCATGATAATTCAATCAGAGAAGAACTGCATGACATAATGATAAAATGCTTGTTTATGTTATATACTTTTGCACCACTGTCAGAACATCTGTATTTAAAAAATCAGATCTCTTTCAGTACTTAGGGCAGCAGAAACCAAATTGTATATTCAATGTTTTAACAGACATTTTTAATAGCACATTCTGTAATTTAAGTGTATTTACAGTTTTATCTTGAAATGTTCAGGTCCCCTATCTTGTCTTTTTCTTACTGAGACTACTATTAGCATTAAAATCATGTCACAAAAACTGAGAGGCAAAGAAATTGAGAAGAGGCAAAGAAACTGGTTAACAGCAAAGATGATAAAGATTAAGTCAAGTCCTGGATCCTGCTCATCAATATTTTCCTTTGGATTTTCTGTTAGTAAGCATGTACATGCAATAGGCATACAAAATAAAGTTTCCTCATCTCTTCCCCATGGTTTTGGCTGAGAGAACAGCTAGAGAGATCTGGAAACCCAAGCAGATGTTTATTTCCGCAGCATCTGCCATGATGTTTGCTAAGTCTGGCAAAAGAAGAAGGCAGGTGGCTAGAGACAGTACTAATCCAGAAAAGACCCTCATTATGAATAGGTGTGCCTAGGATTGTGTGGCAAATTTTTTGTTAAGTCCTCATGCTATTTTCTTTACATTAATAAGTAAAGTCATTTAATAAAAGGAAGAAAGAGAAAGAAGTAGACTGACTTATAAAACTTTTTCTTTCAGACAAAGGAGTTCCACAGTTTTGGAAAAAAGAAGGCAACTATGTAGGCTTTCTAAGCAGGTCTTTTTAAGTTCTGTTATTACAAAATATTTCAGTAACTTTCCAGAATTTTTACTAGCTAAGCTAAATAAATTAAAATTTCCCAGTTTTGATTATGTGTATTTTGTTTCTTTCAGATGCTGTATGCAAGTAATTTTGCTACACCAGTACCTTTTCCCTGAATTATTGCACTGTATTCTCATGAAGTTTCCCTGGTTTTACTCTGCAGCTGGCAAATACAGAAAGATGTGTGCTTTAGAATCATATTTTTCACAGCGTGTTAACGTAGATAACACTTTTTTTTTCTTTTCTTTTTTTTACTGTGCCATTACAGCACATTCTTTTAATGAAAAATTGTCTTCCCTAAACATTTCAGTCACAACCCAAGCCCTTAAAAGCTGAGGGCAGCCTTCTGTGAGACCTTTGCCAAGATCAAAGTATAAAAGGGTCAGAGGAAAATCTCTGTAATGCTCACCTGGGGAAAATGAAACCTTTCTTATGACAGAAAAAAAGAGTTATCACTAGTAAGTGTATGAATGCTGTGAATCCATTGAATTTATAGTGGCAGTTACAAAACCATTGAGCTAATGCTGAAATGTGGTATTTCATACTGGTTTTGTTATGTTCCTTGAATACACGATTCTAGAATCAAAAAATGGTTTGATTGAAAAGGACATAGATTCACAGAATCACAAAATCACAAAATAGTTATGGTTGGAAGGGAGCTCTGGAGACCATCCAGTCCAACCTGCATGCCAAGGAAGGGTCACCTAGAGCAGGTGACACAGGAAGATGTCTAGGTGGGTTTTGAACGTTTCCAGAGAGGGAGACTCCACAACAGCCTGTTCCAGTGCTCTGGCATTGTCACTGTGAAGAAGTTCTTCCTCATGCTAAAGTGGAACCTCTTGTATTTTAGTTTCTAGTCTTTATTTCTCCTCCTGTCACTGGGCAATGCTAAAAAGAGACTGCACCACTCACCTTTGAGATATTTATAAGTATTGATGAGATCCCCTCACAGCCTTCTCTTCTCCACACTAAACAGGCCCAGCTCCCTCAGTCTCTCCTCATAAGAGAGATGCTCCAGACCCCTCATCATCTTTGTAACCCTCTGCCAAACTCTGTCCCGTGGCTTCTTGTCTTTCTTACTGATGAGCTGAGAACTGAACACACCACTCCAGGTGTGACCTCACTAAGACTGAGTAGAGAGGGAGGATCACCTCCCTCAATCTGCTACCACACTTCCTGATGACGTTTTGAGATCATCTATCTATATCACTGGCCAGTATAATCGAAACATGATCTTTTTCAGTTTAAACCATTTTCCCTTGCCACATCTATAGGCCTTGGTAAAAAAGTCTCTCTTCACCTTTCTTATGAGCCTCTTTAAATACTGAAAGGCCATAATAAGGTTTTTCCAGGGCTTTCTTCAGACTGAAGACTCTCAAACTCTCTCAGCCTGTCCTCACAGGAGAGCTGTTCCACTCCTCTTACCATTTTCATGGCCCTTCTCTGCACTTACTCTAACATGGCAGGTCCACGTCATTCTTGAGCTGGGGCCCCACCTGGATGCAGAAGCCTGGGTGGGGTCTCACCAGAGGGAAACAGAGAGGGAGAATCATGTCCCTTAATGTGCTGGTGACACTCCTTTTGGTGCATCCCAGGATACAGTTGGCTTTCTGGGCTGAACGCTCAGAAACGTTGCCAGCTAACATCCAATTTTTTATTCACCAGTGTTCCCAAGTCCTTCTCTCCAGGATTGCTCTGAATCTATTT
The DNA here is from genome assembly GCA_024734555.1 of Trochalopteron elliotii. Lineage (NCBI taxonomy): Eukaryota > Metazoa > Chordata > Aves > Passeriformes > Leiothrichidae > Trochalopteron > Trochalopteron elliotii. The sequence goes on from JANPWX010000013.1 coordinate 10,419,362, forward strand.
GTGACCTACATATCTCCAATACAATGGCAAAAAATGTTGAGGGAGACAGTATCTAGGGCCTTAGAGAAGTCCAAGTCTATATATTCCAAGAATATATAGAACCTCTGTGGGAGTGCATTTTTTCAATTTTAAGTTTATTTCATAAGTTAATGTTCTTTTGTAAAATGGTTTGTTCTCTGTACCCCTTTTTGTTACCCACTTTTGGTTTATCCCTGTTTTTTCCCCAGTGACAGTTCTGTGATTTGTTCTGTATTCTCCCTAAGTCTTCCCCCCCAAAGACAGTTATCTGTCCATCACCTCATAGACAGCCACCTGTTGTTGTCTATCATTTTTGGGGCCACTCCCCACTTCGGGAAAATTCTGAAAGAGGCATCGAGTGATTGGACAGAATCCTGATTGTCATCTTCTAATGTTCATTGTATGGTTGTTTTATATGTTTGTTTATGATATGAGCCACCTCCCTGTAAAACCTTATTGGTCCCTCTTCTGTGTTACACCCCCAGTTATAAGTTCTCACCCGAGAGTCAGTCGAAGTCTTTGGACACGCTGACACTCGAGGTGAGGGCTCCACACTGGAGTTCCAATAAACTCGTTGTGACCCAGCCGTCCCAGAGTCCCCACTTTTTTCATCCTCCAGCCATCGCCACGCAGGTGCAGCTGAGCGGAAAAGATCCCACTGGAGTGTTACCTGTGGCGAGGCTAGCCGGCTTGAGAAACGGGCACGGTAACAAACCTCCATGGTCCTTCCTTTGTCTCTCCATCATAGAAGGACAGTAGATAATCAGGCATCATTGGTGATAGATAGTAGATATAATATATAGATAAAAATATAGATAAACAGATGCTTGGTGAAGTCACATTACCTCTCTAATTGGTTCTTCTATATGTTTTGAGATATCTTACAGAAAGGTGTGTTCTATGATCTTTCTAGGCACAAATTTGAGGCTTACTGGTTGTTAGTAACCAGGGGCCTCCTTTTTATCTTTTTAAAAATGATGATGATGTTTCTCTTTCTTCAGTCACTGAAGTCTTTGCCTGACTGACACAACTTTTCAAATGTGATGGAATATGGCTGAACAACTACATCAGCCAATTACCTCAGGACCCTGAGATGCGTCTTCTCACGTCTCTTGAGTTTGTGCATGTTCAGGCTCCTCATATGGTCTCAAATTTGATTTTCATTTATATTGTGGGACTTTATTCACACAATCCTTGTCCCTTAGTCCTTGATGATTAGGGATTTGAGAGATGTAGGAAGAGAGATTACTATTGTAAGGTGAGGAAAAAGAATTATTGTTCATTTCAGCATTTTCCATATTGTTTGTCACTTGTTCCTCTTATTTAAGAATGGGAGGTACAAATTCTTTATTTTTTCTTCTCTAGACATGTATCTTGCCATATCCCTTACCAGTTTCAACCTCAACTATGCCTTATTTTTCCTCATCCCATCCATACACATCCAGGCAGTGTCCATATATTATTCACAGAATATAAGTCCCTATGCATTTTCTTACATTTAGTCCTTATTCAGCCATGCTGGATCTCCTGCATTCCTTGTCTGCTTTAAGAGATCTTGAGCTCTAATAATAATCTTTTTATTGAACTGTCAGCTCTGTTCAGTTCCTTTCTCCTGGTGGGCGGTATCCTAGTGAGTCACATCCAAGAACTTCTTAAACTGAAAGTTTGCTTTCCTAAAATTCAAGCTTCTGACTCTACCCTTCATCTGGTCCATATTCCTGAAGACTGTGAACTCCACTGTAACCTGAGCTGCCCGGTTGGACACCCATCTTGTCCTCTCTAATTAGTGCATTCATTAGTTCATTCAGTGAACATCAGGTCTAGTAATGCTTCGTCTCTTGGACTGTCTATAACTTGGGTTAAGAAATTATCCTCACCACCCTCCAAGAACCTCCTGGACATTTTACAACTTGCTGTGCAGCTTTTCCAGCAGATGCCATGGTAATTGAATAAAGACTGAGAAAATCAAGAGGTTAAATAGAAATACATATTATATAAACTTCTGGAAGATTTGTCATTCATCAGACAGCAATGAAACTAAAGATGGATTTTTTTTCCCTTGACATTATGGATCAAAGCTTATTGAGATAAAACTTACTTACTCCACAAGTGGTTTTGTTAATAGTTACTTTCACAACTAGCAAAGATGAGACAGACTGATATTTAAATTGAAAAATTAAAAAGAAATGGCAACAAAAAGAGGTTAGTGAATCATGAGTACAATGAAATAAGGAGGTTATCAACTGACCACTGATATAAAGATACCTCTTCAAATGAAGGCAGGCTGAGAGAGACGAGGTTATTCAGCCTCGAAGAAGGTGATGGGGAGACTTTAATGTGGCCTTTCAGTATTTAAAGGGGGCTCCTATGAAACCTGGAGTGAAATCTTCTGTCAAGGCCTGTAGTGAAATGGAAAGGGGTAATGGTTTTAAACTGAAAGAGGATAGGTTTAGAATAGATTTCCAAGAGGAAGTTGAGGATGGCCTTTCCCTGGCAGTGTCCAAGTTGTGGTTGAATAGGGCTTTGAGTAACCTCATCTGTTGGGAGATGTTTTTGCCCATTTGTTTGTGCCCACACAGCTGCAAGCGGTGTGGACAAGATGGTCTTTAAAAGTCCCTTCCAAACCATTTGATGATTTGATATTCTATATTTGTCTGGTTGCATTAAATAGTTGCATATATATAAATATTTCATTTCATATTACTTGAGAGAAGAAACAGAGAATATAAACCAAAATATAAGTGTTGGAGCATGACATATTTTAATAAAATATCAACTTAATTATTATAGCACTATTACAAAATACAGAAAAGCAAATCTATCTGAAATATGATTCAAACAGCCTCATTTGCTATGCTTTATTAGAAGTGCCATGCTTTGTCTAAAACTAACTTTTGCCTAAGGAATATGTATTGTTCTATTGGAGAAATTGTTTACTTTTATCAGTTTATTTTCTTTTCATTAAATAATAAGCAATATGATAGCACTTTTTTGAAAGCTAAAAGCATAAAATAATGTGAAATATTCTATCATACCCTTTAATACTCTTTATAGTAAATGCTTTATGAAAGTTTTGTGGACAGACGTTACATACTGAGGACTGTAATTAATTTCACCAAATTAAAAATTCACCTTGCAGATGTTTACATTTGGGCTAGTTTTTCATATTACCTTACAATGCAGTGGAAACAATACAGGACATTGTAGGAATACATTAAATGTCTAATAGAAATCAGTAACTCCCCCAAATTAAATGATAGTCTATGCTTAGAATATATAACTCATAGTACTTCTCTATATGCATGGCTCAGAGTAGATCTCTAACTTAATCCTAAACAGTTATATGTTAACTTTATTATTAAAATGCAGCTCTGTCTTATTTGCTAAGGATTTTCCACTGGCATTTATGTGATGGATGTTGTCTATGCTTCATGTCCTTGATAAAATTTAAACTTTTAATTCCTCTAGTTCCTGAATCGTGAAGGTCAAATTCTGCAATTCTGTTGCAAGTCATGCAAAATTTTGTCAAACATTACAAAACTTAAAAGGAATAAGATAGAGCAGGAAAAGCAGAGCCTGGGATTAAATAAAGATATTTCAAAGTTTCTCTTAGAAAACAAACTTTAAAAGTCATAAAAAAGATGAAAATAAAATCCTTTAACTAGCCACAGACTCATTTATATTGAGCTGTGTATCAAAGATAAAACTGCTGAAAGATGATTTTAGTTAAATTTAAGTTTTTCTAGTGTTTGAAAAGTATCAAACTTAATGCAGGTAAGAGAGGGAGAATGATTTTTGGTAAAACAGAACAAAACAAAATAAAACACACACAGCCGTACAGAAAAAAAAAACCAGTCTGCTTATAAAGTTCTTTCTCTGGTGGAGAGCTTTAAGATACCATAGTGCAAGAAATAGATGTTTCTGATTATTTGAAACAAATGAGATAAAAATTAACAGTCCAGTGGCATACTTGTATCACTTCTATCGCTCTTTAGAGAGTAATAAAAGAGCTGGAAATGAGAAAATATCTGGAGGGGGGAGGAAGAGGATTATCTGGCTACAGAAAATTGTCAGGAATATACAGCAAATGATCTTACAATGTATCTGAAAATGTATTTGTACTTGAAACAGTGTGTTTAATGAAAAGTTAATGAGTTCTCATCTTGAGCACCAAGTCAATTCTGTTTTCACTGTTGTGTATTCTTAAGCAGCTTTAGTTTCAGAAATGGGATATTAATAGTATAAGCACCATCCAGGTACTTCTTGAAGCCATGGAAATAGATAGCTGGGATCCATAAATCATAAAATTTTAATCACAAAATAATCAGCTGGCCTAGTTTAGATACCTAACATTCATTGGCTAAAAGTATATGAGGGAGATCTTATTATAATAAATAACCAAAAAAAAATCACTTTTAAAGATTAATCAAACTAATTACAAAAAAAAAAAAAAAAGTTATAATTTTTGTTATCAATATCTTACCTGGGAGATGTTCTGTTCCTGGAATGGGTAATCATAGCAAAAAATAAAATCATAAGTGAAAGAAAATGCAAGGATAAAAAAAACTCCAAATCAACCAAACAACCACCTCCACCACCAAAATAATCCCACTACAATGTTTTTATCAAACTGAGTATTTTGGCCAAGAGCAATAATCTGGTGAATTTTATCCATTTTAAGATTTCTCTATACTCCCACTAATGTCAAGTTTCTGTGATTTTAGATGCAATGAAAGAGTGAACCTTAACATGTAAAATTTTCTGGTGAAGACAAGTCTTTCCTTGGAGAAAGTGTTTTCTATATTCTCCCTAGAATGATAAGCTAGGATTTGATAATTTCTGACCAAATGTTCAGGAAGGCTTCTACAGAATGTCTGATTTCAGCAAGTCAGTGAGGATTCAAGTTTGCAAAGCATATATGTTTTCAGTTTGACATGAAAGATATTGGAGCAAAGAAGTGGCAAAGGGAACCACAGCTGATTACTAAACATAATAATAAGAAAATTCTATAGGGCAAAAGGATGAGGTAAAGAAGAAAAGATAGTCATAATGTCAACTGTATATTAAGAAATATAGATATCTGTGGAAAAGGGGAGGTAAAGAAAATCTCTTTCTGAAAACCAATTTGTTTTTTACTTTTCTTAATTATAGAGATGTATAATATTTCTGTTAATTCATTCTGAGTGATTCAGTGCCTGTTTTTCAAGCCTGGCTAGCCTCGGCACCGATATCAACACCAGTGGGTCCTTGTTGCTCAGCAGTGTCAGCGAGACGAAGGCATGAGGATGAAAGGAGGGACTCTTGTGAGGTTGGGTCACAAGGAGTTTATTGGAACTCCAGCGTGGAGCCCTCACCTCAGGACGTCTGCCTCTCCAGAGACCACGACGAATCCCGGGGGGAACTTTTAAAGGGGGGTGTAACACGGGGGGTGGTTCAACCAAGGACTAATAAGGTATAACGGGGTGGTGGCTCATATCATAACAAACATATCAAATAACCATACAATGAACACTAGAAGGTGACAATCAGGATTCTGTCCAATCACTTGATGCCTCTCCTAGAATTTTCCGGAAGCAGGGAGAGACCCCCAAAGTGATGGACAGGAACAGGAGGTTACTTGCCAGGTGATGGGCAGATAACTGTCTCTGGGGGGAAAACTTAGGGAGAACCCAGAGCCAATCACAAAACTGTCACTGGGGAGGAGACAGGGATAAACCAAAAGGAGGTAACAGAAAGGGTACATAGACCAAACCATTTTACAGAGGAATATTATCTTAAAATTAAAAAATGCACTCCCACACTGAGTATTATCAAGAGGTTGTGATAAGGAATTAATGTTTCAGTATACTGTTCTGTCTGTTTCATTAGACTAATCAAAAAACCCCCCAAAGAAATCTAAACAAAATTCACTAGAAGTATTATCAATTTCATCTTTGGCTTGTTTGGGGGCAAGGATGTTTGTTTGTATGTTTTGGGGTTGTTTTCTGGTTTGTTTTCATAAAGAAAATTCAGTGTTAAATGCATATGTCAGAAGTCTGCCCCTCCTGCGTGGTATAGAATGTTTTCTTACCTCAACACAAATTCAGCCTAGCAAAATGATGGTGTAAGGACTCTTAGAAAGTAAATGTGCCTTAAACCCCCTGGTGTTCACACCATCTGTGAGAGTTGAAAGACTGTGAGTGTTATATGTGTATTGTGACTTTGCCCAAAGACAGCAAATAAGCTTGAGTTACCATGTGCATAACTCTGGTCTCCCTCGTTTTCAGAGTCTGGTATTTACCTAGACACAAATTTCCCAAAGGATGTACAGTGCCACCTTCATTTTGTTCAAACAGTAATTTTTGTCAATTAGTTTTGTTGTAATGTAGAGGCAAGACTGTGAATAAAACAGCTCATGCACAGAATTAGAAATATGTTGCTGTCAAGGAATCTCACTATATCTGTGTTGTACAGCATTAAGTCAACATATGGTGCATGGAAATGAAATGCAATGTTATCATTATTACTACTTGCTGTTCTCCAGGACTTTGAGTCCTACAATTAAGCTTGACAATACAGATAAAATATTAATAATTTTCAAGATTAATTGACTTGAAACGATCATAATTATACCAGTTGAGAATGTGTTTCCTCTTCTCCCAAGTAATGCTGGTATTAGATGGCTGTTACAATCTTCCACCCCTAATTTCTCTTTTCAGAAATAACATCTGTGTTGTCACTGCACACACCACATTTGGTATCTTTCAGTGCTTTCTGCTTAAAAGTCAGTGAGCAGGAAAGAGCTCAAACAGGCAAAATAGAGTCCAAGGACAGAGATTATGAAAGAAAGAAAAAAAGACTAAAGGAGTGTTTGTGTGGGAGGGGAAGAATCTTAGAATAGTCTTGCAGTTGTAAAATTGAAAAGCCAGTACCACCACAAGTGGTGCACAGATGCTGCGCAAGTGAATACAATAAAGTCAAGTTGCAATGTAAAGGCTGCATCACCATAATAAATTGCAAGACCTTCAGACTCATACTCAGATAATGATGTTACAGCTACAGTTATGGCTTATTTATTTAACCAAGGGCAAAGTTGTTGAGATACAGTTTCATTTTCAAGAAAGACCTGACAAGGCAGATGGCAGTAATGGCACAGGACAAATGAACTTCTCTGCCGGCTAGCCAATACAAAATACAGCACAGCTCAGGAGGACTGTGTGTGTGCTCTTAAGAGAAAACATAAACCAATGAAATTAAATACCTACTGAGCATTAATAAACCCATTAGTGAGCATTAATAAAATAAAAATCTCACTCCTTTACAGCCTTGGGAGTCAGCAGCTCCGTTCTCTGTGAACTATTTAGTGGGGCTGGAAGAATGATTTGAGGGGGAGAGCTGGGAAAAGAGTAAATCAGAAGGTGCATTTTAGTTAATGGGCAGGGACTGAATATAGCTAAGGGCTGAATCAGCTGAAGTGAAGGTTGGAATGAGTCTATGAGGAAATTAATAATTCTGTATACGAAGAGTAGTTTCAATAGCATGCAGTAAATAACATCTAGGGACACACACTGAACAATGAGGATGAAACAAATCATGGAACAGCTACAGTTTCCTGAGCCACTGTCCTTCAGCCTGAATGAGGTGGGGATATAGTAGAAAAAAAAAAGTCTGTAATTAAATACTCTATCAGAATGGGACAGTATTAAGGTTGCATGGTTCCTTATTTGGGGTTCCCACCTCTGTCAACTTGTCTGCCCAGTATGACTGGATTTCATTTTTCTGTGCTGGACTTGGTTATTTCTCTCTCCTTTATTTATCCTTGCCTATCTTCAGCCTCTTTCATGTACATCTCTTTTCCGAATACTGTTGTATGCAGTGCTAATGAACTGTAGCCATATTTCCAACATACTCAAAATACCAAGAAATAATAGAACAAAGATTCCAAATAAAACAAAACAAGACAAAATAAAAAATCCCAACCCAACCTGACCAAACACCACTAGTGAAAAAACCCAAAAACTCAAGCCAAACAGAAACAAAAACCCCAAAAAATAATTGTTCAACTTAGTACTAATGCAATAAGTAGTTCACCAATCTCCAGTAACCTGTCATTTTAAAATGCTTGTCATGAAGTTCTGTCCCTACTAAAAAGTCAATATCTCTGTGCCAGGAACAGAGTTGCAAAAAATATAGAAGGTCAAAGTGCATTAGAAATTGACACACATTATATATACATACATACGTATTTTGTGGATCTTTGATCTCTCTGAGGCTTTTTTTGGTGTTTTAACACATCAGAGAATCATAAATTGTCTTATAAAATTGTGCTGCCACCTATACTTAAAAGCAAGCCAACAAAAAATTTGTACATATATTCTACTGTGGCACTTTATGTGCCTCACTGGAGCACAAAAACTGGAAGCATGGTCACTTTTTGCATAATCAGTGGAAAGCTCAAACAGACTGTTTAGTCAGCTGAGTCCTCTGGACTGTCTACCTTCACTGTTTCTAAATGACATGGGGAACATTTGTACTCCCTTTAAATGTATTCAATTAGAAAAATTAGGAAACTTCAGATGTCAAAACTGTTACTGAGCAATCTAAATGCCTTCATAATGGTTAAGCATTTTTACCTATCTTTTTTGCAGACCTACTTCTATGGCAAAAAATAAAAATATAGGAAATATTTCCCATAACTAACAGATAAACACCTCAGCAAATGGTATTTTGTGGTATTTGAATGAATTTCGTGTTTGCGATGCTACTTTATTTTACATCTTTATCTATTTTATAATTAAATTCATTTATATTCATTTATATCGAATCTTCCCTTCTAGTTCTTAAATACATTAATTTCTCTCTAATGTAGAAACTTCCTGAACACATTCTGCCTGTGTGCACACAGAATTTGTCATGCAGATGTTTGTGTTAAACAACTAAGCAAATGAAGAAGTGCCCCAGAGACTCTTATCATAACACTGAACTGTCATCCTTCATTTATTGTTATATAATTGCAAAGATTATTTGTCCATTCTTGCTCTATTTATCTAACACCAACTTGTTTAATGTTCAAGGTCACAGAGAGAGAAGAACTACATTTCTATTATACTTCCAGGTTGGACAAAAATATCTGTCTGCAATGAAATTACATTCCATTGTAATGCAGGAGTTACATTGCAAGTAGAGGTTTAGAACACTTATACCACAGTACTGAGATTACTTTTATATTCCATGAATTGCAGACATGGTTTTCGGCAAAAATTAAATTTTATTTAGCATCAGATGTTATTAGCTTAGTTGTTTTTATTCTTTTTTTTAGCTTTCTTTCTTCTTTCTTGTTTTAATGTTATCAATGTCATATTTATTAATTTTTAATTTTAAGATATAATAATTTAAAAGGTGTGTGAAATGTCTGCAGTTATGTTCACTTGCTTTGTGGCAACCTGCACAAGAAAAATAGTTCTGTTGACTTTCCAGATTTTGTCAGAACTGAATGTGTGAAGTGATTCAGATAAAGAAGGTATAAAATTAGTACAAAAAGGGGCAAGACTGAACGTCCATCTAGCCTAAAACTTTAGTTTTGGCATGGCAGCCAAAACCAAGTATCCAAGTAAAATAAGAAGAGAACAAGGATATATGACCCTTCAAAATATGTATCCTCTTAGACACTATACATTTCCAGATGGCATTTTCATGTAATTATCAATAAGCCTGTTATCTTGCTACTATTTAGTAACTTCAAGTTAATATTTTTTTAAACTGTGAAGCTTAAATATAAAACTGGGAAGCCTTCTTCCCATGTATTTCACTTTGCATTATATGTTGAAATGGTTTCACTTCTTATGAAATCTAACATAAGTTTTCCAGCACATGTAGTCTACGTGTCATCAGTGCATGTATTCTCATTCTGCGCTCCTCATTCAGGAGTGACTATCAAATGATAACAGACAGGTTATCATACCCATTTATTTTTTGACATGCCTGCCCATAAAAATATTCCATATTACAAGAATGAACATTAGATTTAGCCCTGCTTTTGTTTGTTTGTTTTTGTTTTTGTTTTTGTTTTTGTTTTTGTTTTTGTTTTTGTTTTTGTTTTTGTTTTTGGTTTTGGTTTTGGTTTTGGTTTTGTTTTTGTTTTTGTTTTTGTTTTTGTTTTTGTTTTTTATTATGGACTTCTGTACAGTGAGCACAGAATTGAGATATATTTGCTTTTTTACATAAGATACAAAGAAACATGCTCCTGAGATTATAGTTTCCAGGACACATACCCACTAGCATGATTTATTTCCATCATGATGCACTATTAAGAATGAAGTTATTGGGACCAAAAAAAGCTGTACTTTTAAACAAGATTAACCACGGAAACCCACCCTTCTCTCAATCCCTACACAATAAAACTGAAACAGTCAAAATACAAAACACTCTATTTTCTACAGCTCACAAAAATGACTTGAAGCAAGATATTTGGTACTCTATACTTCTTGCCTTTTCTTTTTATTCTTTTTTTTCCTTGTTTTTGTTTGTCTGTTTGTTTTGGTTCTTGTGGGTTTTTCTCCTTTTTATTTTAATATTTTGATTTCAAGGCCTTCTGGAGAGGTCAGTCCCTCAGCAAGTAATTCCTTTCTTCTGATGTGAGCCATATTAAGTTTAGGTATCTAGTGAAGTGTTCAACTCTAATGAGGAATGAGAGGGAGAGAGGGAGAGAGATGATCCTACTGAGCAAAGAATTAAATCTACGTGACTAAACTTTGAACGGCTGAAATCAGATGTGATGAATTCCATCCTTAGGAGCTTAATAGAGTCCCTGACACACTATAATATTTATAGATGACTCAAAGCTACTGAGATACATTAATAAGGATACAATAGTAAAATCTGGTCTGCTCAAGGTAAGAACCATAAGAGTCAAATGCTGTTTGGCCTCTGCTTGACTTTGCATTTTGGTAGATGACACAAGTTTGTTCTCAATCCCTTGGTGTAAGGTGTTCAGCGCCATTATTTGTATGACCTCAGAGAATCAGGCAACTTGAGATCCTGTTGTATACTACATCAGACTAGCTTTTGCTGTCTTGGCTTCATTCTAGCTTGGGTAAATAGTATGTCTAAATGCCTGTTTAGACATACTATTACCTACTTAGATAGGTAAATGTCTATCTACATTTCTATCTATATTCTACCTACATTTCAGGGTTTCAACTGGTTGCACTATTCTTCTAGACTTTCTTCTCCTATTTGTTATACAATGCTCATGTGTGTTCTTCATTACTTACTGTACTTCAGTGGTTGGTGAAGTGAACATTAATAGCACCTACCACTTTCACAGGCTTAATGAACAAGTCTACACAGCAACTAGAGTTCCAGTGATGAGAGAGGCTACAGAAGTGGAGAGCAGATAACAGTAAATCAGTCCTTGCTGGTGTTCACAACCCCAAATATGTGAGTCACATAATATTAAATGTTGTCTTTGTAATGAGGTACTATGACATACTATAGAGGACAAGTAAGCAAATATATATATATATATATATATATATATATATAAAACAATATAAACATATCTTGATGCAATATACAAGAAATGCAACACTACGTAATTAAAAGGTCATGTCTTCAGCCAGTGACACCAGTGGGGTCTATGATGGCTTCATCCATCTTGCTGTAAACTTTGGGGAAACAATGGCAACATTTCCAGGGGCTGTCTAGAAACAATGACCCAGACCTCTTGTAGGCATGTAAATATGAGTATCAGTCAGTCATTACTTTATAAATAGTGGACACCCTGGGCCTGTAGACCTCTCCTGCACAGCCCTGGGCTCCACACCAGGATGTCCTCTTGGGTAGGGATGGCTCTCAAGGTTACTTCTAGAGGCCAAGAGTTTGCCACAATAGATTCCTAGTAAGTGATTAATAGCATGTTAAACTTTGAAATCTTAACTAAGTTATATAAAGGATTGATTGTGCACATCTCATCCTTTAGACATAAACCATTGACCAGGTTTGGGCCTAGGACTGGATCCAGCTGCACCTAGATGCCTCTCTGAGATAGAGTTTAAAAGGCAAGGGCATCCTTCCAGAACCATGACTCAGTGGGTGGTAGTTGCTGACAGCTTTATCGGACCCTGCTTTCTATGAAGTAAATAATCAAGTGTACTTTTCCATCAAATTTGTTAAACCTTTGTTTCATTAATATCAAATTTTGTTAACTCACTGCTTTGTGTCGATAAACTATATCGTCTGTTCTCTCTTGTGAGTGAAGTCCATTATTTCATCTGCAATAGCTAGGTACAAAAAAACCCATATTATCTGATAATTTACTGAAATAAATTAACTAATTATCTTGAACAAACAAAAAATACAATTTCCTACTGGAGCTGAAAAAGGATTTTTCTTTCCCCTGATACCCATAATAATTTACAGTTTGTGAGATTTGGTATAGGTTAACTATTCCTCTTCAAAAAGTCATTAATTTGTCATTATTGGAAAGAGCACACTGAACTAACTGGGACAGTGTCTTGAATGGAGTCTAATAATCTAAGGCCAGAGGCACTGTTAAGTGTTTTAGTCTGATTACAAGGCAATACATTTCACCCAGTGTCAAACGTTAACAATATTTGTTTAGATTTTAAATCCTAACTCATATGACAGTAAACCACAGGAAGTCAGAGGCTATATTTGCTTCTGCGAGGCAAAAAAAATTGCTGTTCTGGAGTGTTATCATGTTGCGCTTCTATTAGAATGCTGACATGTGAGCACCAGCATACGCACACTGGTCCACCTTGTCACTCTGCTGAGATACTAAGCATTGCCTAAGCTTAAAAAGATTTCAGGACACTGTAGACCATTTTCTTATTTCTTGCAAAAATCGCAACATCTTTTCTGTGCCAGTAGTTAAAGATTCAGGAAGTCTGCAGCCTGGACCTTGTACACCATATCTAAGCTTTCCATAGATCTAATATCTATGGAAAAATCTTTCAAGCTCATGCCATCCTCTCCGGACATGTCCTGATCCCACAGTCTCAAACAAATGCACATTAATGCTTTTATCATCAATTTCCTTTCCCTCTTGTATCTCACAGCTACATCTTTTGATGATTCCTCACCTAGACATACGACAAGGTACTATGACACATCCCTCCCGATCTGGACAGTTGGGATGAGAATCTAGGGGTCCATATCAGGAACCAAATAGTACAAATTTTGTCTTTGGTATTAAAAGTTTACTATAATCAGATAGAATCATCTGCATGGGAAATGGAAAACAGTAGTCCAAATGTTTAGTTTTCTGCAAGACAATTAATGAAAACTGACAGAATACAGGAGTCACTGAATAGGAAATTGAAGAAACAGTCACACTCTCACTCTAAAAATTAGAAAAAAATAATTTCTTGTGAGTGTGTGTCTGATATTTTTAGCACCATAAGGAGTTACATTTTCAGAAAAGATATTAAATTTTCTGAAACTTTTCTGAGAACACTGACATTGAATATAAAGACTTGGTTTAAAAAAAAATCCTAGGAGTATAAGAACAACATTTATCTTAATTTACTTTAATCCCATCTTTCAAATAAAAATAAGGAAAAACATAAAACTGAATAATCTTATAACTACATCATGTACAGTATTTTGTCTACATAAATTACTTCTGAAATCTGTGTTTCAAAGAAGTTGCTAACCACATCATGTCTGTGAGTGTGCCTGAACCATTGTATTAAAAGACCTTATTTCATATAGATGTGATAATATAGGATTTACAGCACAGGAGTCGGTGATTTTGTTGTCTCATTCTCCTTTTACTAAATGCACTACAGGCAATGCTGGAAGCTTTAATCTTCAGAAAAAACCTTAGAGTTGACCACACTTAGAAAATTTCTCTATGTGAGTTTTATCCTCTGGGCCTAAAGTCTTCAAGCTAGAGCATGACCTACAGTAATGTATTGCCTGCCTTGACTTTGTCCCTTCCTCCAGGCACAGATAAATGGGATATGATTAAAATAAGCCATTCTAGGCTGGAAATACTTCCGTTAATGATTTATGAGGGAACCCAGGTGACTGTGTCACAAACTTCTAAAGCTTTTTCAAATAAATCTCACACAGATTATCCATGAAGTGCAATTAACTATTTTAGACCATTTTCACTACTTCCTCCACAGATACTAAGTTGCCCAAAGATCCTTTCTCAGAATATGCTGTCATGATGAGATACAATTTACAATGATATGCAATAAGTGAATAAAAGTTGATATTGTGTTTTGACAAGTGGTCCCAAGATGCTTCTCTCTTTCTTTAAGTAGTCCCAAGCCTCTTCTAAAATTATAAAATAGCTTGAGAAGATAGCAAAACAAGAAATCATATGTGTACACAACCTCAGTTTTCCCTGTATCACTGTACATATTTGAAGATGAGAGGAATTACTCCACTTTTCTTCTCTCATCTATTCCTGGCTTCACTTCTAAGTTTAAAGATCTCTTCATTATTTCTCCTCTTTCCTCTTTACTTGTCTCTTTAGTTGTACAGGATCCTCAAAGAAGGATAGCTGGATTCTTACCTTCCCTCTCTTATGCTTCCTTTATCTACCTAGTGCAAGAACGCTCTGACACGAGATGAATTGACTATCTCCAATAATTTCCAGCACATTAATGCTAAATTTAAACTGAGCATACTCTTGTGTAAAGTGCCTTAAGAAAAATTGCTCCTCTCATGATTTTGAAGTTGTGGGTATGGGAGAACCTGGTGGGAACTTACACTCCAGCTGGCTAAATAGTGATTTCCCTGAGCAAACAAAGAAATCTCTTTCACAGACTTTCTCTCTCTTGAGTCTGTCTCAACACATTTCCTTCCTTTTTCCTTTTCTTGGAATGTTTAATTCTTTTTAATCACATTCCTACCTTCCATTTTGCACAATGATGTTGAAGTAACATGGTTTCTTTTACGGCACAGCTAATATTTTAACATTCTAATGGTATTTATCAAAGCACTCCATAATACATATGAATATTAATAGTATCTTTTGATTTTTGTAACATAGAGAAACATACATGAATTTATAAATATACAGAAATTTCACACACACCTCCTGCAAATCAAACAAGTAAAATATACAAACTGCATATATTTAACTATTGAAAATTATCTGAATTGACACGTACCATATCTTCTGTGCAGATTTCTGAAAAAAAATCTAAATAAATATGATAGGTTCAGACATCAAATCCCCCTCCTTTGTTTCACCACAGTCTCCATCACTTGTGGACTATATCAGAAACTAGGCCATCAAAAATTCATCACATCTTTTATTTATCACACATTTTTGCTATCTTTAGATGCTTTTTGAGTTCTCTCATGAAAAATTTTAGAAAATTTGTTTCAAACCTTTGCATATGATCACATGGATGCTGTGTTTGTGAGTTTTTTACTGCTTTTCTTACTGATTGATGATAGTAAGGAAAATATCAGGAACTTCTTTTATTTGGAGTAAAGATGAAACGAAAGACAAATTTTTCTTCAGAGTGAGGAGACTAAATATATAAACATTTTATTAATAAGAAGGATTGTATGTCTTTAGTCTCTTCATCACTCCAAAGAAAAGCAGTTCTTTATATTTACATTACTACGTGATTCTGCAAGATCTAAATGTACCACCAACTCTGGAAAATAGTTAAAATAAAAATAAGAAAATAATATAGTCCTGAGTCTGTGAGTATGTTGAACCTCAGATTTTGTTACACTGCTGCCTAGAAATATTTTCAGACAAATATGAACACCATACAATTAGCTTCCTGCTCTTTAATATGTGTCTTACATAATTTATCTGAGAAGAGGTAAGTCAAATTTCATCTAGTATGGAATTTGATCTGGAAAAATGAGCACAATTTTAGGTTACAGAGCTACAGACTGAAACAACAAAAAATGAACAAATGAATGCATGAACAAAAATTGCATAACAAATGTAATGATTATTAAAGGTAATGATAACAAAGGGAATGATAATCCTGCTAGGAGAAAAATAAATTGAAGTTTTTAATGAATTGCAGGAATAGGTTCTTTCACGATAAGAAAAATACACATAAGAACAGACCATGCAACTTCAGATAACAAGAATTCTTCTTACATCGAAAAGCAGATTAATTTTGGGACTTTCTTAAAACAAATAGTACTGATAAGAAAACACTAAATGGTCTAAGCAAATTTTAAAATGTCATAAGAAATTGTTTCCAAAAGTTCAGCCAAGTTGCCATTTTAACATACTCAAGTGGCATGCCTTCTTGCTTTGAAATTAGACACAAAATCAAGTACTTTAGATGAAAACACAAATTTTTTTCTCATTTTGACTATACTAAAACACAGAGCAATAATTACTTTGACTGTCTAGTTAATTTTTGGGCATTTTTCAGGCAGCTACATATGAATAAAATGTTACAGCCAACAAGTTTCTTCTATTTACAATACAATGAGGCATATTTCAGGAATACATTAGAGAAGGACACAGGTGTTTAAGAATAATTTGAAAGTTGATAACTGGGGAATAAACTGATTTGCAGTCTATTGAAATTACTTGCTTTCTCCTTCTGTTTGCTCTGACACATATGATATAGGTGTTTACTATCTGTTTGTATTGTCCTCATTATGTGACCCTGCACAGAGTGCAATGAATAGCCTACTGAGGCTTTAAATAAGAAGATAAGTTGGATGTCCAGCTAGTCAAACAACTGAAAACTGTAAGGGTCAATGTGGAAGTACAGTGTTACAGTTCACAGGATATGTGAGGCAATAAAATTATCTTACCTGAGTTGTTTGACAATGATTATAACTAAGAGAAAGCAGTATACTATATTTCTGCATGGTTGCAATGAGAGTGAGAAATAATATTCAGCCTTAACAACTCTGGATCCATGTAGATGCAGTATTCATTCTGGTAAATGTACAGGATATTATATCTTCTGTTCAGAAGAGGAAGAATGGCCCTCTAGAATTTTAGATTCCCAGTCCCACTGAAGATGGTATGTGCAGTTGAATTTAACTGAATATTAGTCCTATGCAGTCAATGAGCAGGCAGATAACCCAGATGATATGCAGGTGTGAATAAATCAATCCATATAATTTTGATGTTTTGCCTTCCCATTTTATGTAACTGGTCTTACAATGCCCTCAGACAACAGTGTTTGTGTTTGGTTTCTACTTCTTCCTGCTGGAATACAGAGAATCACAGGAAATCACAGGATCACAGAATAATGAAATTATTTGGGTTAGAAGCACACCTCAATAATCATCTAGTTCCACTCTCCTTGCTACGGGCAGGGATACCACCTACTAGATCAGGTTGCTTAGGATCCTATTCAAGCTAGTCTTGAACACTTCCAGAAACCCACAATTTCTCTGGGCAATCTGTTCTAGTGCTGTGCTATTTTCTGAGAAAAGAACTTCTTCCTAACATTTAGCATAAATCTCCTCTCTTTCAGCTTAAAATTTTTCCCCCTTGTCTTGTCAGTATCTGCCTGTGTAAAAGGATGTTCTCCCATTTTTTATAAGCTCCCTTTAGGTACTGGAAGGCTGCTATAAGGTACTGAAAAGCTGCTGAATCCCAACTCTATTTTACGTACACACATTCATTTGGGATCTTGGTCCTTCTAGGAGACAGGCATAGAATGAAGAAGCATGACCCTTTCTGCTTTAAATAATACTTGTAGAGTAAAAGCATACACTCATGGATTAAGAGTCTACCTTCTAATGTATGAGGAGCAGAAAGACACAGTTTAACTCTCCTATCCCATACCTGAGAATGTTCTCCATTAGAACATGAATATCATAAGTAGAAATATTTCTAGTGACTCCTGGGACAATAATGTCAGAGGTACTTAGGAGGAGAGAAACAAATAAAAGGCAAATTATGCCTAATGATTTACCTAGAAGAGAGGGAGACTTAAAACTCTGAATCCTTGCCTGCAATTTTAGTTGCTTATTATTCAGTCATTATCTTATAGAAAATACATACCTGGTTCAAGAGTTGCATGAGTCTCAACTGTCTGTTGTAATACATCAAATGCATTTTACAATGTTGCAG
Source organism: Trochalopteron elliotii (assembly GCA_024734555.1). NCBI lineage: Eukaryota > Metazoa > Chordata > Aves > Passeriformes > Leiothrichidae > Trochalopteron > Trochalopteron elliotii. The sequence goes on from JANPWX010000013.1 coordinate 10,437,420, forward strand.
TGCATCAGGTGCATGAGTTAAAGAAAAATGCCTTGTGTATGGAAATGAGAATTTAGCATTCATCTAATAAAAATAAAATCTGAATGGTTTTACTAGTTAATCCACTCCTGAAGTGAATATGCAGTGCTTTCCCAAGTGTATCTCTAGTTTTCTTCTCTCTATGTGAAACATGTTCACCACCAGATTTTATGGGAGGTTTGATTTCCATATAGTGTCCTTAGTATTAGCCCAGTTTATTTTCTAGTGTCTCTTCATCTGAAAGTTCTAAGAGAGTGGAATAAAAGGAATAATTAGGTGTGTTTTATTACCCCTGTACATAGCAGAAGCTCTATTCTGTTATTTCTAGTGTTAATAATAAAAAGAATTGGTGCAAGTATTTTTTTTCTTCATTAAAATTTTTATTCTAAAGCTCCATTCTTTACATAAGTAATTTTGAGAAGAATAATGATTTTTACAATATAAATTTCTACTTGATATTTTAAAACTAAGAAGTTGAGGGAGCAAGCAGATTTGCAAAGCATTTGAAAGGATGAATTGACTTAAATAAAAAGCTAAGTATCATTGTTTTTTCACAATACATTGTACATATTCTCAACAGTTCTACTGCCATTTCATAAAAAGCTAAACATAAATGTAAGTTGCTTTTTATGTGTTGTGGAGAAGTTTAATTAACTTACCAGTAGGTGCCTAGCATTCCTGAGAATATGTACTTGAATAAGATCAGTTCTTTTCTAATGAAGGATCTAAAAAGTGATACAAGATGTAGAGGTCAGTGTGTTTTAGGTACTGATTTCAACAGAAGTTTAGTTCATGACGCTTGAGAGAAATTTGAGCAATGTTTAAGGGAATTATCCTGGAAAATCAATTACAGGACTAAAACCTGTTTAAAAAAATCAAAATGGAATTTGATTTTGGAAAAAAAAAAGAAAAAAAAAACAAACCGAGAACGCCAAGCCTCTGGGACTCAGTCACTTGCATTAATTCATTAATTACAATACCATGCTCATACATTGAAAACTTTTGGGAGAAAATAAGAAATGTTTAGAAATCTAGAAAAAAAAAATCTTACATTTTTTTTCCTGAAAAATTTTGTATTTGACTTTAAAGCCGACTCCATTGAGGTCTCAGGATATGGATGGGATATGTTTCTCAATGTATTTTCCTTCAAAAAAGTGGTCATTTTTCTGGGGAGTTTTTAGTTACTTGAAATAATAAAAATTAATTGATTTAATCTGTTTTGCAACATTTTAAAATTATTGATATAAGTCTCTCATCTTGCTCCATGTTGCTTGGATACAAAGCAGATTTTCATTGTATCATATTGACTCGCTTTTAAAAATAACACTTTGTCTTGAAAACAAAATGATGACATTTCAGATTTTGACTACATTTTTCTGCCTAGTTATGAACATTCTTTGCATTTAGGGTTATTTTCTTAATTAGCATAGCTGAACCCTTTGCTGATGTTTGTTGTTAGGGACAAATAATTTTATTCTCTCTTCAGATTTTTGTCAACTTAAATCACCATTTTATTGTCCTTCTAGTAAATTCTTCCATTTTAATTTTAAGATTGACCTTGGAAGGCCATATTATTGAGAAGACAATCAAATCCAGGTACCTTAATATTCACCCATGGAGATACAGAAACATAAACAACAATCTGTTGGTTTTTTTTTTTTCTAATGAACCAGAGAGGCACAGGGTATTGAGAACGATTTCACTGACACTCCTGGGAAGACAAAAAAATTATCTGTAATGTAGGGAAACAAATAGGCAAGAGTTGTTTCCTTCGTACATTCTTTTTGTTCCCATAATAACCTTGAGATGCCCTCAGATCTTTTTTAAATAGCTAGTTTAAAAATAATCATGTATAGCAGATTGAGTGTTCTAAGTAAAAAATAGTCGTGGTTATATGCAATCACAGAGTTTTGAATGTACTTTGAGTGTACTAAATTACATGATGAGATGACTCCTATTTCTTCAAAGCTACAGAAAGCTTATCTGTGCAAAGGACATCAAAATACATTTAGAATGAAAGTAAAAGCAAATTGCTAGTTCTGTAATAAAGATTGCAGGAAACATTGGAAAACATAAGAACGATATCTGATCTATTATAATAGAGTGAAACAGTCCAACAGTGGAAGAACTGCAGTAAAGGATAATAAACCAGCACCTTATGGATTAAATCAGTGTTAATACTGTTGCTTTATGAGAGGGATTTGGGATTTGTTTGGTGGTGTTCTTTTTGGTTGACACAGACTTTAACTTCTGGTTTAGTTACCAGCTTTGTATCCTGGATGAAAAATGGACAATCCTCCCCTCCTCCCCCTGCCAACCTCATGACTCCCTCCCCAGAAAAGCTCAATCTGTTGTAAAATTTTTGCAAATAATATGAATTTTGTATTTCCCATCTGCTTATGACTAGTAAAATTCCTTCTTATTAATTTTTGATGGATTGTATCAGTCCTCAGAGAAAACATTTACCTTTAAACCTTTCAAAATAATGCATGTTCTGTTTATATCAAAATACCAGCCCATCTATATGAGCACTCCAGTCTGGATATTAAGCATATAGTTCAAGACACGCAATAAGTGAATATATTGAAAATCTGTCTCTCTCAATACATTTATTAAAATGTAATTCAAGAAATTTTCATAATCATATTTAGATTTAGTCCACAGGTGTGCAATGTCTTATCACAAAACTCAACTCCTTCACTATCAGGTGACAATTTTAAAATATATTTATTATATTTAATCAAGTTGCCAAAATAGAAACTTGAAATTTTTTGGCTTAATGACACTTTTCCACACTTGACCAATTTTAACATCTGATTATAATTTTCAATGGCCAAAAACAAAACTGAAAAATGGGATGTGACTTTTAACTGTGCATGATAATAGACCATGCAGGTATAACCTAAATACTTTCTGGGGAGGATAGATACTTATCCTGTAAAAATTTCTAAGATTTTTTATTTTTTCAGCAGATGTGGCATAATGATCACAATTTTGTTTAACTTATGTGTAGACAGTTTTTTATTTGTTTTAATACTGACTGTTGAAAAAACAGGACTTTTAAAAATAAACCCCATACAAACAGACAAATAAACTATATGCCACAACCATTCACAGTGAGTGATAAAAAGTCAAAATGGGAATCCAGTAGCAAGTTGATTATTATTTTTTTAAATACCAAAGACAGATTTTCTATTCAGAACCAAAAAAAGTCTGTATTAACCTAGAAAAGCTGCGTGAACAAACAGATATGAGTACAAAATTTGGATTCATAAGGATACCTCTGACTTTAGAGATAGCAAGTATTTAAAATAACAGAAATGATTTGTACATACATATTACTGTTTAGATATCAAGCAATACTTATTGAGGAAAAAACAATAACAAATAGTTGATAAACTAGGTTAGAAGGAAGGTGATTTTATATTTAAGTGAATTCACTTGATGTCTGAAAGACTCTTTGACTTTAAGAGGAAAGAAGGGATCCTAATATAGGTTTTCTGCTGAGGAAATTACCAATAAGCAGGAATTCTTAGAAAATTCTGCAGACCCCTGGCAAAAACCACCAGAAAAATCTTACGTAGAGGGTATTTATCTAGCCATAAGTAGGCCCTTAAAATTAAGATTTTGTACTTTGGTTTAAAAGGACTGAGGGGAAGCTATGATCAGTCTATTTATCTCACTAAAGTGTCTTTTGGCCTTAGCTAGACTCATCAGACCAGATGTTCTGCTTAAACAGGATTGTCTTAATTAAAACAAAAGTTATCTTACACCAACTTAGGAAGCAATGAAAAAGGATTTAAAAACTGCCACTTCACTTATTAAAAGCATAAAACATTAAAAGTCCATGCCCTCAACTTGCATAACAAACTAATCAATATATTAAGTCTACTCCATAACTTAAAAAGAATATCATTCAGGAACCTTAGAGGTTATTTTTTTTCCCTGAAGTGTTCAATCCCGTATTTCAGAGCAAGATTAATAAATAAAGGACAGTAACTTAGCTGAAGTTAATGTCAGACCATTTTCACAAAAAATCTTTGACCTTAGCTCTGGTTCAGTTGGTCCAATGAAATATGAAGATTAATAAAGTTTTCAAATCTTTTCTATTGTAAGAAGCACTAAAGGAAAACAGGAAAAGTGAAAGACTTTTTTTTTTTTTTCAGAAAGTTGTAGGAAAGAAGGAATTCAGATATGAGTTAACTAGCAGTGTAAGAGAGTTCTCTCTGTAATGCACATGATGTGATAAATCATCTGGAGTAATTAAAAAAGAAAAATAACATCACTTCCATGGGAATGTATTATTTGCCTCATGGAAACAGAAGGGTTGGTGGACTTCCACTTAAAATGTTAAATAAAAATAGTGTCTGAAAAAATCTGTTAAGGACAATATATAGGTAGCTGGTACAAATTAGTGAACATTTTCCCCTACTGATATATAAAATCTAATACAAATTGGTTATGACTGTTTGTCAAGGTAATATCTGTAATTTTAGATTTTTATTTTAGTTTATTTTTCCAACTATAGCATCTACAGAGATTTTGGGAAGCAAATAATCCTTGTTGCCAGTGACATTAAAATGAGATTGCCAACATCTATCAGCTGAGTGGTGTGGGCCTGAAAGGACATATTAACACTTTTTCCTCTGCACAGATAAAAATAAGTACAATATACCAGCTAACACAGTTTAAACACTGACCCATTTTTCTTTTCCAGACATGACTTCAATCAAGAAACTGAAAGCAATATGTCTTTTGCCTTTACTTAGTAAAGAGGGCATAGAAACAAAATAGGTTCATTTACCCAGCTTTAAAAAGTTGGCAATATGAAAACTCTTTTGAGCCTGACTATAACAACCATTTCTTGGAATTAAAAATTACAGATTTTTAGAATGTTCTGATTAGGAAGAGAGGCAAGAGGATCTTCAAGTCCAGCTCCTGACACCATACAGGGCAAAATAAAGGTTAAACCATATTTTTAATATGTTTCATGAATGCAAACAGTGTTGGGGCCATGACCACCTCCCCACAGAGCTGATGCCAGTGCTTGACAATCCCCTCACTAGTGTCCTGGGTTGTAGTATAGGACGTGCACAAAGTATTCTATCACCATCTTCATGAACTGTTGAACCCAAATGCTGAAGCAGTGTTCTCGAGGCCCCCCTCCCTCTTCTGTTAATGTGTCTTCTGTTAATGGCCCATCAAATGCCTTCTGCATGACTCATAGGTAATTCCCTCCGGGAGTTATCTCTCTTTAATGGGCCATTAAGGACCCCCTGTATGACTCATCATCCCATTGTGAGATGCCCCACCCAGGGGGAGGAGCCAAGCATTCTCACCTGGATATAATCCGGGATTTGGGACAATACAAGCAGTCCTTACCCACTGGATTCCCAGAAGACCAGAGCTACCAGACCTTTCTATGAGACCACTGCTTCAGGAAGACCACATCATTTGGACTGTTTCCATCACCCTGCTCCGGTTGTATTCTGACTCTGTCAGTGGTCTTTTGTATTATTGCATTTATTTTATTTTATTTTACTTTTTTCCCTTTCTCCTTGTTAAATTGTATTTCTGACTTGGATCCTCTCACTTGTTTTGCTTTCAAACCGCTACAACTAGAAAATTTTTTTAATATAAAATCTGAACATCCCCTGCTGCAGCTGCAAGTCAACCTTCCGTGTCCTACTAGTAGTTACAAGAGAAAAGAGATCTTCATCTCTGTCTGCTTCCCCTCGTGAGGAAATTTTAGACAGTAGTGAGGTCACTCCTCCTTGTGCCAACACCACTCCCCTTCCCCACCTTCATCTCCCTTTCGTTTTATGGATTTTTAAATTTTCTGCAGTTGTTTTGTCAATTCTGTATGGGTTTGGGTTTGCTTATAAATGCCAGAATACAAATACCAGGTCATCTTCCTTAGAGGCAACAAAATTTCAGACTCAGTTGATGTCTTGAGAGGCTAGCTGGAACAGAGGCTAGACGGTATTAAAGGAATAAATAGGGATTTATAAAAAGGCCTTCAAAGGATACACCTTGGGCAGTAAAAGAATCTGGCCAAGGCTACACCCAAGATGGACAATGGGTCACACATTTTCACACTTTTGTAAGTTTTGGTCCATTTACATATTGGGGTGAATTGTCCAATTACAGCTTCAGGTCATGAAGTCCCATCCTCCCAGATTGCTCTCCTCAATTTGCTGTTGTTTACAGTTTTTGTGCCTGAAGCTGCAACAATGTTCTTGGTTCTGGGGCTGGAAAAGGATTGTTTTGTCTAACTAAACTGTGAGGAGAACTTGTTAACCCTTTATAAGAAATTCAGAGTTATATACTAATGCGGTACAGAATCTGGAAAATATAAAACCTAAGACATCAAAGTGGGGAAACAATATATTTATATAAAGTATAAATTTTAAATATATCTGCACTAGGTCTCCTTCACTTTTCTTTATTTTCCCCTTGTCTTGTAATTGGTACACTTGCAGCATTTTTCACTTAAATGTTGGACTCAATGATCCTTCTGGGTCCTTTCAACTCAGACTATTCCATGATTCTGTGATTTTTGCAGTACAAATTACTATATTGAGCAGAAAATAACAAGACTGGACCGACTTAGACATCGGAGTCAGTGTTTCCAGAGTTCATTCCATTAGAACCTTGGAGAAAAAAACACAAAAGGTACATTTTCATATAATTCATCCAGTATAAAGTTTAAAGTTCATCCATGTTAAAACATATAGGAAAATGAAGAATAATTTTAAAAGATTTAGTAATATAGAGTTCAGTATTTGTCCTTAAAATGATTACTTATATTCTTATTGGCTGCAATACTGCATTTTCTGTAACCATACTCTGGCAATAAATCTACCTAGGATGCATTAGATTCTGATGGTAACTGAAACTTAGATAACATCATTAACATTAAAATATTCAGCACGTTTTCTTTCTATATTTCTTTCATTCTAAAAAAAAAGAAAGTAGACAAAATAGAAAAGCAGGAAAAAAATCAAAGAAATGAAACTCACACATGTGTTATTACAGCACAGCATCTGTAGGCGTCCATTAGAGTCAAGTGAGATAAACTAGCATGGAAATGTTTTCCTCTACAAATTGCTGCAGGAATATGACTTTATCACTTATTTCAAACTGAAGGTCTATAAACACTGATTGCTCTGCCTCTGATCTCTTAAACATGTTTCAAACAAAAGCAGGCTTTTAGGGGTCTTTGCAGTTACAGTTTGGGGAAATGTAGGTCATACAAGAGAAATGTTAATTAGACAGGGGACTACAAAAACATTTTCAGATCTTTAGCTCTGTCATAACCATCTATCATGGAAGCAACAAGTTGATTTCACTATTTGTTGAATTAAAAAATATTGCAGCAAGCTAACCTTGAGCCATCATTTCCATAGTTGGCTCGTGCTTGCTGTGTATTAATTGACACATCCATTTGATTACTTTTCTTTAAAAAAAAAGTTCTAAAGAAACATCTAACATAAACTGCATAATTACATTTAATTTCTTATTGTGCCTTTCTTCAAGTAGTCAGATTATGGGGAAAAATTACTCTTTTCATAACCAAGATTTCACTGAGCAATGTGAATCATAGAATTATTTAAAGGGAGAAAAAAGACATCGAGTTTTAGGTATATTTTATTGTCCTTGAAAAAAATAGGCATGACTATCTATTATTTTTTAGTAAGAATTAATATTCAAGTGCTTATCTTACTGATATAGATCAAAAGTTATGATCTTTTGAAGCCAATAAATTTCAAGAGAGAGATAGTGTGATTATAGCTTAGAAATGACACTTCATGGAGCAGAATTTCTATTCTCTCCCATTAGCAACTTAATTCAGTCAATAGATACAAGTAAGTAGCTCTGTTTACCCATAGCCTTTCAAAATTAAAAATTGCAATGGCCAGCATTGCTTTAGGTTACCACATGACCATCTACATTCTGAAATGTCCAGTTGACCTCTCAGGCAAAATGATACATTGCTTAAGTGATACTGTGTTGATGAATGTAAAGTGTTTGATTGGTTCCAGCATATAAAAAGAGAAGTGTGACTAAATCTCGATGAGAATGATGTGGATAGAATAGTTTGGGATTTGGAGTGGGATTAAGTGAGACTACGCCTCATGCTGAAGAAGGAGGGGAGAAAATCAAGAAAAAAAATAATAGGGAAACTGTAGAAAAACATGATTGTTGAGACTGAAAGACATCATATTTATCCTAATTTATACTGAGGCCTAGAAGAGCATTAAGAGAAATGTAAGAAATATGTGAAGTTTAATTTGAACACTATTCTGGTTACTCTGTTTAACAATCCTTCATAGATGTTTGAAATTTCACATAAATTATCATCCCTCTGATTCTGAATTTATTTGTGGAAGTTCTCAAAGAGCACAAAGAATAGATAATGCCTTCTGAAGTGCAGACAACTGACACTGATTTATGGAATGAATGTTGCTTGCAGGTGGAGCTTTAATTGGAGTTTGAGCTAGGGTAAAGAACTGAAGAATGATTCTTCAAACTGAAGAATGATTCTTCAAACTGAAGCTCAATAGAGATTTTTGCATTTCTTCTACCAACTTCCATTAAAAAAACACAAAAAAAATCTTAGCATACGTGTATGTATTTGTCTCAGTCTGATACAAATGCTTTCCTCATTTAGGTACTCCCATATAACAGTATTTTGTATGCTCTATGACACCTGAGATATCTGCACAGACCTGGCAGACAGGATATGACTTTTAGAAGTTAAGTTAATACACTGGTATCCATTGGATTCTAAAAAGTGTGAGGTGATTAAATCGAATCCTATATGTAGACATTTTCATTTAGTTTTCAAAAATATGAATATGAATCCTCCACATCAAAGCATATGACAAATTCACAGAATGTGTGAGATTGGTAGAGACCTCTGGAGGTCATCTGTTCCAAATCCCTTCCCAAGAAGGGCTTCATAAAGAGAGTTGCCCAGGACCATAAATACATTGAAGGAGGGAGATCACAAACTCCCTAGGCAACTTGTACTAGGGCTCAGTGACCCTCACAATAAAAACGTGTTTCCTGATGTTCAGGTTGAACCTTCTGGGCTTCAGTTTGTGCTGATTACCTCTGGTCCTCTTACCAGTCTGGCTCTGTCATCGCTGCACTGTCTCTGTGGGCATTTATAGGTATTGGTGAGATGCCCCTGAGGTGATTTAGGCTGCACAGTCCCAGCTCTCCCAGTCTTTCCTCATATAAGAACTGCTCTAGTCCCTCCATCATCCCTGTGGCCTTTCTGTGGACTCTCCTCAGTATGCCCCTGTCTCCCTTGTGCGAGCAGACCAGAAGTGGACACAGTATTCCAGGCACATGCACCACCAGTGTTTGAATAAAGGTGAAGGATCACCTCCCTTCATCTGCTGTGACAGACTAAACTGCAGAGTAAACTTACTTCTATTTGAGAGTGGAAAAGATAGCATTAAGAAAATTGCAATCTACTCAGCTACCTCAAGGTTGGTTTATTTCTTTATAGTCAAGAAAACAGAGTTTTTATGTAGAATTACAGTATTTAGACAGTTATATAGGCTTCTAAAGAATGATAGGTGAGTCTAGATGTACTTGCTGATTGAGTGGAAAAAATCTGAAATACACACCTTAAATTTATGGAGAAAATAATCCTAAAATTGTAGGGTAAAGTTAAATTTGCAAGGAGCATCAAATCTTTAACTGTATGGCTTATTTTGTGCCACATTTTTAGTTACTTTCCTAAAATAACCTTAGGAGATTACTGCTGTAATTATTGTTTGTCAACCACAGAAACTTATAAGTGTCTCGGATAGGTGATTTCCAAGATAGAGTACTTAAACATTGGCAGAAGGAATTTTAAACACATAATTTGTTTACTTATTTATTTTTATTTCAATCTTTGTGTTTTTTCCTCCTCTAGTTTAAATGCTATCAGTCCTTAAGGACATTTGCTATTTTCTTAATGAAGGGCATGTGCATTCTACCAGAAAACCTGCATCCTATGAGGAAGATGGCACTGCTTAAGAAGTCCAGGAAAGCTTTATCTTTTTCCTGCGGTCTTTCTTTCTTCTTAAGACACACAGTATCTTCTGCAGTGGTTTGAGACTGTGCTTAGCATCCTTACACTGAAATTGCCACCACTAGAACAGGGAATTTGGGAATCCTCTGTTTTGCATACCAATCACAATTTTCATTTTGTTACTTTTCTGTAGTTACATATTACTGACTACTTTTCTCTTTTATTCCCTAGTATTGTGTTTCTTCTTGGCAGTGTAAAAATTGTCCTTCACAATATCTAATAAATGTAATTAGTTGGAAATTAAACTTTTTTAGGTAATTCTTTTACAGTAGCACACTTTACAACAACATATCTCCTTAGATATTGACATACATAAGGAAACATAGGCAAAAGAGTTCATAATAGGCCAGTTGAGGAGCAGTAGTATCTTGCTTTCCTTACGACAAAAACATGTCAGTACAAACACAAGTTCTTTCAAGTGCCTGAATTGTCCAATTGTGAGATATGTCCCTGAATTGTTGAAAGAAACATGGAAGACTGCACAGTTAAATGTCAAAGCCAAAGCAACAGAGTGCCATGAATTTTCCATTAGTTTCCAAGGACAATTCATGCATTACAATAAATCAGTAGGACAGGTGTAAAAGTTATTCCAGACTACTACATTTATCCATTAAAATTTTTTAAAGCAGAATTTGTTCTTTCTCCCATTGATACAACCAAAATTACTACTGTAGTTTAATGGCACAATTTACATACCGATAATTGCTCTGTTCCACTGAAAATTTTAGGCTGACATTCGGCTCCTACAGAGTACAAATCCAAAACACTATTGTCTAAGCAGTGTCTAAACTTTCCTCATGGTTTTATAAAGATTTAACAAATGCAGTTGTCAGAATTTAGAGAACTAATCAGCTGTATGTGAAGTGCAAAGTTTTCCTGGCAAGCTAGCTCTCAAGACTTCAGTGACTGGGGTTCAGTAGGCAAACATGGTATACAAAGCTGTTTATGTCAACCAGGAGATATATCTTTTCAAAAATCGATTTGAAATTGACATTTACATCTCCTGTGCATTTTTTTTCTACTTATCTAGTATTTCTATCTTATTTGTAAGTAGATGAAAAACTAATTTGTATCACCTTTCTTAATAATCATAAGAAATCTCATCCACTGTTTGTCTGAAAAGCCAGTTCATGGAAAACTTAGAGAAAAGTGAATAACTTTTTAGAAAATGCTAATTCAAGTAATGGGTAAGATTTTCAAAGACATTTATCCATGGGTCTAGCTCTGCTGCTTTCAAATTCTGTTTTACATATTTGCATGTTGCCTCAGGGAAAAAAAAAAAGCATCAGCGCCCTGTGGAAAACTTGAAATGTGTCCTTCGGTATTTTTATAAGTAATTTTTAAAAGTCTCAGTTCACTTCATGTGAGACAGCTGTTTTCAGCTCAAAGTATAAAAGCAGTTTGAATTTGAATATTGGAAACTTAAGCAGTTAAACCATATGCACACCATGGAAATACTAATATAAGCAATGAATACTACTTACTCAATGAAAAATGAGCAATGGATAACGTGGAATGATCCTTTTAGACCTGTTTTTGACTTGCTAAAGCCACAGAAATGTGTCTGTCAGATAGCACTGTCAGCAGATTTACCTACACAATTACGATGCAGAGCTGATAAAACTTTATTATTCATCATTTTCTTTCAGAAGAAAAGAAACCAAGATTACATTTCTTATAATAGGTAAACAAATTAGGATGATCTAATTATATTGTTTGATTGTCTTAGTTCAGGAAACAATCACTTACACTGGTTTAGGACTGAAAATAAACTACTACAAACATCCAGCCAGGGCCTCTATTACCTCCTGTGTAAATCATGTCCTTCTCCAGGAATTTGATGGATGAGTCTCTGTTGGAACCCTTTTCCATGCCTGCTTGAAATAAACATTTTTTGAACACATTATAGCCTCTTTCCAGGCCATAAGTACTTGGCACTCTGTGAAAAGTGAATACATCTTTCCAACTGCTACTTGGCTCTGATATGAAGAAATTACTGTCAAGGTTAATTATCCCACTCAAAACCAGTTCTTACCTGAAGGCTCTCCAAAATGTTTTTGAAGTACCAGAGAGATTAATTTACCAGACAAACTGTGTGAGATGCATATAGATGTGTTAGTATAATATTCATCATGTACTTCACATCCTAAATTTTCCTTTGAAAGTAAAAATTAAGTCACATATTTTCAGCATTAGGAGTCATGTATGAAAGCCTAATAAGAACAGCAAACTGCTATTAGAAGGAGCTAAAGAGTTGCAATAAAAATGTTTCTGAGAATATTTTACCAAACCCAAACTGGCAATTACTTTCAACCAGTTTGCTTTGCTGTACTTGAAGCTGTTATTATCTTTCACGTATCAGCTGGATAATGCATTGTTTGTTTCCATAGATTAACTCTCTCTAATTTTCTAGATTTAGAAGTATTTTTAAATGCAGATAATAGTATAATCTATTGCTCAGCTTATATAAAGCTAGAAATGATCTGCAGTATGATTTTACAAACTAAAAAGGTGTTTTTTACTAAAATGTCCAGCACACAGTCCCCAATTACAGGAACTCTTTCAGTATAGTTTCTGTTGCTCTTATAAACTAATTTTAATACTTTGAAATTTTCTCTTTCATATTAGGAGAAACAAAAATTAAGTTTTGAATCATCTTAATGAATTATAAATGCATTCAAAATATAAGTTGAATATGACATTTTAGTGATACCATAATTTTAGCTGCCATCAGTTTGGCTGTAGTGATACCTCAATTTTAAACCTCAGGATTCTTTTGAAAAAATAATGTGTTGGCTTTCAGCTGACTGCAAAGGAAAATCTGATTTGAGCATTGTACAAGCATCAGGGTGGAAATGGGTTGCAATGAACACGATATAAATATGTGGGCGCTGACATGTACACAGATGCCTCAATAGTTCTGAATCACACTTGCAGTTCAAGCAAATAGGATGCAAAGCATTATAAGCTCAGCAGTGCAGCCAGTTGTATATTGTGAAATTCATTGTGTGGCAGCCTGTACACTATAATCAGGAGTTGAATTTTCTCAAATGCTAAATTCTCCAAAGGAATAAAGAGAAGAGACTGTATAACTCACCTTCAGTAATAAAAATTTCATCACTCCACCCAAGTTCTGCTGCCACACAGAGATTGTTATGATTCTGTGAAACTTAGTAAGCATAGTGGTTATTGGAGTGAGCATACACAATCCTTCAATTCACAGTGATGGCATTTTTTGTTTGGAGAGGAGATGACATTATGCTGCTTTGATTACACCCTGTCATCAGCTCTCACTGAGATCAGTGAATTCCATCTGAACACCCAAATAATGGAGAATGTAATAGGTTTATGAAAATATTGTCTGGAGGGTTGTGCTTTGATTTAGCACAAATTTGATCAAATTTCTTTCAACACAGTCAGTACAGACCACTGAACAAAAGCAAATTCCTGGGCAAGGAGAAAGGGAAATGAGACAAGGAAGAAAGGGGGAGAAGAGAGATCTGAAAGGGCTTTCTGTCTTTCTGTACTTCATTGCTCACTGACCTCACAAGCCACAGCTCCTCTATCACAGCGCCCATGACTCTCCACAACTTCCTCTATCACTTTCAATACTTAAATTTCTGTAGCCATTCGTTTCCAAAACCTACTTACAGGATATTCTGAGAATAATCACTCCAGCTAAATCTTCCAGGCTTTATGTCTAAACAGAAAGGGTCGATTTGATCAGCCTATAAATTGGAGATTTTTCTACTGATGTTACAACACTATTTTGCTGCATTTAGGCTAAATTTTTGTTTATTGCAAATTTTAAGTACTGAAATCCTTAGTGAAAACTAGATCAAATTATTCTAGCTATTTCCTATCCATGAAAACTAAGCTAGAGCCCTAAAAAGAATTGCATTTTGTTTCATTAAAGTTTTGCTTTAGATGTCATCTGCTCACTGTAGTACCAGTGGCGTTTATGTAAACAAAATAATAACAACGATATCTATAGCTGGGGCTTAACTACAGCAAAGCTCCACATGGGCACATGTTCACTCCCTTCCAGTGGGCAGTGCAAAGATAAAAGTGGGGCAACTACTGGATTGACATAAAGACAGTGTAATAGGCAAATTAAAACCTGCACAGGCAAGCAAAACAAATGAAAAAAAAATTCAGTCACTACTTCCCATCAGTCTGAAAGTGTTCAGCCATCTTCAGGAAAGCAGGGATCCATTATGTCTAATGGTCACTTGGAAGGACAAATGCCATAACTCAGAATATTCCAATTTCTTCTTTCCTCATGATTTTTGGGGCTTTTGGGTTTCAGGTTTTTTTTTACTGAGCTTGATGTTATATGGTACAGAATATTCTTTTCACTGGCTGAGGTAATATTTTATTAGCATATTGCGATTTCAAAGTATGAAAATTATCTAAGCAACCTTCACAATAGTTTTCCAGGTGGTATATTAGCTTAATTTTGCAGATACAGGAATACTAAGTTGTTAGGAATTAAGTTTATGTCTGGAAGCAAAAACAAAATATTTAAAAAAATAAGACAAAATATGGTTCTCATGGGTATTTCATTCAACAGTAGATGAACTTTGTATCAAAGATTTACAGAGGTTTTGTGACTTTACACATCTGTTTAGATGTCTTGTAGTGTGAATGATTATTCTGCAAATCATGTTCTGCTGAGGAAGTTTTTGTATAAGGCTGTTTCTCTTGGGTGTTTTGTTTTACGTATATCCAATCTAAGCTGGGTACACAACCAGTGTGCTGAACTAGTGGACTAGTTCTACCTCTATATCTATACAACATTGCATGTTAGACTATTTCAAATACTCACATCTGTAACTTCTATATTCTGTGGTGTTTGAATAGAAATTTTGCATTTGCACAGCCTAGTTTTGTGACTTGTTCAAATTTTGCAAAACCTCTCCTTTTAAAAATATTTTTATATGGTATTAACTGAATCTTGTTAAACGTCATTTATTTACACTTCTAATATGATGTTGCCTTATCAATTTGTCCACAATTATGTTCCTTAATATTTGCTGGAGTGGTTACCCATCTTACTCTTATTGGAGATTAAGGACAGTCGTGCCAACATTGTCACTACTCAATATCCATTTTTCCTCTCCTTTTAATATTTTCAGCCATTTAGTCATGAGGAATGGTAACATATACATAACTTCAGCTAGTGATTTGTAAAATAATCTTTTTTCAACTTTCCTTGTATAGATAATCAGTCAAGAATATTACTCAGTGAATATTTAATCATAAAGAAATCAGTCCATTTGCAAACAGAAATCATAAAGGAAAAAGCATTCTAAGATTCTAAAAGCATTCTAAGATTCTGTGTTTCTTATTTGGAGTCATTCTGCTGTATTTCTCTGTGCTTCCTGCAAGATTACTTCAGTCCACAGCAAAGTCAGTTCTGAGGATTGTAGCCTTAGGGGATAATTTCAAGAAATGCAATTGTAGTCCTGTCTGTGGGAACATTATTTATGGCTCACGATGGACAAAGACTAAAGAATTCAGATTGATTGTAAAATCTTAGAGGAAAAACTATTGCAGTTTTTTTTCTTCAGCTAAGGAAGTTGATAATATGTAGTTACCAATAAGAGGAGTAAATACAGAACATTAAGATATAAAACTAAAATATTTTTCTATGCAATCAAAAGATATCTTAGGACTAACACTCGCATTAAATTAAACTTAGATTATACTAACAACAAGTGTTGGTGATACTCCAGAAACCAGAAAAACTAACTACCCAACTGACCAACCAATCACTGTAGCAATTTAATAATGTTTACTTCAATACAAAAATACCCAAAATATTTGTTGCAATTTATCAAACAGTAAAGATACTATACTAAGTGATTAGAAGGTAAAAAAATCAATGACTATCATCTATTTTTTATTTTTTTAGGAAATAAGCATTTAGGGTATGATTCTAGAAAAGTTTCATGTCATTAATTAGTATCTCAGGATTAAAATTATATAGTTTCTCAGTAATTTATCTAAAAATCAATTCCTTTATGTGTAAAAAGTAACCTTAGGTAGAATAGTGTCTCAGTTTTCCATTTTGTATTTTAAAATAAGGGGTTTTGCTAAATTGGGACAATTTACAAAACTAAACCTGGGAAAAGGCAAAATTTCTATTCAAAAGCAGCAGAACAAAAAAAAAAACAACTGTAAAATTTAAATAATACTATAAACCATTTTAAAACAGGAATCCATTACAAAATAAAAAAAAAAATGGTAAATATGGTAAATATAATAATACTTAATGTGAAAATATAGTCATCAATTGAAGAAACAATATGAGAGAGTAAACATGTAGTGTATTTTAAAAGAAAAAATTGTAGTAGCAAGTGATTACAGATCCAAAAGGCTGGAGAAAATAAATTTTTTTTTTTTTTTTTTTAAGTATATGTTCAAGAATATGTGAAGATTTCAGTGTGAGGGGTTTTGGGGTTTTTTTTGTAATTATTTTCAGGCGGTAAAGAAGAAACCTTAAACTCTTATTTTTATTATAAATTTATGTTTTATCCCTGTAGATCTGTATACTCTCACAATTTAAACTCTCTAAATCAGTCTAGAATTTCAGTTCTATGTTCAGAAACAGTTCATTGATTATAATATGTACGTACATTTCTGTGAGGAAGATGCCAGCCTTTTCATTCCAAGTATATCCTAGATTCAGTCCAATTAAAAGAAGGTTCTAGGGACCATTTTTTATTGTCAATAAAACTAAGAACATATCTGTCTTCTGTGTAACATCCTTCAACAGTATTTCAGTGATGTTTCCACCTGATAATGTACTTTAAGTCAGGTTTAATAGCTTATTTCCTAGTACATATAAACAAACATCAACCAAAAAAAAAAAAAATCCAAACAAGCAAACAAACAAAGCAAGCAGGAAACTATTAGTTGAACTGCAGACCTTTTCAGAAACTTTGAATTGGAATATGAGTATGTTAAAAAATAAAAAAGTTTGATGGGTACCATCTCACACTTACAGATGTCATTTGATAGAATATGAGCTAGAATTTACAGCTTGATCTGTGACTAGGTATCAGTCCTTGAGGTAAAACCTTAATCATTGACAGTGTAGACAATTTGAAAAATATTTTCTTTATATATGAAAAAACCTGAATACAATTGAAGAACTCCCTTGCCTGAAAAAATATTGACAATATAGTAATTTTCTTTAGAAAAAAAATTAGTCAGACCCTATTGTCCTGCCCACAAACTACTATTTGATCACTCTCTATGACAGTAGGTGAAATTTGATGCACACATCAGAGATAAATCATCAAATACCTCAAGTTTGAAGGAACCTGTAAGGATCGCAGTTCCTTGCTCCTTGCAGGACTACTTAAAATTAAACTGTATGACTAAGAGCATCATCCAGATTCTCTCTGAAGAGGTGATTTAAATGTGATCAAATTATGATGTTTTTAATAGAAAAAAAGAAGTCATGTTTAATAATTACATTGTTTACTACTAGCAGAAATAGTATTCAATCTTACAATATGAAAGGATATCACATCAAAAGAAGTGTGACCAGGAGGTCAAGGTGGATGATTGTCCCCCTCAACTCGGCCTTCATGAGACTCTGCCTGAAGCAGTGAGTCGAGCTCTGGAATCCACAGCACAGGAAGGACATGGAGTGGGTTCAGAGGAGGCCATGAACATCATCAGAGGAGAGGGCAGAGCACCTCTCCTACGAAGACAGGCTGAAGAAGTTGTGGTTGTCCATCCTGGACATGAAAAGGTTTTGAGGATACCTCACTGAAGTCTGTCAGTACATAAGGGGGGATTATGAGAGGGAGGGAGAGGGATATTTGATATGGAAAGATAGTGACAGGACAAGGGGAAATTATTTTAAATTGAAAAATTATGTTACAAGAAAATTCTTTACTGTGAGGACAGTGAGGCACTGGAACAGCCTGCCCAGAGAGGTTGTGGATTCCCCATCCCAGTAAGGGTTCACGGCCAAGTTGAATGGGGCCCAATCTGGTGAGTGACATCTCTGTCCATAGGAAGAAGGTTGGAAGTAGATGACCTTAAAGTTCCTTCCAATCCAAACCATTCTAAGATCCTATTCCATTAAATTCTAAATTCAATCAAATTATAATGAACTTTTAAATGGGATTCATCTTATCAGATGCAAACAGGTACTTTGTTCATATAAACATCTGAGTCAAAATCTAAAATATTCAGATTCATCTCCTTGTGAAGTGGTATTTCCCCCCAGCTGATTGGATGTCTATAATGTGTCCACATTTCAATCAGATCTGATTAATCATCTCTATTAGACCTTTTTTATCTATTTATGCTGAAACATTTTGGAGCAACAGGCTTTGCACTACTATTCTTCTGGTTTATAATTAAAGGAAACTAAAGTTTCACCTCTAAATATCTTCCTCTGTCATCTCTAATATCTCTGATCTCTGATGCTCTTTCTTCATAACAACAGATGATTCTGTCATCTTCACAACAATCAAGTTCAACAACTTTGTCTCTTGACATTTTTTTATTTCATTTTGGAATGAATGAAACAACTGATACTTGGGAATATTGTTATTTTAGGAAATTCTGAAAAAGTATTTATGAACCTACTTTTTTTTATACTTATATTTTTTGAGAATCTATAAAAAGAGAAACAGCAACTGACATAATCAGTGACATAATCAGGATAATTTTATTGATCTACTTCCCTTTGCCAAGTGGCTAATCTATCTGACAGAGACATGTTTCCATTGCTGTACACTCCTCCTTAACAGTTTAGTGCAATACAAAGATTTTATTTGTCCTGTACCTTTGTCATCTGGCACACAGTTGCACATAATACTGGTTCTTGGTCCAATCAGAAAGCAAAACGAACCTGCTCTTGGTTGTAACAGAAAAAGTGTTGGACACAGTTCTACATCACTAATAAATTCTAAGTTAAAAAGAATGAAGGATAAATGTAAAATACAGATATATTCATAGCTCATAAAAGGGTTTCAGTAAAAGCAGGAACATTGCTTCAGGCCAGGTTCACCTTGAAAAAAATATAGAAGGTAGGCATTTTCTGTCAGATTTATATTTTTTTATGATTTTTTTTTGTTATTTTATAGAATGTAGGTGTCTAAACAGCCTCCCAACTAGACCTAGAAAAGAGTTTGACTTGAATCAAAAGATAATAAAACATTCAGGAAAGGAAATAAACTCTTGACGTATAAAGGTGAGTAGGTAACACACATTTCAAAAGGATGAAGGTGATATTTCCATTGATGCAACTAACAGACAAAAGTTTAAGAAGAATCTGTCTGTCAAGGCAGAAAAATAGAAGTCTGCTGAAAATAAACACTTAAAAATATGTTAAAGCAAGAGACAGATTGAACTTAAGATGCACCTAACATTTGCTGCCACAATGTTGTGTGGGTGTTAACATGCAAGTAAAAGAAGAATGAAAAGCAATTTTTATTTCCTTCAGAATGAATGCCAAGAGCAGTACTCACATTTGTCTGGGTACATGAGTTTACACAATGCATTCTAAAAGTTGTAGAAAGAAAGGAAATAAAAAAATGCATTAAAATCAGAAAAAAAAATATAGATGAAACTGTGATTTTAATAACTTAAACCAGCTTTAAGTAAAATTAAAATTAAGAATGCATGAAAATAAAATAAGAAATTGCACATAAAAATATGTTATTCAATATTATTTTCATTTGAAGTAGTGCAAAGTAAAAAGAAGAAAAGGGGAAAGGAAAATTCAGTGGAGTTATGTCTCCATGAAGGAATGGACAATAAAAAGATATATTTATTACAGAGTAGACTCAGAGTGGTACCTACCTCTTAAAAACTGTGTTTGCCTCTAGTACCCTTCTACTCAAAAGCACGTCATATGAGAAGGAAAAAACAGTCAATGGCAAAAAATGATCAAAGGAAATTTCCTTACATGTGATGAACAATTGAGCAATTCAAGATGTTTTAAAGTTAAGAAATAAGACAGCTTAAAAAGATACTAGAAGTTACAGAAGATCTTAACACAGGTTGTTTATTACAACAACAACAACAACAAAAAATCTAGGGGCTTGAGATGAATCTGTTAGGTGAAAAGCTGAAACGAACTGGTTCTTCATCACTAAGTGGTAGATCTGTACAACTTCTGGAATAACCACAGATTCATAGATCATAGAATAATTCACCTTGAAAGGGATCGCTAGATATTCTTTTGTCCAATTCCCCCATTTGAAGCAGTTCCTATCAGACCAGATAACCCAAGACTTTGTCACAGCCTTTTTAGGCAAGCTCACATCTGCTGCTTAATCATCCTCGTGATTAGAAACCCAACTAAACAAAGAAAACCAACCAAAAAAACCCCACATCAATAAAGCAGAAAATAAACAAAGAAACCTTTACTTTCTATCTGATTGGAATTCTCCATGTTCCAAATTGCATTCACTACTTTTTGTCCTCTTACTCTGTGCCTTACAGACAAGGTGCCCTTTGTACCATGCTGTGAAGACAACAGTAAAGTCTCCCTCACCCTTCTTGTTAAGGATGTGCAAACTCAGTCACTCAGCATCAAAGTATGCAAAGATGTCTGCAGACATCCATGTGTTGTCACCTTCAGGGATTAAATGCTGAATTAGATGGATATGTCTCGAGCAAGTATGGACAGTGTGCACTTTACTACCCTCCTGAGCCGATTGGAAAGGAGGTTTACAGGGTGATAAAACTGTGAGAACAGCCACTATTGAATGAAAATGTGATGAAGTATCAAAAGCAAATTATCAATTTGAATGATAATTAAGATTTTTTCATTTTCTTATACTTTGCCTTCCCAAATCTGTTTGATATTAATAAATTCAATCAATTTCTCTTTCTGTAATATAGATAATGATATCTTATGTTCAAACATACTGTGAACAGGTTTATATGTCTTAGGGATTTTCCTTATTGGAAATGATTAATGTGAAATATTTTAAATTTTGCAGGATTTCATTAGAAGCTAAAATTTATTGTCTTTTGACTGTATTTTTTCCTCTTATTTTTTCCCCCTCATTTACCACTGACTTTTCAAAACTCTTCAGTTTAGGACAAGAAGCAAATGAAAGGAACAATGGTACTGTATTTTTGCTACTTTAAAGTTTTACAAAATATGTAGAACAAGCTTAAGAAAATTTTGTCCATATTTACAACAAAATAAAAATAAATCCAAGAAATTCTCATTTCTATTAAACTCTGAAGCAGGAACAGAAAAATGAAAGAATAAGACTGAAATGTAAGAAAAATAGAAGAAATGGAAGTAAATTAAATTTCAAACTACTGAGAAAAAAATCACAAATATTTCCGTAATGAATTCAATTGACAATTTATAGAAAATCAGTTTTCTTGATTAGTTTGCTATTTGCATCTTTGAGGAGTACTAATAAAACCCATTTTCTTTTGAGATAAGGACCTATGTTTTTGGAAATCAATCAAGTGTTTCAATTTGAGACTTTCTGGGAAATGAAACTAATTGGCTATTCAGCCAATGCTCAATATTTTTAGGTATATAAACCTGGTGAAAACATAGGGAAGAAGGTAAGAGTACTTTGTCTTTTCCAGACCAGTTCAAAAGAAAACCTTTTACATCAGAGGTAACAAAAATTTCTTGTGGATTGTTGGGGCTTCAGCTTGTAGTTTAAATTGGTGTTACTTTGAAAGTGAGTTGATTCCATCAGAAACTGCAGAGCATGAAAGAAGAAGACATAAGAAGGTAACAACATGGTACTTAGTAACTGTCCTAGGCTTTATCTTTCCCAAAATTAAACTTGGATACCAAGATTCCACTAATTTCATTGTTTGCTGAATCCAGAAAGGAGTCAAATTTTGACTAAACTAGTCCTTCAGGAATTCTCTGATCCAGAATGGGCCCCAACAAGGATCACAAGTCCTGTCAGAAAATCTGTAGCAGCATGACCCCCTGTCCACAGAGCAACAGGTGCTGCTGGGAGCCTGTTTCAGCACACATTCTCCATGAGGTCACAGCCTTCTTCAGGCCTACCCATCTGCTCTAGAGCGCAATCATCCATGAGCTGCAGGGTAAATATTTGCTCCATCATGAAATTCCATGGGCTGCAGGGGACAGCCTGTTTTGCCCTAGTCTTCAGCATGGGCAGCAGGGGAATCTCTGTCCAGTGCCTAGAGCACCTTCTCCCTGTCCTTTTTCCCTGACCTTCATGTCTGTAGGGCTGTTTCTCTCTCTATTCTCCAGCTGCTGTTGCACAACATTTTTTTACATTTTCTTAAATATGTCTTCACATGTGTGCTACCAAGGTCATTGACTGTCTCAGCTCTCGCCACTAACAGGTCTGTCCTGGAGGCAGCTGGAACTGGCTTTGCTTGATATGGGGGAAGTATCAGGTGTCTTGTCACAGAAATCACCCCTGAAGCCTCTCTGCCAGCAAAAATCTTGCCATGGAAACCCAATTGGGTGTGTGTGTGTGTGTGTGTATGTGTGTGTATGTGTGTGTGCGCATCACAGTGGGATCAGTGAAACAGATTGGTTTGGGTGAAGTGCAATAAAAAAATCATCATTCTATAGCTTCTGGAAGGCAACTAAGCTATGAATTATGACTGTTGTAGCTGATGTCACAATATGTTAGCTTCCACCAAAGCTGACTGTCACCAATTTTTAACATGGACATACATATATGTGAATCTGCAAATATAGTCTGAATGCTGAGTTATGTACACGAGGAGAAGGAGTGATATATAACTAGAACGTATTTTTTCCTTGTGTGAGTAAATGATGAGGAGCAGTAAATCTGTAATAGCACTTCAAGACACAGTCATGAGTCCCAAAGTGCTTTGTTGTATTGTATTCAAAACAGATCATATGGCTGGTAAAGCTCCACAGCTACATACATTAGGGTGACTCATCCAATCCTATTTGTATCTGAAAAGGGGATTGGAGCCATGATTAGCTATACTTTGCTAATAATGTGCCTTTTGGGGCTGTAATCAATTAACTCAGAGTAGAGGCAGTTCTGAAGTGGTGTGCAAATCTGTGGAGTTGTTGTACAGTTTAAATGATTGAAATCAGACTTCATTACAGAAGGAATAAAAATAAGTAGGAATAAAGATCATATATGAAAAATCAACTCACCAGTTCTCTGTATTTCCCTTCAAAACTTAGTTTCACTATAAAATAATATGAACTTATTTCCCCTTAAAATATTTTCTTTTATGATTGATTAGTCAAGATGGCAATCTCAGAAAAAGACTTGCTGAAGAAATATCATTAATAATTCTTATTGCCATAGTAGTATGACAGTTAAGGCTGAAACCAGACAAAGCTTCTGGTTGGAAGGAGGAGCTCTTGGTGAGCTGCAGTTGCAAAAAACTTAAATTAATTTTTTCTTAATCGCAGTGATCATGGAGGGGGAAGAGAAAATAACACAAGGGGAAAAGAGAGAAAGTGAAGAAAAAGGAAGAAATAATTAGGTGCGAGAATATTAGACACCTGCATTTCTTTCCTAAGTGCATCATAAGCTCACTGGACTGGAATATGCTTTCACATACACTTAACAAATTCTGGAAAAATTCTGCTGAAGTCAACAGTTACATACATGCAAAAATTGTATAAGGCCCACTGTATCTGCAGACACAATTCTGTATATTCCATTTCTGGCTGTTTTGCAAGTAGAGGTACCCTACTGTGTTTCTCTTCCAATGAAAGAATCTGGAAGCACTTCAAAATAGAAAAAAACCTTCCTAGTCCTTTGAAGCTGGCCTTTGAACCTACTGAGACAGCTGGCAGCAACATGGTGCAGGCATGGTACTACCCTGGTTTTCTATTGAAGAGTTGTATAGGGATGACAAAAGAAGGATGAGGTAAATGCACAGAATAGGAATGAAGACATTTCAAATACAGACAGAATAATATGAAAAAAGTCACAAAATAATTTTGATGTAGGAGGAAGCAAAGGAATATATTATAATGATGATCTTAAATAGAGTAGGTTTGGCTGTTTCATTGTTCTATGGATGTTAACATTCTGTTGCCAGACATTCTACGTCAGACTCTTACTTCAATGGAAAATATTTTAGAATGCTTTACATTTTACATGTTAGAATTGGAAAATAATAAAAGCTTTTAATTTAAGAAAATTCTTATATACAGGTGTACACATATATTTGTACATGAATTTTTTTAAAAAAAATCACCCTTTTCCTCCAAGTTAGAATGCTCAATTTTTGTTCAGGCAGAATGGCTAGTTGTCAAGGCTCGTTTAACTAATTTCTTGACTACAAAGAAACAAGAATATTGTTGCAACATGTACCATGAAAGAGCTTTCAATTATATTATCAGTGATGAAGTACATAGTACAGTTTGCCTATGACAAAGAATATGCCAATGCTCTGGGCTCTCTGTGCAAAGTTCCTATATACCTGCTCTCTCTCTCTTCCTCAGCACAATATACACCACTACAGAGGCCCTGTTAACACCCTGGGGAAAAAAACCTCTTGCTTTCCAAATTTGTAGCATAAGATAAGGTGGAGAGAGTTGTTTCACAGACTGAATAATCACACACTGTGCTCAGTTTCTTCTTTTCCTCTCAAGAAACCTGTTCCACTCCATATGGAGAGGCCTTCTCTGGTATTGTCCTTTACTAGAAAAAACAGCATCTCTTGCCACAGAGATGATTGGATACCGGAGTGTGATTCAGTCACCTAAGCTTAGGCATCTAATGAGCTGTAGATTCTACAGCATGTCCCCTAGCAGTCAATTTGCAAAGTCTCAGATCTCCTCTAGTCCTGTGTCATTACAGTCAGTCATACAGAAATCTTGTGTACTGTATGGCATCTCAGCTGCCATGAGAGGCTTCTATCTGAAAGCTAACCCAAACCCTAGTCAACTGTGAGTGCATACAGCTTGTTACACTTAAATGCCTTTTTCTAACAGTAGAACATCTGCTGCAATAGAGAGAAGATGTTGAGTTCTGGCCTTATCTGTTTACAAAATTACCTGTCTTGAACAGCTGTATATCACTTTTTTTTCTCATTTCCTTCACAGTTGCAGTGATTTGCCACCTATAGGCTACAGTCTGTTTTGTCTGAATTTCATTTGTGTTAATTGACTTTTCTTTTCTCCAAATTAATTATTTTTGCATTTGAAGTCAGGGCATGGTGGGAGATATATCCATTATGGTGTCATAGGTGTGCTTTGAGGAATCAATACAAAGGCCAAAGACCATATTAATTCTTCCTGTCATGATGTGTGACTGGATTGCACAGCCAGTCCTACATTTTGGAGGAAGCTTATGACAACTCCATAAATAGGATCTTATGATTAAAAAGACAGTTACATTTGAAATTATATTTGACAGAATTTTTGTACTGTAACCATGCATTTTGTATGCTGTATTCATTCACTTACAAATGAACAGTAATTAATGAATTAATTTGCTTTCATAGAGTTTATTTTGTCTAGATCTCTTATGCAATGACAGTTGTTTATAGTAGACCTAATTTGTTTGTGATATTAATCATTAAGGTACTACCTGAACACCTCAAATGAATCACGCAAATCCTCTTGTTAGCATGTAGAGCTTGTTTTGCACTTCAGCAGATTCAAGAACCCATAGCTACCTCTGCAGCTTATTTATGCTCCAATGGCATTTTACTGTAAGATGAAAAAAGTAGTTCCCTAGGAAAACCCTGTCCTGTAGTTTCGACTGGTGTAGAGTAAATTTTCTTCAGAGTAGCTGGTATGGGGCTATGTTTTGAATTTGTGTTGTAAACAGTGTTGATAATTCAGGAATGCTTTAGTTGTTGCTGAGAAGTGTTTACACAGACTCAAGCCGTTTTCTGCCTTTTATCCCACACCACTGGTGAAGAGACTGAGGAGGAGCACAATTACTTGGGAGGGGACATGACAGGAACAGCTGTCCCTAACTGACTCAAGGAATATCTCGTAGCTTATGGCATCATGTTCAATATAAAAAGTGGGGTGAAGGAGGAAAAAGTGAGGGTGTATGTCTTCCCAAGTCACTGTTATTTTTGATGGAGCCTGGCTTTCCTGAAGGTCTCTAAACACGTCTGCCTGTGGGAAGTGATGAATTAATTCCTTATCTTGCTTTGCTTGTGTGGGTGGCTTTTGCTTTATTTATAACGTTGTTTTTATCTCAACCCACAAGTATTTTAACTTTTGTCCTTCCAATTTTCTCCTCCATCCCACCAGAGAAGAATAAGTGTATATGGCTGTGTGGTGTCTAATTTCTGGATGGAGTTAAACCATAACACTTCTTTCCCTGTGATAGAGACCTTCTGTTACCTATTCCACATTCATAGCTGCGCTGTCACTCAAATTTTAAAGCTTTGCATGCTTTGGTCAGCTTTTGTACAGAGGGTTATAAAAATATTTTATTGTCCCTTATATGTTTCTGGATAATTTTTTAAACCCTTTTAACAATATTAATGCAAATTCAATACCTTAAAACACAAAAAATAAAGATCTAGTGTTGAATCACTGTCTCCAGGGTAGTGAAACTGAACTTATAATTATTGACAGAATGGCATATTTAAATGACCTAGAAATCTGTATGACTGAAGTTCGGCAATTTGAGACAAAATATGACATAAACAGTATTTATAATAAGATATGTATTGGTATCTATATGTTCAAGGACATCACAATTTTTTTAGGGTGTTTAATGCAAGGACATAATTAGTCTTGTGGTACGCCTATGCAGAGAATACATTAAATATGCTTGTACAAACAGAAGAAAATTAAAGAGAAACACAATTTAAGTGCTTTTTTTTTTCTAAAAGAAGTTTCACAGTTTTCTGTGGTCTACCTTAACAGAAAAAGATTTTCTTTTCTTTTTTTTCATACAATGATTCTTCCTGTAATATACAGTCATATTTACTTGTTTTTCAAATTCAAGGCCCAAACATTATTCAGCGAGGTCAATGAAAAAACCCTCTGTGATTTCAGCAAGTACTACACAAGGCCATTTGAAGAGGAAACACAAGTTATTATGGGGGAAAAAAAAGCAACAACTTTTCAGTTTGTGGATTTTGACTTTTAGGTTCATAACCTACAATTTTTACTTTAAAAATGAAGAAAATTCATGAAAAAATATAGAAAATGTTTCTATAATTTTCAGACCCACTTTTTTTTGGAAACTTAAATTTCTTTTTTGATAGTCTTAAAAGTCAAACATCATTTATTAATACCAATGATACATAAAGTTGTTGGGGTTTTTTTTCTCCTTTTCTTTTTGAAGTTAAGAAAAGGGACTTTAAAAGTTAGGAATTGTCTCCCACATGTTTTCTCAGAGAGCTTTGCCTTCCTTATGTTCTTAAGTAACTTCTGAGGACTTTGGTTTCCAGTTTCATGTTGGTAGAGGAATCAGAAATCCAAGAAGTCCTTGGAAGAATATGTGTTCCAAGGTCACCAGGAGGAATGAATGAACAAGGGAACTGACAAAAACTATGTGATAAAGCTTATATTGTCTCGAAAATAATTCATTTTCATACACTATCAGGAAATTTTTCCTTGTCAATAATAAAATTTCCATTGACCACAAACTGTCTCTAAAATAAACCTAAGTCCAATAATAAAACCTGCCTTAATGATGAATACTAGAAGATTTCTCTAAGAGTCCCAAAATTAGATTAGACAGTTTAAGGTTTTTCTTGTGTAATGCTCTCTTTTTTTGAAGTCATACAAAAGAGAATGCTTTATCAAGTGATAATGTATTAAGTGTGACCTTTTCAAGGACTGTACCATCTTTTATGAAACTGTGTCTATAACTGTGTCTATATACATATATATATATATATATATATATATACACAAAGTTTTTATCTTCTAGTGACTTAAATTTGTCTTTCCATTGGGACCTTTGTAGGACATAATAATAAAGACAGCTGAAATAATGTTATTCTATGAAAAAAAAAGTATGAATAACATAACCTGTGGTGCTGCGTTCAACTGTGTGGATATTGTTATGTCTTCAGACACCTGCTTTCTTACAGATTCAGTCTCAGGTATTTGGTTCTGAAAATGAAGATGGCTGCATCCTATATAATCTTTATATGTCAAAACGAGACTTCTGTGTCATATCTTATTCAGTTTTAGCTTATATTTGCTTTTGAGCTCTTTAAGTCTTCTGCAGTCTGCTAGTTGATAAGGTTTTTCTCTTATCATTGTTTTCTTCTTATTGTAAAGCTGTGATGCATATCTGTAATTAGCTGATAATACAAAATAAATATATTTTCCTGCTTCAGTCATGGGCATATGCAGTAAGAAGATCAGATCATTCACTTTTTCTCTTGCGAGAAATAATATCTCAGAAAAGACATTTTATTACTTCAGTAAATTTCACTCTCACATTTTCATGGCTAATCAATCAATATCCTGAGCAATGCTGATACTTCACACATAACTTACATTTATATGCCATTACAAGGAAGGTACGTACATCATGTTACAGTACAATTTTCTGTCTTTCTTATCTTCCTACCAGGACAGCGTATGTCTGACCTTAATGCCTTGAAATCCAAAGCACTCAGTCCTCACAGTACTGGTTCCTGATTAAAGCTTAACATTCTGTTGGTGTATTACCAGCATTGCCTCTGAGCTGGCCTTTCTAACTCTTCCTAAAGCCCGATATTTTTAGCCAATATTTGTGTTATCATCTCTGCTGTTAATCACTGAAACAGAGAAAACTGATCCAGGCTGTTGCTTTCTGGTTGATTGGGTCTCCTTTTCCTGTGCTATTTTAATATAATGAAAATAGTGACAATAAATTATCACTATTTCAAGACTCTGATTCTTTACAACGTTGTCCCATGTTACATAAAATAAAATAAAATAAAATAAAATAAAATAAAATAAAATAAAATAAAATAAAATGGTAAATCTTTACTTCTGATCCTTGGGAAACATAGTTCACCTAATCCATGGGAAGTAAGAGATGATCCTGAAAACTTGCTATATAATTTCCAAAAGTGCAGTTATTAACAGAAGTGACTCAAATGTAGTTAATACCCAACTACAGCTTAGAAAAAAAACAGGTCTATTTTATATAATCAGTTTCATCCTGGCTTTCATCCACTTAACAGCACTGAGACATCTTTTCTACACGTGCCTACACCTATGGAAAGTAGTGACTTTACACTCCTTTTGGTCTTGATGCTTCTTTCAGTGGCACTTGATGACCCCAGGATGAAGGCTCATTTCTCTGCATATGTCATTATGGTAGTTTAACATTCTCTTTCTTAGATTACTTTTAAATTTGCCTCTAGCTTTATTCATGGCTGTGAGATAAGATCACTTTGTTAGAGCATGGTGCTAATAACGCCAAGGTTTTGGGTTTGATCCCTGTATGGGCCATTCATTGGAGAGTTGGACTCAGTGAGTCTTGTGGGCCCCCTCCAATTCAGAATATTCTCTGATTCAAATAGAGCTCATTATTATTATGTGTTGTTTGATTTTTCTGCAGACATGCTGACATCTGTGTTTCTAAATTATCAGGAGGTAGACTATCAGTAATTTCAATGGCACTCCTGACAGATTATATTTCCTCATCATGACTAAGAAACACAACTAAAATTCAGATATGGATCTTATAAACATCCATGTTATATTATATTATTTGACAGTCTAACAGTATCAGTACATGAAGAGTCAGGGTTACATTTTCATATTCCATAACAGCGTAAAAATAATTTAACACTGTACCCAGCATAGGTACACAGTATCTCACTAGTCATTCAACATCCCCCACTGGTATTACAGAACCAGGAAGATCATCAACTCTGCTAGTCTTTCTGCCATACCCATGAAATATTCTCAACTCATTCCAACTTTAGTCAGTAGTTAATTATACTACGAAGCATGATTGACTATATTGTTTCTATATTGAGAGAGCTCCATTAACTTTCAGCAAGACAGATGATCAATTTTAGGAGCCTGCTGCTTATGCACAGAGTCCTTCCTGCTGTGCCCCAATTTATTTGCAGGACATTTTTGTTACTGTACTCACCAGGATGTGTTTTATGACCTCATTTCTACTTTCTTTTTTCTTTTTCTTTTTTCTTTTTTTTTTTTTTTAGTTAGTGTTAATATAAAACTAATCATTCAACACATGTGAGTATTTTCTTATGGGGTACTCTCACACATTTTAGAAAAATAGATTTTTTTCTCATATGGAGTTCAGCAGAATTTCCCTGTAACATGACCGGAACAGAACTTTATTAATTCCTGCATTTTGTTGAGATTATGTACAACTAATTCACTGAATGCCTCTATTTGTGGTATCCACAGTTTGCTTTTAGAAAGAAGTTAGGTATCTCACATCAGGGAAAGGTTCTTAAGAACCAGGCTTGAGTATGTATCGAGTATTGAAATAGCTTAATTTTAGTTGGAAATTAATCTGAATTTTTTGTTGAAAGTTAGAAAATCTATTCAAGTTTTCATAAATTGTTTGTCTTTGAAAGAAAACCACAAGAAAAGAACAGATTAAAAGTATCAGTGACAAGTTTTATTGTCCATGGAGGCCAATCAACTTCTGGAAAATCAAACTAAATTTCAAGACATGAGAACTTTTCAGGTCCCCCATACAGTGCAAATTTCCTTTTTACTTCTCAAGAGAAAGCTTAGTTGCCTTCAGTCCATCCTTGCCTTGGTACTCTAGCAGGAAGGAAACTAAAATACAGATGTAAAAGACAGAAAATTAAGCAAATAATGATATATTCAGCAAACTCCCACAGTCTCATAATCATGACAGTAGAACTGCTGGCACCACTCAAGCCTTCTTACTCTGCAATTAGAAGCAGCTTAACCAAGTTTTTCTATTCCAGATCTTTAAAATAACTCAGTTTTAGTTTTTTTCCTCACTACTGTCTTGTCCTTTGGAATTTCCCTTGCCTTCTCTGTTAAAGTATTTAGAGGACTTTTTTCCACGCCATCTTTCTTTATCTTTTTTTTTGCTGGAAGCCGTATTTGTCCCTTAATTTCTGCATCTGTTCAGAGCCATAAACAACATATAGGTAGGAATAATTTCATGAAAGTCTCCTTTGCCTTTTGCAACAACACTTCACCATTATGCATAATTAATGGTATTGCACAAAAAACCTTTTACTGTTTTAATCATCTGCAAAGTATTTTAAGGGCTCCAGAGTATCTGCTCATCTTTTAATTTCATTTTGTTCTTCAGAACTCACAAGCTATTCCACTTTGTTATCATAGTTTATTTTTTCTTGTCGTTGGTCAGACTTTCAATTCACATCAATTTAAATGGAATTTAGTGCAATATTCTATAGTTTTTCTTTAAGCTTTAAACACTACTATTTTGTAATATTAAATATTTTAATTGAGTTCTGAGTTGGGCTCTTCAATTAACAGGTTAAGTATTTGCTATTATGTGACATAGATAATAGCTTGGACTTGAAGCAATGTTTTTAAAATCCCAAAATCCTGCAAAAAATTTTTGAGGAGGGGATGGCATTCATATAAATTTCTAAAATGTGAGTTGTGACATCTGTCTTAAAGTACCTGTCTCTATTTACTAGAAGAATATCCCAGGCAGCTCATTTAGATTAGAAAATCAATATTTTGACACTCAAGATACTTGTGCTGAGGTAAATTGGGCCATGAATTCCACAAGCTCTCCAAAATTGTCTGCTCAGATTAAGCCCTTTATTTGTTCTAATGTTTCAGTCATTTTTCTCTTTCTTATAAAAAATACATATATGAAATTGATTTACTTCTTCAAGTGTAATCTTTTGAAATTATCTTTAATAAAATGTAATAACTCCTTTCTCTGTGTATATATACATATATATGTATGCATATATATTATTGCACACATATATAAATATTTATGTACACGTGTCTAGAAATATTGCACACATATATAAATATTTATGTACACGTGTCTAGAAATATCTATCAAGTAACTTTCTGTTCAGCAACTTCTTTACAAAAAAAAAAAAGGGATTATATTCTCTTAAATCTCATCTCTTCTGCATTGTTAGAGAGCTCCAGCTAAAAATGACTGCTTTGGCAGCACCGTTATTTATATTTTTTACTGTTTTCTTTACTTATTCTGCTTGTTAATTAACTTCCACTTCCTTCCTCTCTTCTCAGGAAGAAATTTCTGAGACATCTGCATCATAGATTAGTTTTATAATGGGTCTTCAGCGTTATAAATGATCAACTAGCCAATCGGATAAAAGATAAATTTTCATTATTCCATTTTAAATCTATCTGGGACAGCCACGGAAAACAACATTTGAATGTTGGGTGAAACAGATGACCGACAGCAGGGCTGCTATCTCGCACTGTTCCACAATTTGCTGGTGGTTGAGTCCGGGTTCTTATACTGTATTTTGTGCCTCCCGGCAGCAGAGGTATTGTGTTTTCAAATTCAAACCCAGTCTTTTCACTTGATGATGAATCCTGAACAGGTTTCCCGGTGCTGGGCCACGTCTGAAAGGACTTTCCGGGAATCCTCTTTTGGGATGATGATGTCGTCAAATGCAGGGTCCACCCTCGAAATGGGTATGATGGGTTGATGGTGGGTTGATGGTCCAGGTGCCCAAGATCTGATTAGCTCAAGGAGCTACATCCTAGCAAGGCACCCTCCTTTCTGGTGTAAATCAAGATGTTAATTCGTACACAAAGCATGTTCCAGTATTTGGAAAATGCCTGCCCCATTTCAGGAACCAGAGTTAGTCTTACATTTACAGGGTTACAAAAATATACATTCTATCATCTACTACATTTACTATAACTTCTATGTTTAATTGCACA
This sequence comes from Trochalopteron elliotii, assembly GCA_024734555.1. Lineage (NCBI taxonomy): Eukaryota > Metazoa > Chordata > Aves > Passeriformes > Leiothrichidae > Trochalopteron > Trochalopteron elliotii. The sequence goes on from JANPWX010000013.1 coordinate 10,470,335, forward strand.
AATTTATAATCATATCTATCACATTCAGTGTAACAATGAGGTATTAAAATATTAACAAGCACTTAACAGAAGAACATGGAAAGGAGCAAGAGAGGATCTAGGGGATCTGGGTTATTTGGACTGAATCTCCCTTGTACTACACATAGCAAGAAAGGAGCCTTTCAAAAACCAGTTCAGGATATGAGAATTATAGCCTTTGAATTGATCCTGGGGCTGTATGCATCTCTTGTATTTTGATGATCAAATAAGAATCCTATGGAGATCAGGAAGCATATAGGTGTGAATAATTTAGTTGGGTGAATAATTTGGTATGTTTCCACCAAGATAAACAAAGGGCTAGAGACTCTGCTCTATAGGTAAAGGCTGAAGGAGTTAGATCTTTTCTTGTGGAGAAAAGAATGTTAAGGGAGGATTCATCACAGTATTCCAGTACCTAGAAGGTGGCTATAAAGACAATGGAGGCTCTCATCTTCACAAAGAGGTACAGAGACTACAAGAGGCAACTGGTACAAATTATACTGGGAGAAGTTTTATCTTTAAATAAGACAGATTTTTTTCTGTGAGAACAACAATTCACTGGGAAAAAGACTCCCTAGGGACACTGTAGAGTCCCATCACTGTAGGTTTTCAATATATCATTGGACAGGGTGATAGATAATCTAAACTAAAATTAATTTCTTACAAAAGTTTGGGCCAGATGATATTTTGAGGTCCACTCCAACCCGACCTGTTCTCTGAATTCTAAGGTTCTGTGTTTTATTCACACATTAGATTGAGCAAGGGAGCTCAGCTAATATTCCAAGAGGTATTGTGGTCTGCCAAACAACTTGAAGGTTCAGCCACTTGTATAAAATCTGGGCATCTTCCTCCTTTCCTGTTTCTCAGGATTTCTTAAGTTTTTCTCTGTACAAGGATTTATATCTGACAACAGAATCAGATCCACTATCTTCTCCCATGTCCCCTGGACTTTTGCTGTGCAATACTGTCAAAGAAGAACAAAAAAAAGAAGGCCCAGAAAGAACATGAAGCATCTCATATAGTAATTCAAAGAAATACAGACCCATAGTTACATGCTGTAACAACACAAAAGATTTTTTTTGAGCTTTCTCAGTTTCAAAAATTTCTAGGAAAAAAGACAATAAAATGGTACAGAGGTGTAAAGGTATTCCTATGATTAGGAAAGATAAAGGCCTCAAAATATTGTAAAAACACTCATATCCACTTTTTTTCCAAGCAGCTTATTAACATGTTTAATATTTCAGCTCAGCTTTTAGCTGAGAAGGTCACATGATAAAGAAAAACATATAAGTGACATTTTTCCTACAGTATATATTTCTTTTTTAGTTTTCTTTTTTCTTATGTAAAATGAGTTATTGACACACATATTGCACATAATGCAATACTTTCCTTGATGAAAAGGCATACATTTCAAATAATTTTTCTCGGCAATGCAGACTTGGTATGTGGATAAACTTTTTATAGCTAATGAGTTGTCTTCAAATGATAACAATTTATCAGGGTAGTGAAGAAATGGAAAGTGAAAACTTATTACAGACTAGACTTGCTGTGCTGGTTTTGGCTGGGGTAGAGTTTCTTCACAGCGGCTGGCACAAGGCTGGGTTTTAGATTTGTGCTTAACACAGAGCTATGATATAGAAATGTTTCTGCTCTTGCTGAGCTTGGCTCTCAAAGAGCCTGCTTTTTGTACTGCCATGATGGTGAGGAAGTTGGGGGTGATTGGGAGGCTGGGAGGAGACACAGCCAGGACAGGTGACCCAAAGTGACCAAAGGTATATTCCAGACCATGTGGCTTCATGCTCAGTGTGTAAAGTGGGGGAAAGAAGGAGGAAAGTGAGGACATTTGGAGTGATGATGTTTATTTTCCTAAGTAACCACTATGTGTGCTGCTCTCCTGGAGGTGGCTGAACACCTGCCTGCCCAAGGGCAGGTTAATTAATTCCTTTTCTTTCCTTGTATGTGTAGATTTTGCTTTCCCTATTAAGCTGTCTTTATCTCAAACCACAAGTTTTCTTACTTTTGCCCTTCTGATTCCTTCCCAAAACCCACTGGTGAGGGAGTGAGTGGCTGTGGAAAGATTTGATGCTGGCTGGGGTTAAACCACAATGCTTGTATTCCTTGAAATAAAGATTGATCTACAAAAGCACAAAAAATAACCAACCATCAAGCCAATCAACCAACAAAAAACTCACAATCTCTTATGTAAAATCCTTTGTAAGTATAAACCAAAAGCTGATAACACTGAGACTGTGTCAGAGATAGAAACAGGAGGATGTAAGTAAATAATAAAAGAAGTTACCATGAAAGTTAATGTCATTAACTTATTAGAAACCTGAATGTTGACAAGTTTATCATAAGCATCAAGACAAAGAAGGTTTTAGGTCGAAATTTGAAGAAGGATAATGACATAGTTCCTCTTAAATTTAGGTAAATAACCAGAGAAATATAAGAGATTCATATTTTATAATTTTACTGGGAGATGATGGAGGACCAGCCATGATGAATCAGCTGGGAATAGAAAGCAAAATCTCGATTGTAGTTTGTGATGAATAAGTATTCATTTTGAAGAGCTATGAAACTGAAACCATGTTTTTGTTACACGTCACAAAAGAGGTAAGGGGAAAAGGTACAGAGAAAACTAACATACTCAAGAAAAAATAGGAGAAAATATTAAAAATATCCATCTATATTGAAAACAGGACAAAATAAAGAAGTTTTTATTTCACAAAATCAGAACATGGACGTAACTTTAACTCCACAGGCATATGATAGAGCTGGATGTAAAATCATTCTCTTCTGCCATGAAAACTTAAAGCTTCAACTCTGATCCTATTTTGTTTGTCGTAAGCTCAACTTATTCAAATTTTTTGCACCGGAAAAGAAAATTTGATACCTTAAACAATACTGAAAATAAATAAATAATATTATATATGTGATAACTAAAATAATGCAAATGAAACAGTGTTTTTGAATAACCACCAATACTAAAAACATTAGATAACATTCTAACTGTTTAAGGGCACATCTTTAATAAATAATATGAAGAAATCTGCCAAAACGCAAATAACTGATGAGAAAATGTTTACTCTCCATAATTTCATAATAGTCTACAAATTTCATAATAGTCTTTTTTCTTTAGCCCATAGAGTACTTAGATACTTCTCTTCTAAACCCATTTGTAAACTTCTGAATAGGTATGGAGTGATTGCTAAGCATTGTGCCTGATTCAATCTTATTTTACATGCAGAAGCTCTAAGCACTGTATTCAATATTATTACTTTATTAGATGCTCTTAGGATACTTTTTTACTGACAGCTAAATGAGATTTCTGCTAGAAAGTACCTACTTATTTCTGGCCTTAAAGAAGTCATTTACAAATGCAGCGTGAAATGAGGTGTTGGCAGTTTTTTGTTATGTACTTAAACAAAATTCAGGTGCCTTGAAAAAGGCAAAAAAACTATCAGCTAAATGGAAAAAGCGGTGCTTTTTAAGTGTTTTAGCCTGCTTCTTACTTGAATCAATTAAGAATTCTCTGTGCCTTGCCACAGTATGTGGCTCCTACAGCATGAATACTTTATGCTTCACTTGTTCTTCTGTAATACCTCCCAGGAAGAAAAATGCAGGTTTCTTTACTTTTTGTTCTTCCTCCCTTACCATAGGCAGCACAACTATGCATCATGAAAAAAGTTTAACATTTAATGTATAGTAATTAGGCTACCTATTCTCATTAATCTCTTATTTTGTATATAATTTATGCTTACTTTCTGTCATGATTTAACTCCAGCTGGAGAAAAAAGCCCTACACAGACACTCACTCACTCACTGTCCTGATTACATAGGAAAAAGAATCAGAAGAGTAAAAGTGGGATTAGGGAAGTTTAAGAGGTAAAGAAAAAGCTGTGTATGCAAGCAAAGCTAAACAAGGAATTCGTTCACTGCTTCCCATGGTCAGGCAGCAGTGTAGCCGTCTCCAGGAAAGCAGGGTTCCATCATGTGTCATGGTCACAGTAGACAAACACTCACTCCAAATGCCCCCTCCTTCCTTCTTCCCCCATCTTTTATATTCTGATATGACATCATATGGTCTGAAATATCCCTTGGGTCAGTCATGGTCAGCTGTCCTGGATGTGTCCCCTCCCAGCTCCTTGTGCACCTCCATCTTTCCTCTCTGATGGGGTGGCATGAGAAGTAGAAAAGATCTTGATTCTGTGTAAGCCCTGCTCAGCAACAGCTTAAACATCTCTGAGTTGTCAACACCATTTTCAGTACAAATCTAAACCATAAGGCCTCCACCAGCCGCTATGAAGAAATTTAATTCTTTTCCAACCAAAGCCATGAAAATTTGTCACTCATGTTTTTGAGACAATTGTCTCTGTGACTGCCTAAATTTAACAATAACTTTGACTACACATGGATTACTGCATTTACGGACTTCTAAATAATGTCCAAGTGTTTACACTACCTATGGAAAGATACTTTTTGTTGATCCTGCTGAGAGAAATTGTCCTAAAGTAATCACAGAATCACTGAATGGGTCAGGTTGAAAGGGATTAGCTTCCTTGGACCTCTCCAAGGTCCCTCAGGGCTTCTTTCCATCTTCTTCAGAGAAGGTCCCTGAAGAGACTAAAATTAGCTCTTCTGAAGTCCATGGCTCTAATCTTACTTGTGGAAATAAAAATGATCACAGTTGTTCTTACATATATGTATTCTAATAAAGCCTATGAAAATTAATCATTTCAGTAAAAACATGTAACTATTATTAGAAATGTCAAAATTTCTGTGTTTGGATGTGATTCTTCTCAGGAAAGAAAAAAAAAAAAAAAAAAAAAGGCAGCAAAAAACCAGAAATCCAAAACACCGTATTTTGCCTTGGCCAAGTAGAGAAGAATTATGTGTGATGTTTGCATTGAGTATTGACTTAAAAGTGGATTTTGGCTTTTGGATCTAAGTAGTATTAGCATGAAAACACCCAAATTGACACCCCTGTCCTTAAAAAGAACAAAAGTAAAACAATCCTTTATATTATATAATTAGATTTTCATTGTGTCCTCTTCAAGTCTATAGTCTTTGACAGCAATAGACTCTCTGCTGCAGAGCCAAGATTATGGAACATGTTTACGTCATAAAATTTCTATAGTGCAGGTCAAAAATAAAGCATGCTTTTATTTTGCTGAAGTTTTTCTGAGCTTCCAGTACATTGATCTTGGGTGACTTTTTGGGAATGATAAAGGGATTCTAATGTTGTTTAAATATTGATACTGATGATTTAAATGTAACTGCATTCCTAAGGTCTGCCAGTGCTGTTCATCAGATCTGCTTGCCATGCTCTCTCCTAATTTTTTCAAAGACAGAACATAAATTTTTTTTCTCAAGGATATTTTAGTCGTTGACCAAAATTCAATACAAAAGTGAAATATTTTTAATTGTACCTGGCACTACTTACTCTTGGGTATTCACAATAACATATTAATGGCCTACTTATAATTAGGTAGAAAAAACATAACTTTAATACCAAGGAACTTATCATCGAGTGAGTTAAAAAAACTTTAAATTGAAATAAAAACATTTTTCAAAACTTAGTTTTATGTCCAAGACTTTGAAGAGTTTCTTTATATAAGAAATGGATAAGAAAGGGAAAAACTGTGTTGTTAAATAATTCTTATGTACTAAAACCAAATCTAGAAGTGCTATGGAGAAATTATCCAAACAGATTTTGGTCTCCTCATAATAGGTGTACTATAGAAAAATTCCATATGTAGCAACAGTTAAGCTCATGTTCAGAATTTAAACATGTTACCAGACCTCTTGAGTTCACTAATCCAAGCTGTAAAGACCTCTCCTATGCTCAAAATTTGAGTAGATCTTACACAATTTTTTTACTTTAAATATACTCTACAATATAATATTACAACACAGGAAAACCATTTGTAGTATAGTAGAAGTACATGAAGCTAGATAACATTTTGAGAAACATTAAAAAATATTGCAGATGACACTGAAAAAAGAGTGAACCAAACCAAAAGTAATTTACTTTCTTTTTCTTGCATTCATCAATGAAATCCTGGCCGCAGGTTTTCATTATCAGATATCTTTTAACTAAGGATATTAGGCAACTCTTAAATGTAAACAACTATTGCAAAGCTGGACTGCACTATTCTACCTTTATTTTCTTTTTGAGGAGTAAAAAATAAGTTATGTAGTTTTCAACTTAATATTTTTATAATAGAATCCTATAATAATATAAAATGGTTAGGATTAGAAGGGACCTTAAAGATCGTCTAGTTCCAACCTCCCTGCTATGGACAATGACACCTTCAACTTGACCAGACTTCTCAAAGCCCCATTCAACCCAGCTTTGAACACTTCAAGGGATGTGGGGCATCCACAACTTTTCTATGCAACCTGTTCCAGTGCTTCACCATCCTCACAGTAATGAATTTCTTCCTTATATTTAACCTAAACCTACTCTCTTTCATTTTGAAGCCATTCTCCCTATCACTATGTGTCCTTATTAAAAGTCCCTCTCCAGCTTTCTTCTGCCTCCTTTCAGTACCTCCTTTAGGTACTGGAAGGTGCTGTAAGGTCTCACTGGAGCCTTCTCTAGGCTGAACAAACCCAAGTCTCAGCCTATCTCATAGAGGTGCTCCACCATCATCTGCTCTGACCATCTTAACGGCTCTCCTCTGGACTCACTGAAAGAGGTCCAGGTCCTTCTTATGTTGGAAGCTCTAGAGCTGCATGCAGTATTCTTAAGGGGGGTCTAAACCAGAGTGGTTTGTAGGGAGGGAATTCTCTCCCTTGCCCTGCTGACCACATATCTTTTCATGTAGCCCAAAACACAGCTGGATTTCAATGTGTCTGCAAGCACAAGGTTGTGTTGTGCTTCTGGTCCACTCCCAAGACCTTTTCAGGGCTGTTTTCAATCCATTCTCTGCCCACCCTGTATTTGTTCTTGGGATTATCCAGGTGCCCTTGCACTTGGTCTCATTGAACTTGATGAGGTATGCATCATCCCACCTCTCAAGTCTGTCCAGGTCCCTCTGGATAGCATCCCCTTCCTCCAACATATCGGCCACATGGCTTGGTGTCATTGGCAAACTTGATGAGGGTGCACGCAATTCCATTGTCCATGTCACCCACATAGCTGTTAAACAGTGCTGGTCACAACACCAACTCCTGAGAAACATCATTCCTTTCCTTCTGAGAACCAGAGCGACCTAATTTTTCTTAAGCTTATGTTTTTTCCTCAATACATATATCCTATATTTTTCTAAAATGTAATTTTAAGCAATTGAAACAATCTCAGGTTGAAAAGGACAAACAAGGAATACATTAACAGAAAACAAGGTAAGAGATTGATGCTCTTATTTTAGAGTGGGTGGGAAAGAGAAAACATTGTGATAAAATAAGTGAACATAAAATTTTGGTGTAACAATCCATAGAGAACAAATTCATAGACCAAATCTCAAATAAGTATAAATGACAAATAAACTCTACTAAAAATGTTTTAAGTATAAATGGCTTTTACATTCTTAATGTAAAAGACTTTTTAAGAAGGTTGGATTTTTGCAAACATTTAAAGTAAATCTAGGCTTTTTGAGCCAGGGGACATATTCCTAAAAGATTTAGCAAAGAATTGTACGTGAATCTTACTACTTAAGGTGGGACCTTATTCTCAATGACATTATTGATACCTTAAATTTATTTGTGTGCATTCTGACAAGGGTTTTCTAAAACATAGCAGGTTTATTTTTATGTACTTGTGACTAGTCTCCAAAAAATGATAGTTTTGGATTTTCAAGACATTCATATTTATCATAAATTTGTTAGCATTCTGATTTTCTAGTATGCTGTCTAAACTTAGAAATATTCAAATCAATTTAGAAATTGTCTTTACTTTTCAACAAAAGAATATGTGTTAAAAAATAACACCGACACTATGCCCCCTTCTAAATAAGACATCAACATTTAGTGATGCTAGAAGCTCCCCTAAAGGCTGCTTGTAATAACAGCCCTTTTGCAGCAGATCCAGGGGCATTGAGTATCCTCTTAAATTAGTAGCAATCCATGGACAATATTTTTAGTGACTCTTCTGCTTGCAAATGTATCTAGGTATAAACATAGAGACAATCTCCTGCATATTTTGAACAAAAACATTTTTTATTATAGTTATTTTCTAGAGGTATAAACTCATTCATCAATACATGTATTAGGCTACTGTATATCAGCGCATAGGTGTCTGTAAATGAAAATACATGTATATAAGCAGACATACAGATATTTTACACATTTATACATATGTGTGTATGGATACAGATATATCCATTTATGGTGGGAAAACAGCAAGGAACCAAGTAGATAATTGAATTTTCTGATGTAATATAATAGTCAGCATGACTCAGTCTGCATTGCTATTATGGATCAATGTGTTAAATGAATCTTGCTGCCTGAATTTCTGTTGCTGCCAGCTATCTTTAAGCAGTGATTCATTTAGCCAGCTTTGGCTTGACTTTGGAATAGCATGAGATTTGGAAATAGGATCCAGATATCACATCAACCTCAGTGCCTCAAAAAGCCCAAAACATTATGGAGGTCTTCAGTAATTTAGTCATGAAAGAAAATAATTAGTTAGTCTTTCCATGATAAATGACAGTTTAAACAAATTATATTTTACTGGATATTAAAAACTTGGAGGGAAATCATATGCTGAAAAATTGAATGTCACTTCAGAATAGTTCTGCTCAAGTCCCAGACTGGAGGCTGTTGCAGCCTTTCAGTGTTCCCTAGAGTTCTGCAGAGGCCAGGGTCTCCCTGGGGTTCAGGACCTGGGGAAGGTTCCTCAGAGTCTCTTAGGGTACTGACAGGGCAGGGCAGCCAGGGCAGCCCCAGGCACCTGCCTGAGGATGTGGGATGGGAACAGGCCAAGGCTGGGCTGGGCTGCAGGGGCCTGGCATGAGGACCTGGAGCATGGACATGGTATGGGAAGCCCTGAAGAAGTTGTGCAGTCAGTCAGGACTGGTGGTGCCCTCAGTGCCCTGGCAGTATTCAAGATTCTTATTCCTTTTCTAACTGTACAGCACAGAGACTACTAATTCTTGCTGCCTGAATACCCTTGAGAGGAACTTATGCAGGGAAGGATCCTGCTTCATGTTCCTTCAGATGTTCCATTTTGCATGTTTCCATATCACATCGCCCAAATCTTGTCGTAGGAAGGACCAAATTCCCTATTTGAAGGTGACTGTCATACTAAAATCCTTATAGCATCACACCACAAGCTCTGCCCTTTTAGTTTCTGAGTTAGTCAATTACTTCTCTAAATATTAGAGACGTCTGCCTTTAACAGTCTTATTGCTTATAATACAACTTGGTGACAATCAATGAAGAATCTTGAAAACCAAATGTAAAAAATTCATGTGGACATTATAATGAAACATTCTCCTATCTGCTACAGCCAAATATATTTTTAGTATAAGCATAAGAATCCACATGCATTATGAAATTCTGCAGCATATTCAGTCTGACAAGAAGAAAGGCTGTAATTGCCAGGCTCATCTCAACACTTACATTCATTACCTTGTTTATCAGTGAAACTTTATCACTCACACCTCAGAGTCCTCCAAAATTTGTAACTCAGGCCATGAACCATTCATGAATAAAATAAGAATACCATATATGAATGTAAACCACAGCAGTTACCTCTGTAAAATGCCTACAGGTGAATAAGTGAGAAGATAAAGTCCCATGAGGCTCCCTGAGAGAACTGGCCATTCCTTTCCTTCAATAATCAGCAATGATGAAAATTAGAATAAAACTAACAAAAAAATCTTATTTTGCAGACAAACAATGGTTTGCAAACAAGTGAGTAACCAATCATAGATCGGTCATTTTACATGAAGTTCAAAAGAATACACCAAATTTAGTACATGTCCTTTCCAGATAATGTCAAGCACCTGTAGAAACAGACAACTTGAATGCAATCTCTTTGATTTTATCAACAAAAAGGCATAAAAAATATAACCAAGAACTGACATCAACTATTAAGAAAACTGTCTGACATAGGAAGTAAATCTCCTGATGAAAACGCTGCAGATACTGTAAAAGAAGTACATATGTTTTTCTTTGTCTTTCCACTTAGGAATGCATAACCTCTTCACATTGCCATCATGAATTTTGATCACACAGCTATGGGTACATGCTTATAATATCACTTGCTATCATTTCAATTATTATTGTTTATATGAATATGACAATGACAGAACAATTGACATGGTGGCCACAATTCTATGAATCAAATCAAACATTTGAAGGTTGCTGTAGTATGTCATTGCAATATGTAATTCCTGGGGTTCAATTTTCTTTTTAATCTTTGACATTTCCAAGGGAAAATAGGTTTCAATCCCACCCAAATTAGCAATGTCTCCTCACTGTTTTTTAAATCATGTAACTTCTCAGAAGAATTTTCAAATTCTGTTTAATTTATTTTGTTTCACAGAAGTATTTAAATCAGTCTATTAAGAGCAACTAACCTGCAACAAAATAATTTTTTGTTGCATCTATTGTCACCCACTAGCAAAGACAGAAGTACTACTATTGGTAGGGTTCAAGTGTTCTGGACTTATATAGAAATTTCCTTGCCTTACATTAATATTTTCTGTGAGCATTACTATTTTATCTCTGCAGCTATTTGGGTCTGGCTGACCCCTAAGTAGGAAAAAAAAAAAAAAAAAAAAAAAGGGAATTTTACTTCAGGTACACCCATATGCTTAAAAGACCTACACAGTAAAACAACAGATAATTTTTCAAGATGTAGCAACACATATATTGAATTAAAAACAAATAGTGGGACTTCTTGAATGACTCACCTCTGAATCTTGACAGCAAATATTTCTAAAAACTTTTACAATTTAATTCTGAGCTGTATCTTGAAGATTCAAATGCTGTAAAACTGGGGAAACATTTTATAAAATATATTTTAATATTACTTTTCAATTGAAATCTAATTAGTAGATGCAATAATTTGTCACACAAGTTCTAAACTGTATTTTAAAGGATACTTTACAGACATCACTACTGAAAGAAATAACTGAATTAAAATCTGCCCTTGAGTGCAAGTGCATCAAATATAAATAAGTTATTTTCAGTAGAGTAGAAACGCATTACTTGCTGTGACAGGAAAGTGTAATACTCAAGTTGAAGATATTTATTATCAAATTTAGAAACTACTAGTACCACCTACTGGCAGAACTGCAAAAGTGAAAAATATTTTCTGTTTATGATATTCAATACCACAATAGCAAACACATTACTTCAACTCTAATATCATCTTTGATTGCAAACAATATGCAGTTAGGCATAGGAGATTAATTTGAGTACTTGGGGTATATTTTTTATGAACTAAGCTACTACCAAATAGTTATAAACAAAAAGAAAAAATGGAAAAAAAACCAAAAAAGAAATCATAATTGCAGTTTGGTAAGGTACATAATGGTATAATTTAGAAACTAGTAAAGAAAATCATCTCATATTTCTAACTATATGGACTTGTTTGTTTAGCTTTCTTTGCTGGGTTGATGCAGAAAATCTACACTCCTTTTATTCAAGAAGTTTTATAGATAATTTGCTTTTGACAACCAGCAGCATTTAACTGATATTCAGTTTATGCTTAAGTGCTTCAGGAGGGGCTGGAAAATTTCAACATAAATGAGGATTAGGTTGATCTGGATCTTCTCTTCTTCTCTTCTTCTTCTCTTCTTCTTCTCTTCTTCTCTTCTTCTTCTCTTCTTCTTCTCTTCTTCTTCTCTTCTTCTTCTCTTCTTCTTCTCTTCTTCTTCTCTTCTTCTTCTCTTCTTCTTCTCTTCTTCTTCTCTTCTTCTC